>JAUPFV010000001.1:327466862-327941913 GCA_036936605.1 Limnanthes douglasii subsp. nivea
GGTCTACGAGTACATTAAAGGTTAAATTCTACATGAAATACTTAAACTTAATAAACCTCGTGATATTTCATAAACAATAAAAACATAAATGTTTTACTTATTTCTTAATAAAGACAACACTAACAGATTTTACGATGGTTTGTTCTAATATTTGTTCTAATATATATGTTATAATGTTTGTTGTTAAGTTTGTTGTAGTGTTTGTTAACCATCAATATTTTATTTGAACATTGAATTATTTTATAAACGTCTCGCATCTATCACAATGTATGTGTATGCAGTCTCGAATTTATCATCTATATAAATGCACATGTTATGTATCTATCACAATACAGTTTCGCATATATCATTATTTTTATTGGCATGGTTTCGCATCATCTGGTCTATAATTATTTTTATTAGCCAGGCTTCAGATCACATGGTCTCAGTATTTTTCTTCATACAATTCATATTTAGAAAACAATTATGTTTTTGTAATTAATATAGTTTTACATCCTCCCATATTTTTTATCAAATCAAAATTTAAACTAATGATTAACATTTGATTGATTATTTACTTATATGATTTGATAAAATTTGATTTATTCATTATTATTGTGCAATTACTACAAATGTTCACAAAAAATTAAGCTTTAATTAGTGCACATGCTTCCAAATATTTTAACTATAAATTCAGTTTGTACTTTAGGGTTTCATATAGATAAATACATTATTATTTGAAAAACTACACCTTTAGTTTATTATTGTTCAGATGAACACTCCATTTATAATGATTCATCCCCACTTCATTTTCCCTACAAAGAAGGGAAAATTGGGAGCTAATAACAATAAATGAAACGTAGTGTATTTGAAGAAGAGGAGGATGATGAAGAGTGAGACGAAGAAAAATATGAAGAAAAAGACTACGAAGAGGAGGACGAATAGTCTCAACAAGGAGAATTTGAAGATGATGAAATAGATATCTAACTAAGAAGATTCTAAGAAAAACATGAATTCAATGTTTGTTGTTGTATGTTTCTCTTTTTATTTCTTTTCAGTTATTTTGTTTTTAGTTTATGTTTTTTGAGATTTAATGTGTTTTTCCTTTTTTATTATGAAGTATATGATGGGTTTGTCTCTTTTTTTATTTCTTTTCACGCATCTATCAAGCGCATGACGTGGTTTAGCATCTAATCCATGTATTTTTTTATTATAGGTTTCGCATATATCACAACCAAATGTATTTAGTTATGATAGGTTTAACATGTATCAACCCATGTATTTTGGTTCGATATGTTTCACATCTATCACAACCAAAATATATTTAGTTATGACCTAGTTTAGCATCTATCAAACCCATGTATTTGGTTTTGAGAGGTTTCACATCTATTACGACCAAAATATATTTGGTTATGATAGATTTAACATCTATTAAACCCATGTATTTTGTTTTGATAGGTTACGCATCTATCACCACCAATATATTTGATTATGATTTGGTTTCACATCTATCACCACCACATATATTATTATAAGCCCCAAATCTATCATTCATCAAACAGGTTACGCATCTTTTATGCATCATAAAAAGGTTCTGCATATGTAATTATCCATGTATTTTGATTATAACAAAAAAAAACTAAAACTATAAAAAATTAAATTGATTTTGCAAAGCATATACACTTTTTCGTCTATTATGACCATATTTCAAACAACGAGAACACACTATCTTTCATTACTATCTTTAACTATGGAAGATATCAACACCCTTTTATATTTCCTCGTTAAAAGAGTTTCATCAATAAATAAAACTGGACGACAGTAATAAAAACTATGGAGTCAAGAACCGAATGCTACAAAACAAACCGTTTGAAGACATTGGTTTCCAAAGTATCCTCCAGTATGTAATCACTACTGGTATATTTTTTTTAATGTTTTCAAATAACTTAAATAGTTTATAGAAAGCAAAATTATCTTCATATACATCCATATTAGGTTTCTCTAAAGAAAGTCATGAAACACGGTAAAAAATATCTAAATCTTAGTCATTTAAAAAAAAGATTTCACACTTGTACGTGTAACATCAACATTCCTACTATCATAATCACGTATTTCATTCGCAATCTAATCCAATGACAAATGCTTTCTATTTTATTTGCAAAAACGAGTTCCACAAGTATGAGATTGGGCATACTTCTTAAAAAATAACAAAAATAGTGAACTTATCTTTTTTAGCATAAAATCTCAAATGACAAGCTTTTGAATATTTTTTCGTGCAATAAAAAGTTACTCTTTGTTTATTATTATACACATATTTGACAGTAAAACCTTTCATGTAAAGCTAACTTACTAATAGTTAATAATAACCCTACTGCACCCTCTTCAAAGACCCGTCCAATACCACTAATTTCATTAACCCAACAAATAATAACAAGTTGTTTGTTCTTATGACAAATAAAATTGATACCAAAACTTTGAAAAGTTTCTCCATAAATAAAATCTTCATGTGAAGGTTCAAATAAACTTTGAGAAGTTTCTCTAACCTTATCACCAACAACAACATCACTTTCAACATTAATAGGAACATTTGAAACCCTCAAAGTATCAACAACTGATACCAAAGCAACTAGGTCACCATCACAACCTAAGATAACATTTTTCGGTCACCATAACAATATTTTAAACTGAATTTACCTAGAACCAACACATCATATTTGCCTAAAATAAACTTAATCATATATTTAAAATCATCAAACATACCAAAATAACACATTGTAAGTACACCATTTAGTTTAAAATATATAGTCGACTTGTAGACATCGTGTACCTGTATTTAATAATTAAAAAAGTAAAAATAGAAAACAGCTCGCACCTATCATTACAAAAAATAAACAGGTTTTGCACCTATCATTACAGAAACTACACAAGTTTCACATTTAGGACTATGGTTACACAATAAATATGTTTCACAACTAGCAGAACATAATAGGTTTCACAACTATCATTAGAGAAAATACACAGGTTTCGCAACTATGATTACAGAAATTAGACATGCTTCACATCTAGCAAAACTTCATCTTCTTTGTAACCTTCGTCTTCTTCGTTTATACTGTAAAAACCTTTATCAACGACATTTTACAGAAAAAAAACAAGTAAAACTTAAATCAATACAATATTTCAACTACAAATCAAAATAAAAACAAATAAAATACAAAAATCATGAGGAAAACAGAGTAACAAACTTAAAAACAAAGAAGCTGCAAAAATCAAGTTATATAAAACAACAACAAAAATTAAACTTTGAAACAAAATAAAAACAACAACCAAGTTGAAAACTACAAAAACGGTTATATGAGAAACACAAATAACAATAAAAAGAGCTGTTACCGTGTTCTTAAAATACGGTAAATCGTAATTGTAGACAAAGAACTAAACAACCTCAATAATATTAATATTAGAGTAAAAAGAAAGTCGATAAAAATATAACAACTCTTATATAATTAATTAAAAATATTTTAGATATTATAAAAATAACTAGATCTTAAATAGTAAATAGTATATATAATAACTAAATGAATCTTTAAAAACAAAAATCCATCTTATAAAACTTTGATTTTTGTATACAAAATTTTTAAAAAAGTATAACGAATAAATCTAACCCTGTTGACTTTAAAATATATAATCATAATAAATACTACATTCGAGTCCACACGACTATATAGCGACACTTGTATATCAACCCATAATATAATACAAAACGCAATCAATTTTCATATTCATCTTTTAAATGGTTATGAGTCATAACTCATAAAAGTTTCAGAGCATCTTTTCCTTTTCAAGATAAATATATTAATGCACAGACTCTTATATATTTATTTTCATACACACATTCAATAGCCAAAATCCAAGTTTGCACCGCACCAACCCAATCAGGCTTTTATTTCTATTATAAAATCATCAAACTTTGGTTTTGGTTTTCATTTCTTATAGAAACCTTCATTTTCTTTTGATCACGTTTCTTATTTCTTTTATCTCTTTGTTTCTTCTTCTCGGTCGTCATGACGTGACCAAATCTTTAACCGACCCTTTATATATATCTCCCCATTTTAAAGCTAACTAACTCAAAAACTCTCTCTTTCTCTTCTATCTGTCTAAAGTTTTTAGTTTCTTGTTTCTTTCACTCTTCCTCCATTAGAAAGAAATGGTGATGCAGGGGGAGGGGCAGTTCTGTAATTTTTTACATGGGTTAAAACCTACATTGTTAATGGTGGTGACTCAGTTTATCGGTGCGGGGATTACAATCTTCTACAAATTAGCTGCTAATGATGGAATGAGCTTAAGGATTCTTGTTGCTTATCGATGTGTTTTAGCCTCTGCCTTCATGCTTCCTTTAGCTTATTTTGTCGAAAAGTAAGTTTTGTTTTTTATTTTTTGGTTTTTAATTCCATAAATCTTATGGTTTTGTTTATTTTTACAGGAATTCAAGGCCTAAAATAACGTGGAAATTACTTTGTCAAGCATTTTTCTGTGGCTTATTTGGGTAGGTTTCTTTTTCTAAATCTTGAATTGGAAACCATGTATTTATTTATATATAAAGATATACGTATGTATACAGTTGTTGGATACTCACGAGGTTGTCTTTGTATAGTAAGTAAAGATCTATTAATATGGAAGCAGGACTGTGCAACTATTTAGCTTTACGTGACACTTGTCTTATTCTATCACATGTTTGATAACTGTAAAATTTTGACCTAATTGAAATTTATATACTGTAGGGCTTCACTGTTGCAAAACCTGTATCTTGAAAGCTTAGTGTTGACTTCTGCTTCGTTCGCTGCAGCAATGACCAATCTCATCCCTGCCATTACATTCATTTTGGCTCTATGTTTTAGGTAAATATTAAATGTCATTAGTTACTGCTTTTACAGAAAACCGAGTGATTAATATAATTCTGACAGAATGGAAAAGCTGAGGATTTCGAGCTTATCTGGAAAAGCAAAAGTATTGGGCACATTGATGGGTATAGGTGGAGCTATGATTCTAACGTTTTACAAAGGAAAAGAGATGGATATCTCGACGCGCGTACATCTTCTCCATCGACACGTGGCAACTCCTCATGTAGCGGTTCCGACCAACCGTCTCTTGGGATCTCTCTTTGCTCTGTGCAGCTGCTTCTCTTATTCTCTATGGCTTATACTTCAGGTCATCACTCAATTAAGTTTATCTAGAAAACCAATGATGTTTGATGCATTGGCTTGTTGTGTTATGTCATGTTGAATGGTAAATTTTGATTGTACAGACTAAAATGAGCCAGAGCTATCCTTGTTACTCCAGCACGGCTTTAATGTCGATAATGGCCGCGATACAAGCAGTGGTTTATTCTCTTTGTGTCGATAGAGATTGGACGAAATGGAAATTGGGCTGGAACATAAGGCTACTGACCGTGTTCTATACGGTAAAATGTCGTAAGCTATTTTGATGATTTTCAATCGAACCTATAATGATTATATATATTTATGTTTTAAATTTGAATATTTCAGGGAGTAATCGGATCTGGTCTAATGGTAACATTGATGTGTTGGTGTGTTCATATGAGAGGTCCTTTGTTTGTGTCAATCTTTAGTCCTCTAGTTCTTGTGCTTGTAGCATTGGCCGGAGCTCTTTTACTAGACGAGAAGTTATACTTGGGCAGGTAGAACAATATACAACCTTTTCTAATGATATTTTTGAATTGTTTATCGAATCGCGCTTACATTATTGAATCCTGATGCAGCATATTAGGAGGATTATTGATAGTGTGCGGATTGTACGCGGTGCTTTGGGGTAAAGGACAAGAGATGAAGAAAGTAACACAGTTAGTACCTTCGGCTACTACTACGGAACAGCAACATATCATCCAAGTTATGCCCGTTCATGTAATAGTCGAGGACAGTAACAATGTTCCGGAATCAGATTAGAGCCTAGAGAGAACTAATATAAGTTTAGAGAATTGAAACAAAACATTATCACACAATATCACAAGGTGGTAGAAATGAAGTAGTGATTGATGTATAAGTTGGTAGAAATGAGATTATATCAATTTCCCCTTGTCGATTTCATCTAGGGAGATTTTGTATGAAATTGAAAAAGGTAGGAGTGGAATTAATTATCTCTCATTCTCAATGTCATTGGTAAACTTCTCTTAGTAATTTTAAAGTCTAATTTTTCTTAGTTTTTAACTTGTGTCAATGATTCGCCTATTTTGTATGAAATGGAATAATATTAACAATATAACCTTTTATAGGGAACTTAGTTATACTCCATCTCTATTTAACGTACATTTATAATAATAATAATATAACCTTTTATAAGGAACTTAATCATATCTCATCTCTCTTTAGCGTACATTACATATTAAAAGACATTTCTAAACATGGTACAAGAGATGTTAATTATATCTCCAAATAACTAATAGAAATAAAGTGTACGAGCTGTCTCTTTTCTTTCAATACAAACAAAACTTTCTATCTTCAAAAGTGTAAATTAAAAAAAAATCAGATCTTTTTGCAATATTGTTTTTAATGTTCCTTTTTAATTTTTTTAAAAAGATGAGTTACGTTCTTTTATCTTTCTAATGTCTATTTTTTCGAAATTTCTTTTTTTAGCCACTATCATAGTTCTTTTTTCGGTTATCATTCTTTTGGTATGAAAAACAATTCAATATATATATAAAAATATCTACCAGTACTTGAGAGTATTCTTTGGAACTGAAGGTACCTTATGAGTAGCTTTAACATTAAAAAACTACGAAAATATATTTGGACAACCTAGTTGTCAATAGCAAGAAAGACTATATAATGGTAGTCAAGTGATACTTGGTGTCATGGAATCTATATCTAATATAATAGATGATTCTATGCCCGATAGCTGAGTGTATGGAATTGATGCTTTGGAAGATCGTGACATTTCTTTCCTTCCATATGTAGTATATTACCGCATAGAAGATCAGTGCTTTTATCTGTTCTGGATCATCCTCGATACTTTTTTCGCTGATCATGTAACCAAGAAACTTGCCCGACCTCACCCCGAAAATGCACTTCTCCATGATGCCGCGACGTTGATCCAATTTTGCCAGCAAGATGCAACGAGGGGCATGTTAAGATTTTGGGTAACAAAATCTCAAAGTTGCAAGGTATAGCTGCAGCTTATGAAAATATGGTCTGTTCATTCCGGATTGATGCCACAAAGGGCACAAAGACGGTTAGTGGGGTACCCTCATACAAGGAGCTTATATCTGGTGGTCAATCTGTCCTGGATGGCTAACCAAGTGATGAAGGAGTGTCTGGGTATGTTGAACTTATTCTATATAAGAGCGGTCCAAATGACTATGGCATGTGGGGCACAGATGACATTATAAGTGTTGCTTATGGTATATATACCCTTGTTGATATTGTAGATCCATATGAACTCATCATGTTTGTTAGAGGTAGGAGGGCTTTGGTTGATTGCGTTCCTAATGTCATTTAAGCGTTGGATATGAATTATATGCCCATGAAAAGTAAGGATCGACCAATTCCATTCTTGATTGCTGATGATATTGGAGATGATGTTTTTACCTTGAAAACGAGCATGTAGGATATTACTTGGGCCAAATAGAGTCATAAATGAGTTGCGGAAAAGATATGGATCGTACCAAATGGATATAGACTCTCAATTTCCAATTTGGAATTTGTAAATCGAGCCGACAATAGACATAAGCTTAAGAATTTTCCTCCAACTCTAGCTTATAAATGAGTTAATGGGGAGACTACATATGTTCTTGTATTTGAGCCTTTCATTATCCACTGAGACCAGATTGAGGTTGAGTTTTCAGTCAAGATGGACCAAAAGTTTTTTAGGGTGGCCGCCCGATTCTAGATTTTTAGATCTAGGATCCCAATGCCGTCCTCTTTTGAAGGCACAATAACTTTATCCCATGAAACTTTAGCCTGGGTAATCTTCATATATGGTCATGACTAGAGAAATCTTCGGAAGAGCACAACAAGGTCTTTGAGCACTCGAGCGGGGAGAAGAAATAGTGGGGCCTAGTAAACCTGGCTTATAAAATGAACTGATTTGATCAGCTGGAGTCTCCCAGTATAAGAAAGGTGCTTAGCGGACCACGCGTTAATCATGTTCGTGATGTTCTGGAAGAGTGTTAGGAAATTGTTGTAGGTGAGACGAGAGGTGATAAGGGGCACTCCAAGATATTTTATAGGAAGCGTCCCTTCAACGAAACCCAACTTTGAAGTGATGGCACATTTGACCGCGTTCGAGGTGCCCAAGAAGAAGACCTTGCTTTTACAAGGATTGGAGTTGAACCCAAACAAGCAGGAAAACTCATGCAGGTCCTCCTTAATGAGATCGTTGGATGGGGTGTTGGCGCGACAGAAGATCATAAGGTCATCGACAAAGCAGAAGTTTATGGTTTTTTTATTGTGACACTTCTAATGGTAGCTGAATTGTATGTTGTTGCCCTTCTCTTTTATGATGTTAGAAATGAGCTGCATAACGATAACAAACAAGTGTTAGGAAAATGGTCACCTTGGTGAAGGCATTTCTTACCTTTGGAGGAAGTGGTACAACTTCCATTAATGCAAATGGAGTATGAGGGAGATGAGATCCATTAAACAGTCCAACCTACCATTTTAAGGGGAAAATCCATAATGTAAAGGACATCGAGCAACATCCATCTGATATTATCAAAATCTTTCATGAGATCAATCTTAAGACGCATCTAGGACCTTTTCTATTTTTGTTATAACCGTGGAGGAGCTCTTGAGAAAGTATAATGTTATCTGATATTCCTGGGATGAAAGAAGTCTGAGTAGAATCAATTAAGGACATGATTGATTCCTTGATTTGTTGGCCATAATTTTATAAAACACTTTGTAAACAACATTGCAACATGAAATAATACAAAAATCTACAGGGAAGGATGATGAGTTTGAAATTGAAATAAGAGCGATTATATTCTCGTTCCAAGTAGGGTCTAATTTTCCGAGTATAAAAAAGAGATAAATAGCCCTGCAGAAGTCGTGGCTAATGGTAGTCCAACTATTTTTAAAAATGCTAGCATTATAGCCATCAGAGTCGAGGACTTTGTCGCTATCTATAGCAAGAACTGTCTATTTAATCTCATCGTTTCTAATAGGTCTTATAATAGAGGATTGGGCATCAATGACATTTTAAAGGTGATGAGGTTTCAAACCCTTTCCAAATCGGGATAGTTCGGCAGACTTAGAGAGCCAATCAAATTAGAGTAATAAGACTTGAAAACATTGGCAATCCTTTTAAGATGCAAAATAGGGTTTCCATAAGAGTCATTTATGGTGATAATCTTATTTATAGCTCTCATGGCTATTATGCTATTGTGGAAAATTTGGTGTTACGATCTCCAAACATTAACCATGATTCTCTTGATTTTTTATTGAGGAAAACTTCCTCAGCTCTGCTAAGTGAGGTAAAGTTTTTGGAAACCTGAATCTCAGTCTCAATAAGGCTAAGGTCATTAGGGTGGGTGGCCATTCTAAGTTGGGCTTGATGAAGCTCGTTTCGAGCTTTATTTACCATATCACTTATGTTATCGTAAGCTCTCTTATTCAGCTTAAAGAGGTGGAAACCATTTTTGTTTCTTCTTCAACGTATTTTCTACCATTGGTTTAAATTTTTTACCAAATTTTGCGATGATTTACTTCCCTCTCTTCAGGTTGGCTGCTATATATAGATTCATTAGTAGTTTTATATCTCGGTTCAAATTTTTTTTTTGAGGTTAGTGAAAATATATCCTAGGTTGAGGTTTGTTTTAACACTTTGTTTCAGTTAGATTATGGGGTACTGTTTTTAATTTAGGGGGATTTGGTTTTAATTTTAATTTCTTGAGTTTCAGTTCTAAATCTTAGATTTTGAAATTTTAATTTGAATTTTTATGTATTTTATCTTGTTATATATTTTAACTGTGGTTGTTAGGTTGTTCAGTTCTAGATCTTCAGATATTTGACTTAGGTTTTTATGTATTTGTTTTTGGGATTTTAGGTTATAAATCTTAAATTTTCAGATCTAGACTCAATATCTTTTATGTGTTTTAACTTTGGTTGTGGTGATCCAGTTGATGTTGTAATTCGGGCGTAGTAGTTGTATTACGGTTGCTGTAGTTTTTGTTCGATGTTGTACAGCCGGTTCTGATAGTTCCAGAATTATTTGGAGGAGATGTTAGAGTAAAACAATGTTTAGAGGACTTAATTCGTGATTCAAATTACTTAGTAAATATTTTAGAGAGGGAAAGCCGACTTTTTAGAGAGAGAAAGTAGAGAGCAATAAATGTGTAATCATTAATCAATCAACATTTCCCAAAAAGAGGCACGGTGATTTTATAGTACATTTATTGGGCCTCATGTGTCTAACGATTCAGTAATTGTGGTCATGTCCTCAAGTTTATTGTTTGCTATAAATTAGTTCTTTTACTTTATATAATTATCAATTTCTCCTAAGAGACTTTATTAACAAATTACACCCCTAACTTTCTAAGATCTTCTTGTTGATTTATTCTTCATGCACAGGTTCAATACACATTACAAGGCCAATGTACTTGTCATACCATATGTGAATGATGTTTGTTCCTATACCAATAGTTTTTTCTTATCTATGCACAGATATATACTAATATGTAACTCATTTTATTTTCGACGGTTACTTTTGTCTTTTCTATTGTGCTAGGTTGTCTGAAGTTTTCTTGTTGTTGACTCGGATGTGTAGGTTCTATTTGCATCTTATGAATCCTTATCTGACATCTATTTTTTTATTTGTGCGACTTTTAATTATTTTATCTTGTAGTGATCTATAAACATCATCACATGATCATCAATTGTATTATGTTTCTTTCAGCTTTGTTGTGTCGTTGTGTTTTGATGTTGAACTAGATTGTTACGCTCTCATTTACGTTATCTTTTTTGTTTTTTAATTGCTTTGGGCACTACCTCCAGATATTTTTGAGAGTCGTAGCCTCCCACTAGAGAATGTCTTGTAGTCTTGTAAAAACATCATTCTTTATTTATTTAATGCTTTACATTGTATAGAAAACACTCAAAATTCTTTATCATAGTTCAAATACTTGGACAATTTTGGTCACGTCTAACACTTCTCATGTGTGTACAAATGCAGAGATTGTGCTTACTATGATATAACCATTATTGGTGCTATCAGTATGTTTGTTGATGAACCTAAGAAGATTGGTTAAAACGGTGATATGTATGTGACTTGCATAAGATGAATCCAGACTATGTGGTAATATTCACTTGAAATATCAATGCTAGTTGATTTTCCCACGTATAAAATATTGCCTATTTGTTTTCTTGCATAAACTAATGTTTTCTTTCATTTTAGTGTTATGTTTGTCTTTTATTATCTTACATTTTATTTGTCTCAAATTTGATAGTGTAATCGTCCAAACTTGTCTTATAGAAATAATCACTTTTATTTTCAAGTTTATTTGCACATATATTGGTTATTATAGAAAAGACGACTATATGTAAACATAAAACTCATAAGGTTGAATGAACTATACCGATTCTTAAAATGATCGAAGATGGATATGTTAGTCGCATTTTATTTTCTTACACTTGACATAAGATGACAACAAAGTTTCATATCTTCGTTGGCCTAAAATGATATTGGAGCTTACTTGCAACGTTTCTTTTCAAGCTAATACTTAATCTTTTGAAGCTCTTTTAAACGTTTCAGTTTTATAAAATAAACCCTTTCAATGATTTTTTTATATATGTTTTCTAAATTTTATGACTATGATCCAAAAGGCCTTGCACACATTTAACACATTTGGAGATCTAATGTTCTCCGGGTTTGATTAATGGTGCTTCAAATGTAAATACAAATCTTCTAGCACAAAAAATATTTATATATAGACTCATAACAATGAGGTATATTTGTTCACGATATTGTTCGAATGCGGCCTATATATATATATTTGCATACAATGATGATATAATATCTTAGATAGTTCAACAATATTATATCTAATCGGCACTAAATAAATTATGAGGTTCATATAAATAATTAAAAGGTTAATTTCATGAAAGACTCAAGTAACTTCACAAGATGTGGTAAGTGCAATAGATTTTGACTACATATAATTTTTTTTATATATTTGGCTCTCATATTAGTAGAATATTGTTACCATAATTCTATTTTTTCTCTAATATTTTACTAATTAAGGTTTTTTTACACTTTTTGTCAATTTTGTAAAGTTTTAAAAACTTCGCTCATCATATTCATATATTACTACAACCGAACTCAAGAATATCTTGACTTTACAAAAGTAGAGTAGAATTCTAATTTTTCTAATGTCTTTTAGGATGCATTAGATCATTAAAAGTAATGAGTCACCACATAGGGATCATGTGAGTTCAAAAAATGATTGATATCTTTTAGTCAAAATTAGATAGAAGAATCATTGTATGTAACTTATTATTTTCACGATATATATTATGTTTTCACTTATAGTAGAATAGCCGTAGTTAATGTTTAGTTAAGTTGTTATATATAATTATGTAGCCGTAACTACTTATCCCTAATATATTTGAACACGTGACTTATTTATTTACAATACATACTTCTGGTTCATTTGGTTGAATGAGCTCAAGTGGAATAGCCCAACACCTTAGTCAGTCTTTAGTTATAGATGAACTTCAACCTGTTCCAGTACTGTTTTGTCTAACGAACAGGTTACTTGTAAGGTTTGAGACAACCTCTACTTCATCACCATATCCGACCAAAGCTTTACCTTAGAAAACACTTTATCTCTAAAACCATTTCTTCTTTCTTTAAACATCAGACTAACACACTTAACTTTCTCTTGGATACCTTCTCTACCACCCCCTCAAACGGAGTGGAGTATAATAGATCTCAAGTAGATGAATAAAGTATGATTCAATTATTTAATAAACGAATCTACATTTTGATTGTGACAAGGAATTTAACATATCTCAAACGATCGCTTAAGGGACAGACTAAATGCACATCAATTTTGACATGTTTAATTCCTGCGTGAAAAATGGTTTGAGGTAAGAGAGGTTTCTCCCACATTAACACATTACACCACCGGGGAACAAGCAAAAGGTACACGAAGTTTGCGAAAAACTGATTGAAGCCACAAAAGTTTAGAGGACAAATTTCCAAGAGTCATGTACTCTAACTCGATGTTGGATTGAAAAATCATTTGTTTCTTCTTAGAAGACCAAGAAATCAAAGAGTCACAAAAATAAAGTATCCACCAGCAGACTTCCGGTCATCTATTGAGCTTTCCAAGTCGGAATCAGAGAACCTAATCAGAGTTAGTAGTGTCGAAGGTTTGAGATGAATATCAAGACACATTGTACCAAATAAGTATCACAAAATTATTTTAACACTTTTTAATTTTACATTAGTAGGGGCTTTTAGAAATTAAGATAGTTTATTTACTTCAAAAGCTAGTTTGGTCATGTGTTTACCAGATACTAAAATGATCCTAATAAAATTTTATATTTTGTAGGATATGGAAGCAAGTTACCATTATTAATAGACAAGGAGTTTCCAACCACGACACAAGACTTGGATAGATTCACTCTGATACTTATAGGTAAATTTTCGACATATTTATGTTGAGTAATATATAGGCCAGCCTCATCTATGACAACCTACATTACAAGGAATGAATAGAGGATGCCCATATCTTTGAGAAAAAATAATGAGTCTATTTTTATAATGAAACCTTGCAAGT
The DNA here is from genome assembly GCA_036936605.1 of Limnanthes douglasii subsp. nivea. NCBI lineage: Eukaryota > Viridiplantae > Streptophyta > Magnoliopsida > Brassicales > Limnanthaceae > Limnanthes > Limnanthes douglasii. The sequence continues at coordinate 327,480,631 of JAUPFV010000001.1, forward strand.
TTTGAGAATAATTTTAGATAATATTAATATTATCAACGTATATGAGGATGAGTAAATTAATCTTTCACGCAATATAGCAAAACATTGAGTTATCAACTTTAGAGTTTAAGAAATCCCAACCAAGTAATACCTCTCTTACTCTAGAATACCATGCTCATGGAGCCTTCTTGAGTCTATAGATAGCCTTATGCAGTTTGCATATATGGCGTGGATTGTGGGGATAAACAAATCCACGAGGTTATGTTATGAAAACTGGATCATGTAGAAAATCATTAAGAAAAATATTGTTAATGTCCAACTAGCGTATACCCCAGTTTTTGGATATATAAATTCTTATGACCAATTTAATTATAAAGAACTTGATCAGGAGAACTAAAGTTTTTATCAAAATCAATCTATGGTGATTGATGAAAACATTTGGCTACCTACTTAGTCTTATACCTTTGTAAAGATCCATCAACACCATATTTTAATTTGTAAATCAATTTAGAGCCTACAACATTCATATGTGAAGCCCAATGTATTAAAGACCACATATTTTTAGATTGTATGGCTTTGAATTTAGACAGCATAACCTTATCCCAGTTAGGATCATAAAATGCCTCTTTAAAACTTGTTGGTTTCCTAGTTGAAGTTGTAAAGATTTTTGTTAAGAAATTATAGATGTGTTTGGGTTTATAAGTACATGTATTGGCCCTGATACTCATAGGATACTCATTAACATGAATGATAGGTTGACTTGGTTGATCTAGTGACATATGATTTGAGAGCTCACACCTTATAGATGTGACCTGACAAGGTAGAACATGTTCAATTTGTAGCTGTATTGGTGTATAATGAATGGATTGAGCATGAAGTGATTGCTGTCAGACAAAACCGTGGCATAGCTAGAGAATGAATATAATATGTAGGAATTATATTTGATATGTTCATAGACTTCATATTTGGTGTAACTAAAGAAAATTTTGTGTCTTGTATAGGTGAAGCTTAAAAAGAAGCAGTAGGATGACTTGGCTCTGGAAAATTATAGTAAACAGGTAATAATTCTTCTTGAGTAGAGGTACTTGTGTAATATTATGCTGCATTATACTCTTGTGATAACTAGACACACTAGGTAGCTTAGGAAAAGTATAAAATAGTCAAACTATGACACATACACTAGAAACTCATATTCTCTAATGTTAAAGAACTTACTATGACAAGTAAAATTCACTTAATTAAACACAACATGCCTAGATATTAGGACCTTACCAATATAAGTAATTATTTTATACCCTTTGTAGGCTTCAGAATATCCTAGACAAACACATTTTAAAGAGTGAAAATCATTTTTTTTTGTTATTGATATGCCCTACTACATTGATAACAAGCAAACTCAAATATTCTGAGATGAGCATAATCAGGTTATTTGTTATAGAGTAGTTCATGAATTATAATCTAGTGAAAGAGTAGAAAGTCTATTAACTAGGTAAATGGTTGTGTTAATAGCATCATAGTGAAAGGAATGTGGAAGTTGAGACTGAGCTAGAAGAGTTAAGGCACTTTCAATAATGTGCTTGTGTTTTCTCTCTGTCCTACCATTTTGGGGAAGATTTATGAAGACATGAACTCCTTAAATATATTCCATAACTCTTAACCATTTGTAGAAAAACTCTAAACTCTCCTCCTCCATCAGTTTATAATGTTTTAATTTTTCTATCAAACTATTTTCCACCAGTTTTTAAACTCTAGAAACATAGAAAAACATCACTTCTGTGTTTCAAAGAATAAACCTAAGAAATATACTAAAAATAATTTATGAATAGAATATAGTATCTAAATTTATATATGGTTTGTGTGGGAGGTGGTCCCCGCAAATTAGAATGGATTAAGTCCAAAACACTAGGAGTATAAGACTTAGATTTTGGAAAATGAACCTTGTGAGACTTTTCCAACTGGCAAAATTAACAAAATTTAAAATCGGTTTTATTAAGAATAATATTATACTGAATACACACTTTAGATAGTACTTGATAAGCTGGATGACCCAATCTCATGTGCTATGTTTGAGACACGTATAACCTAGACATCTGAACACTTACAAACTCTTAATTAAAGACCCCATGAGCCTTATTCCCTTAACCATCAATGTAGTACAATCCTTCACTGGCCTTCCCTATTATAGTTACCCTACTTATTGCCAAGTTCTTTACAAACAAGAGTCATTGAACAATTCAACATACATAATGATTTGAGATGTTAATTTAGAAACAAATAATAGGTTCTTTAAGACGGTGAGCATGTAGGATATTATCTAGTTTTATTGCTTTGTTTTCATAAAAACTCAAATTTGAGAAACCAAAATTTCTAATTTGACATTTCTGACCATTACCAACTAGGACAAAGACCTTACCTCCACAGTCAAACCTGGATTAATTCTGATATGATGAGTAATTCCAGAATTTCCAAACCAGACTGTGTCATTATTTTGATCATGAGTCATTAGGTAAGAACTTCAGTCTGACTCCATATTTTATTAATTTGTAGGTAGGGATCCTATGACATGTGTGGCATCTCCAAAGTAATAGGTGGGAGCTGCATGACCAAACTTGCCACAAATTTGGCAAGTAGGTCTATTGAGTGAGTACTTGCCTCCACGTCCCCATGTGTAAGTATTATTACTCTTCCATCTGTCGTTAGTCTGATATGTGCCTCTATTTCCACGTTTTTGGCCTCTAGAGTAGGTAGATTGTCCTATAGCATTTTGATTGTTGTTTGATGATTTATGATCATTATTTTTATGATTAACATTGACATAAGTTAAGCTTAGGCTCTCCAATTTAGTTTATAGACAAGTCAGTTGTTCTAGCATGCTCTCAAAAGTTAGTAATAAAATTTGCAAATCTATTAAACTCATACCATCATTGTCTGCTAGACTCACTATTATGGGGGTGTAGTTAGAGTCCAGACCAACAAGGACCTGAGAAGTTAAATCATTAATAGTGACAACACATACTAAAGCAAAATTACATGAGATTTGGTTTGGTTTATTTTGGGCTGAGGATAGTTTGGTAAACTGTTTTGGTAAGTTTGAAGTATTTTGTGTTTAGTGTGAGGAGTAGTGAGATAATTAAGCAGCTTGCTTGCATTAAATGTTGATCACCCTCTATTTCTGGCCCTTAGCGCCTCTATTTCTGCTCTCTACTTGTCTCTCTCTTCAACGGTGTGTTTCTTGTTTTCCACAACTGTTTCCACCACGGGAGGTGGAGTTCCTTGCTCGTTCGGATCCATCTAAACTGGTTCTTTTTAATGGTTTTTAATGTAAAATTCAGGCACCTTCGTGCTCCTACTATGGTCGCCTATTTGGTTTGGTTTATTTTCGGCTGGGGGTAGTTTGGTAAAGTGTTTTGGTAAGTTTGAAGTATTTTGTGTTTGGTGTGAGGAGTAGTGAGATAATTAAACAGCTTGCTTGTATTAAATGTTGATCACCCTCATTAATGAGAGTGGTTGGGGTATTTATACTTTTAATTTAATGACCCATGGGCTTACCGGGTTAAGTTGTGAAACTGGGTCAAGTTTATGGACCCATTAGTTTTTTAAGTAGACTAGAAAATAGCTTAGTCAAAAGGTGTTTAACATTTGTCATGTCTGGATTTTTTAGTGGTGTGTTATGGTCTGAATTACCCCTGTCCGGATTTAAGTGGTGGGCTGTGACTGGAGATCTGAACTCATCAAGATTGACTTCATTTTAGCCAATACTTTTGCATAAATAATCCCCAATTTATGATCCTTTAGAAGACTTTTAATCTAGTAACTCGGCTGCTATTTCAAGGGATATGGTTGAGAAAAGGCAGCCAAGAAATTTGGTCCATGGAGTATCACTCTTCATAGCAAGAATTTTGAATTAAAACTACAGTAGGATCATATATAAGCTTAAGAGGACATATGATTTCACTTGAAATGTGGCCAAACAAACGGTTTCCTTGATGATGGAGATAATAATGGCCTTCCATAGCAAAAAATTTATTCTATTAAGCTTCAAACTGCTATTTTATTTGTTGAGTTTAGTAAATTATGATTAATTGCTCATGTGTAGGTCATGTTACTTGCGACTAGAAGTAGCACAGTCATTGCTCAATGATGGAGAAGTGTCGTTGGCCATTAGACTCTGATACCAAGCAAAAAAAGAAGATGAAGTGAGGAAGAAGAAGAACTTTCTGTAAACTAACTTTCTTGAAGAATCATTGTATTCAACTTCTTATTTTTACATAGTATACTCTGTTTATACTTGTAGTAGAATAGTTGTAGTTAATGTAGTAGAATAGTTGTAGTTAATGTTTTGTTAAGTTGTTATAAGAGAATTGTGTAGACATAACTACATATACCCTATACATTTGAACATGTGACCTATTTATTTACAATACAGAATTTTGGTTCACTTGGTTGAATGGACATACATGTAACACCTTAGTGAGTACTTAGTTTCACATGGTCTTCAACCCGGTCCAGTAATATATTTTCTAACAAACAGGTTAGTTGTACAGTTTGAGACAACATTTGTTTCATCACCATCTTTAGCCGCAAAGTTTACCTTAGGCAAACCTTTATCTTTCAAACCTTTTCTTCTTTCTTTAAATACCACACTTAACTTTATCTTGAATACCTGCTCTATCAGAAATGAACCAAATTATTCTTTCTTTAAATACCACACTTAACTTTATCTTGAATACCTACTCTATCAGAAATGAACCAAATTATCAAGTCTTGAAATACTAACGTGAAGATTTCTCAACCGTAATATTTATATTATTAATATAAAATAAAAATTGGTGGATACCACATATTCAATATTTATTATATCTGTAAATATACATTTACATAATGACCCTCCTATTTCGACGGTTACCAAGACAAACTAACATGAGCAAAATCAAGAGCTCGTGAACACTAAAATATTATATCACTTTCTCCCACGAATACATTTACAGGATGACCCTCGTATGAAGATATTACGATTTGGTTTGGAAGAAAGGAGAGCAAAGAGAACTGCGTAAAAAAATAAAATGATAAATTATATGATTAAATTGAAGCATTTGTATATTATTGAATATTTTATTAAAAATCCACTAACTTTTTTTATACAGACCATCAATTTATATTTAAATTTCTATAGTCCGATGTTCTTCCATTATAAAGGACTATAACCTTATTGGACCTCTCGAATATCAATATCTGAAGTGCAAAACTAAAAAACCTCATCTAGATCCACATCAATTTGACTCGTATCTACACTATAAACATCCATGATACTACATATCTTGTTTGTGGGTCTAATAAAGTATAAGTTGATTATATTTAAAAAATATTGGGATTATATAACAACATGTTTGGATACTCTAAATCTTATATGTGACGAGACATTCCAATGCAATACACCTCTCTAACTCGGATCATCAAATATGCTAAAGTGTTCACTTAAATTTGGACTATATACCGCCGTTATTTTATAGATAACTCATACTTACGTTATCATTTCAAATGATAGCTAAAACTGGACTAGAGAGGGCATGCCACAAATCCGTAACTAGAACATAATTGTTTTTACACCCCAGTTACATATAATTCTGCACCTTGAACACAATTTTCTTTCGCACTCCCATTAAACATAATTTCACAACTCTAACACAATTGTTTTTTCTAAACTAATTTCGCAACCCAATTATACGTACTTTGACACTCAGACACAATCTATTTTTTAAAACATATTTTTCATACATCTAATTTTGTTTATTTAAAAAAATAAAATTGATAATATATTTATATTTTTTTCAAACTAAAATTTGAAAAATAGTTAGAACTAATTTAGACTACCAAATGACTATCAGTATTTTTAATTTAAAAAAAAAACTAATTATCTTTATTTTACCAAATCGAGGACGATGAAAAGTTTTTGGTCTATAATACAGGGTTCATAAAAAAAACAAACTGTATCAACTTTGTAAATAGAAATACAAAAAGTATTGAGCCCGATTTTAAAAAAAACCACAAATATTTCTATAATTATTATATAATTTTTTTTTCCGGAGGGAACCCGCGCCGCTACTCAGAGTGCAATGAGTGCGCACATGGTAAACCCTCAGTCGTACGCAATAGCCTGCAAACCAACGACAGAAGGTAAACCACACAAGGTGATAGGCGCAGCCGAGAAAGCGTATGTAGAGGGACTCGAACTCATGACCTTTAATCACAAGCATGTCTTACTCAACTAACTTGGCTACCCCTTTGGGGATTAAATTTAGCTACCACACGAAAGGATATATAATGTTATTATATGTACAACTACTAATTAATATGATAATAAAGGATATTTACTTCTTATAAATAATATTTTGCTTTCCTTTATTCGTCTTTTAAGGTCTTTGTTAAATTTTGTCTAAAAAATTTATAACCCATCCTAAAAATAGAGAGTTTTATCTTTTTATTTTTTTTAGTCTATTGTTATTTTATCTTTTTGACTAAATAGATTATAACTTGTCTTAGTGTGCATTTTAGGTACAATTAGCCTTAAAATACAAAATTTCTCCCACAACCTTTTATTTATATACAAAAATCTAATTAAAATTTTCAAAAAACAAATAGACCTATTAAATCTTCGAAAAAGACTCAAAGCTCCATAAACCTCCAAAAAATCTTCAAACCACCATAGAAACCCGAAAAGAAGAACCTTAGTGAGGGGCTTGAGACTACAGATAAAGTAGTCTTTCAAACCAAATTTGTTATAAAGTTCTCAATTTTCCTAGTTCTTCCCAAGTTTGTTAGAACTGAATCCGTGCAGCCCCGTCTGGTGGAAATTCTACACCCGACTCGGAGAGGCCCGTCGGGGAGCGTATTCTGCTTTAGTGGGGAAACAACCAATAACTTGAAATAGTGGGTGTTTCCATATTGTTTGCAGCCCCGTCGGGTTGGTAATATTTAACCGGGGGGTATGAATTAAAGTGACGGTTGGTAATTTCCCACACACGAGTTGTAGGACTAAGATTTGAACTACAAATCTAAGTCATATTTTTGTAGGTCCTTGTCTGGTGGATAATTCTCAACCGTCGGGGAGAAACTAACCTGTCGGTTGATAATTTTTCAACATCCGAGGATCGCTTGTTCAACACGGCGGGGATATACATTAATTCAACCATAAATAAGCATTAACTAAGTTGAACCCTCGATGTCAATAAACTAAACTAAATCAACCATAAACAATGTTATGTTGACTACAAGAAAAACAGTACTACATACAAACCATCAATGTTATTTTGTAAAAAATATAAAAAACCACACAAGTTCATAAGTAAAACATACTTCAACCGATTAAATTTTTTTCCAATACAACATATAAATCTTCAATGTTATGTTGTAAAACACACCAAATACCTAGTAATTTTTTCAAGACAATACATAACTAAAATATCAAACATGGTATCAAGAAACCTAGCGTCACAAACTTGTGATTTGAATGACTCTTTTGGTAAATTTCACTATATCTTCCGGACTATCGTCGAAAGGTCGAATATGATTTATCGCAATAAGAAAATCCATTGCAAAGTGTTTGTCGAGAATATTCGAAGTTGGTAGGGCGTTTTCCCGTTCACGCCGTCCTTCTTGACTTTTTTCCTTGTCAGACATGAATACCTATTGCCTACGACAAAAAACAATTAGGATAAAATTATATGTGAATAGGTCTCCGTCGGTGAATCTGGACAGCCCGGCGGGGAACGTGCAAAACATGCAAATAATATGCACTTCTCCATTAGATGAGAAGGTCCTCCATGGCGAGGATGAAGAACACCTGCGAACAATACGCGAAAACAACAGCTGTTCTTTGAAAACAATCAACCTAAATCTATATTCTATAACAAATCGAACCATCCAACAACAACATATCACTTAAAACTCTTATATAAACATATATGTATCTATTTAAACAACCTAAATACCTTTAATCTAGCAAAATTATTTCAAAACCTAAAAAAACGAAAACTATTAAAACAAAAGGCTTACTACTTTCCTTCACACATTTGATGTGTAGAGTCAATTAGATTACTCCCTTATCGATGAAGAAGAGATTTTGGTGAGAGAAAATGAGTTTTGTGATTTGTGGTAGATTCTAAGTTTTAAAAAGATGAGGTTATGAGGGGGGGATAAAGGGTTCAAAGTGGGGTTGTTTTGTTGTTGGGGCTAGTTACAAAATTAGTTTAAAGCTTAATAAATTCAGCAAGGGTATTTTTAGGTAAAAATATGGGGTGTTTATAAAAATTCAAGAGGCTAGATCAAATTATGGATATTTATCGTTTTGGTCAACTATTTAGCAAAAGTCTTCTCTTAATCTGCAAGATAAATGCTATGCTTTTGTTTTTAATATTCTAAATTCGTTGGTGATCTTGATGGTCTAAAAAACTTTATCAAATTGGTGATCTCACTAGGACAATTGGTCCCCATAATTCTTTTTACCAAAACCATAATTCTACCACCATATTTTTCCATTATGTAAGCGTCAAACTTATTTGGTAATTTCACTTCCAAAATTCTTCGTGTAAGTGGAGATTCAACTAAAGTATAATTCTTCGTGTAAGTGGAGATTCAACTAAAGTATAGACATTTTCGATTTTATTTTATTCTTCAGTTTTTATTCTAATGTCTTTTTCTTTCTTTTATTCTTATTCATTTTTGCTAAGCTTCCTTTCTTGATTAAGAAATTTTATAGTCACCTTGTCTTCCTTAAGAAAACCTCATTTTCACGATCTAACTCATTCTTATCCACTCTTTCAAATGGATTCACATTATCTCCTATAGTAATATTTTATGTAATAAATTTCAAATTCTTAGTCATTAACTCACATCGATTTTGACGTTCTTCATCTTGTTTATTTTTCAATAAATTTGACTTACATTGTTATGACCTTAACTCGTTCAATTTCAACTCTAAAGACGAAGTAGATAATTTGACCTATTATCATCAGGTTTCATCGCTAAATATTTAACTTTTTAATATGTGTCGTTATACTTTGTTACAGTATTTTCATTACTAGTGGACTTTCCATTTTATTCCTTGATCTTTCTTGGATAACATTTTCATATTGAATTAAAATCCTTGCTATCAGTGTCACTAGTATAACTGTTGGAATCCCTTGCATATTGTTGTTCCCAGAAGCTGGCAGAGCATCATTCCAAGAGTTTAAGTATGGAGATCCATGTATTTTCTCCCAAGTGATCTTTTATCCACTTATAATCTAGCCATCACTAATTAAAAAAAATCACTTGACAAACAGCTTCCCACAGACGGCGCCAAAAATAAAAATGAATGTTTTTTCCTTAAGATATTGGTAAAGAAATAAGACTAAAAATGATCAAGAGTAGTATTATTAATTAATGAATCGATCATTTTTACAATAATTGAATTTCTTATTTGTAGATTATTTATTCTTAAATTATAAGTATGGATGACACGTACTTCTTATGACATGTATCGGCCATTTATTACAAATATTCATATTTTACTCCTAACTACCATTGACATTTTAGTAGTATATTATATATTTCTTGAATATTCGAATATCTTTAAGTTCTATATGTCTTTAGTTGAATATTATTTGCTATTGGTCATCAATCATTATATACTTTCTTGACGCTCCTATCTTGTTATATTTATTTGTCCTTTTATCGATGCTTCCAACTAAGGCTTTTACGATGTTGTCTTTAATATCTTCAACATATGGTTTATAGATGTCATTATTGAATGTTTAACTTGTAATATAAACATTTACCTTTCCTAAAAAAGGTAATGATGCTTAAACGACATATAAACTTATCACCCACCTGGATGATGTCTTCATTACAGAAGGTTTCTCGTCTCCGGATGTTCCTCATTTTGTTGATCCTGAGGCTATTTGCTTGAACAAGAAATTAGGTAATATGGAGGATAGCAAGATAATTTTGTGATAAACCATAAAGTCTTTATGTTACTACATGGATCAGAGCCCTCTAATAGTGAAGTTCTTACTTGAGTCTAACAAGAAGTGAAAGTCGTAATACTTCTTTATGAGTGGGTTGTGGTCCTTTATTTTAGACCCCCTCCCTCGTAACCCCATTCCTTCGGATTTTAGTCAGCCTCGTATGCCTGACTAAAGGCCCTAAGCTTTATCTCTGTTTTATATCCATTTTGTTTTTTTTTGTTTTTAACTTTTATTTTCATATGTGGATTCAAATCCACCAAGACTCAACTAGATTTAATACCTTACATACGATCTTTTTTAATCATCTATGCTTCTCTCAATTCTACACTTTTGACACCGTCAAGCCGCGACACCATTATATAGATACTCTCCATTCTAAGAATTTTATGAACTCTGAGTTTTGGACTAAGTTCCCTCTAAGGTTGAGTCTTTAGACCATACTAATGAACAAGAATACTAAATAATCGCATAGCGTAGCGGCTAACGCCATTGTTTTCATTCCTGAGGGTCCCTCATCTTCCAAGTCCCCTTAAGTCAAGCGCAGACATACCAAATACGATCCGAAAAGGAGGCGAGGCTCACCATAGTGCAAGTCTTAGAATTATATATATAAATATATATATCGTTCTTGTTTTTCCTACTATGAGCCACCCGGAGGGACTACATGTTGTTATAGTTGCAACTCATACTGAATTTAGGAAAAACGTCGATGAGTGTTGAAAGAATCTTAGATGTTATGTAGCTATAAGGTCAAAAACAACTTTAAATGGGTCAGGCGGGACTTCATATGGTGATGGTTGTAATAGATGACTATTTTAGTTCACATTGGGATGATGCTTTTATTGGAAAATGTGCATCATACCTTGATATTATTTGTTACTTTAGTTGTGATGTTATTCTCTTAACCAATAAATTGGGTGAGATAGAGGATAACAAGACACCTATGAGCGATAAATATCAAAACTTGATGAAAGCGTTGATAAATTAGAAAGTTGTACATATGATCAATATTGATACTAGGGATGCCACATTTAGGAAACTAAAACAATTATTGGGGACTTGTGATGGGGATGACATCGTGGAACAAGATCAGACGATGAAGCTCGTGGTTAATATCCAAGAAAAATATATTTTTCCCTTTTACTAATATGTTCGAGTTTTGTAGTCGCGCAATGGTCATTCAAAAAGTTAAGACAAATCATCCTCACCTCGACCTATGCCCCAAGCTTGAGGCTCTTACTAGTTCTAACTTTACCATTCCTTTTAAGACTATATATGTTTCTTCTACTCACTCATACATACTCGATCACGACAAGTTTGAGAATGAAAACGATATTAAAGCCTCCCAGATCACTAGCTATGTTATCTCTCACGAATCCAACAACCAACTCTCGGATGAGTGGCTCATCAAAATACTAGAAGGCTTCGACCTATCTCAAATCCTCGTAGAACAATCTAATTTGAAGGATAAATACATTAATGTTATACAATATATGACCAGAATCGAAGAGCAAATCTTAGCCGCACGCAAAACAAAATCTTGGGAGAGGGTCTATACTGAACCCGCCCAATGATCGATGTCTTTGGAAGGTGAAAGCCAAACCTATGATCATATGTTGGTTTTAGGTGAGGGAATTCAAACTCAAGAGGAGTTTTCGACGAGCGAGGAAGTCGGTGATGATCCAGAATCAGTGATAGTTGATTAGTTTTATGATTCTTTTTTGTTTTCTTTTAGATATTTTTTCATATTTTTTTCTTTTGGGTCAGGGTGTTTGTTGCCTTTATTTTTTTTAAAGGCGTCTGGTGTCTCTCATTTGTTGAAGATATGTGTTGCCTCATTATTTTGTACTCTAACCTTTTCATAATTTCTTGTGTATGAGAAGTTTTGATAATTTTATTCTTTTCATTTTTTTAATCTTTGAACATGATTTACTTCTAGCAGGTACCTACTCTCTCAGCTGAGCTTGAATAATAACCATATTTGAATGATCTACCCTTATTAGAATAATCAGATATTTGATTCACCTAAGGTGAAATAATTTAAGTGAACTTCTATTAATCGAGAATTTGGTTTTTCAATTACTGATGTTAAATTATTTTGAGTGACTTACCTTCAATCGAGAACTTGGTTTTCATTTCTTTCTAGTTGGTAAACCTTGAATGAGCTGGATTTAATTGAGAGCTTGGTTTTTCGTTTATGTCAAGTTGGTAGTTCTTGAGTGACCTACCTTTAAATCAGAATTTTCTTTTTCATATCTGTCAAGTTGGTAGATATTGAGTGACTTGTCTTTAAATGAATATGGGTGTTGCGTAGTAAAGTTTACACCGAGCTAGTATGAGTTGACCTTCGTAGGTGATTTTTTTTAATCTTTCCACACTCTATCGATTTATCGATTATGTAATAGCAAGTTATCGATCTAAGTTTTACCCCTATAATTGTATTTAATCATTACCATAGCAATAAAATAAACAAACTAATAAATTAAAAAAAAAGGTGTAACGAAAGTCAGGAAATAATGGTTTTTTTTAAAATACAACTTGAACATTTGGATGAAAAAATATATTTCAGTAAGTGCCCATTGTATCATTTCATAGGCTGATATTTGAAATTACTAGACTTGAGTTGATTCTTTGAGAGCGTTTTCCAAACCCTCGTGAACTCCTTTTTGGTTTCCTCGTACTATTCTCACTTTATCGTCAATGATGCATTAATAATATATAGATGATACCGCTTTTAAATAATGTAGTTACGACCTTCTTAAAATGAGGTTATACAGGGTAAGGGTGTCTAACACAATAAACTCTGTTATCTTAGTTTTAGCCCATTTTCCAGCTCTAGTTGACACTTCAAGTTGCGTTGTTACCATCGGCATTTAATTTTTGGCCATTGAATCCTACGATGGGATGAAAACCTAAATGAGGGATGGTCTTGAATGTAAATGGTTTTTTAGTCTATGTTAATAACACGTTCATTGAAGCCCCCATCTTCACTAATATTTGCATCGCCTTGCAACCTGTTATATAAACGGTTATCAACAGCGCACCATCATAAGGATGGGTAAAATATATCAAATCCTTGTTTGTGACAAAATATAGTTAGGGTCCAGGTCCCTCTTGCATGAGTGTGGAATAGATCTATCACAAGATCATCGGTGGCAAAAATTAACTATTGTCTGCACCTCTTTCGTGAGCTATCTGTGTACCTGGTTCGGCTGGTGCCGCCATGGATAGTTAGAATATATATCTTATACTTTTTACCCTACCTTCATTTATCTTCTCTCTAGACCGTCTGGTCTATATACTTATTCTCTAACCCCACTTAACATGGTCTTAGAGATCTTGGTGGGCATGTCAAGTATTGAAAGATCATTATGGATGACTAATTTGTTGGTTTAATTCCTCACATATTCTCTTAAATTCCCTATTCCAATAAGTCTCCCACCTTCAACACCTCATACTCATTATTTGTGTTCATGTGGTCTCGATATTATTCACATATCTTGTTCCGATTACGAGTCGTTGCATGTAAGGACATCCTCAATGGGTTGTCAAAAAATTCATAATATTTGATTTGTTCATAAATATTGGCATTTGATACGATTAGAGACATGTGTTTTATCATCATCTAGATAGAAACACTGTCGTGTTGGTCTAAGTAATAGAGCTTTCTCAGGGGACATGAGTGTCTTTCCTTTCTGGTTTGTGTCTTTGTAATCGCGTTGATGACTTTGAGCGTCTACCTCCTCAAAATTAATATATTTTTACGCTAACACTTTTATGTGGTTATGTAAGTTGATAGTTTTATCACTCGTGTTGATGTAGCAAGATATAAAATCTCAAATACTCGGATCCTCTTTTCATCTTTATGTTGAAGGATAAATATTTCATGAATAGATTTTCCAACTAGCAGAACGTGTGGACTCAACCTTAGGGCATCTGATACAACAATACAAGGGCCTCTCCTTAAAAACTCAAGAAAAATAATCAGAACATTATTGTGTCCTTACAATCGAGGTATTCTATCACATGCCTAAAATAGAATATATATTGCTCCAAGTAGGTTTTCCTTTTGAAGTATTGTAAGTTCATGATTTCCAACTCGTCTAGTGTATGTTCAATAAGAATCTTGGGCAACAATAAGGAGTTATGCACCACTTCAAATCATGAGATAAGTTTTACGAAATATCTTCTCATTTTCAAACTGACAAACATGCCCACCTACCAAGTTGTCTTCGGTTTTCATACTGATAAATTTTAGAGGTTATACTTTGATAATTTCTCCTAGATCTAAAATTCTAGTCGAGATGATGATGATGGTCACGCCTACCTAAGTTCTATATTCTCAGGTTGACTTATATCTGATAAAAAGGTTCGGGTTTAAAGTCATTCACGTTAGTAGCAATGGGTGACCACGTAAAACCTCTCCTATTTCATCTCTGACTGGGCAGTCACGATCAGCCCGTCAGATCAGGACATGAGAGGAGTTGGATGGTTATTATCCCTTTGAGTCGCGAATATGCTCTTAACAAGTTTGACCAAGTCATTAACTTGTTAGATCGTCAATCCTTTCGTTGAACAACATGACCGGGTCGTCATCTTCCTTTTTACAACATGATATGATAAAAAAAAATTATGTCATCCAAAAAGTTATCCTTTATTTGGTACACTTTTTGGGTAAATGTAGAAAGAATGAGTCTTTCAGGTGAGCGGCCCTCCTTTGATATGAGTCTTTGAGGGTGAAAGAGACAAGAGAGGGTCACTTAGGTGAGCAATCTCATTCTTATGTTGGTTTTGTGTCAAAGATGAGGGATGGGTCACTCATCTGAAGGACCCATCCCTTTTACATTTCACCTGGTTTTGGAGCTTGGATAGAAAGGGATGAGACATCTAGGTGGATGACCCCCTCGTAGTATTGTTTGGGGCTTTAAATTTTTTGGCTCAAGTAACTTTGGGCATTAGTTTAGTCGGTTGGATCCTTATTCTTGATGGCCAACCTATGGACTTAACTAGGCTAACTTGACTGATGATTTGGGTTGCTAAGGTGAGTGAAGTACATCCTTTGTTATAGCTTTTACCTGATCATCCGAGTGTGCTATTATATCTATTTTGTGTCATATCACTTATTAAAATGCATTAGTGCTTACTATAAGTATAACACATTTCAAGGGCTAGAGGGAGTCTTGATAAGATTATATATTACTAGGGTTTATTAAAATAAAAGTAAGATGATATTAAATTGGTATATGATAGAATTAATTCAAGGTGATACTATTGATGATCAGCTGAATATGGTGATAATTGTGGTGATGAAATATAAAAAATGCGTGACTAAAGTTAGTATTAATGATATGACGAGTTAATTATTGTTATAATATAATAATAAGTATAACAAGCTAAAATAAAGAAAGAAATAATTATCATAAAATTAAGGATTTGTAAAAAAGATGACGAGCTAAAATAAAATAAGAAATATGGATAAAGTAAATTAACACATAGAAACAGAATGAAGATGACGAAAAAAGTGTAAACAAACTAAATCAAAAGAAAAAAAAATGATGATAAGGTTATAGACATGTATAAGAAATGACTAGATGCGCTAAAATCAAGATAAAAAGTAAACGTGAATAAAGTAAATAAATTAGTAGAAGCGAAGTGAAAATGATAAACAAGTGTGAAGGAGGGCTAAGAACCTTGGTTAGTCACCGGACTTTGTCATGTGTATCAAGAATGTCACAGATGTTTTTTCAAAACAGTTATTTTTGTTGGTTTCATTTTGCATATGTGGTCACTTTTGTTTGTTTTGATTGGATCTGTGGTCACCCGTGAGCGACCACGGATTTAACAAAAAGCCAACAAAAGTTACCGTTTTGATAAAAAGAACATCAATGACATATTTGATACACATGACAAAGTCCGGTGACTAACCAAGATTCTTAGCCGTGAAGAAGACACCAAACAATTGAACAAACTTTTAACTTAATATATTATTTTTAAGATATCTTAAATAATTAGAAGAAATTTTAACCATATTTGTAACCACTATTTTTTACCTGCGCTCCATGCATTTGTGTTTACAGCCAATGTTTGTTTTATCAATTAAAGAAGTAAATTTTTATTTAAGAGCGACCGAATTTTTAGTAATAAAAATTATTGTTTGTTTCTAGTTTTCAGTATTTTATTTTTATTGTATTAGTTTTTCTTTTCATTTTTTAGGCTTAAGTAGTATTTATATATTTAAAATTTATAAAATTAATTTATTATTACGAATTTCACTAAATTATATAACAATTATTAGACCATGATTTATAATAACTACATTACGTCTAAATTTAGATGATGAGATAACCCCCGCTTAAAATACTTACAATTAATTGAACTTACTCCACATGTTAATCTTTGCTCTCATATTCCTAAAATTGTACCGCACTCCACATGTTAGGAATCAAACTTCCAATTAATTGATCTATGTGCAACAAACTTACAATCAATAAATTGATCCAAATTTTAAAACCCGATTATAAAATGGTCATCAACATGTTTGTATATATTTAAATTTTACTAATTGTTTCAATTCACAAGGTGGAAGCCAAGGACCCTCATTTTCTTATTACTCCTAAATATCGGAAGACGGCTTTAGAAAAAGGAAGTAACGTGTTTCGAAAACTGAACCACACCCTATACGCTGTAGCAATATATTTTGAAAGCTTAGTTATCTGAACATATTGAGACAAGTCTAGATTATTAACATGTATCCAGACCGTAGAGAAGAACCGAAAGTAATTATTTTGTACAATTTTCTTTTATGTTCATCTTTTATTTGTTTTAAAATATGTATTTAAATAAATAATATAAAAATATTACCGGTTTTATTTTTTTCAGCACCAACAATTAGATTCATATATAAATTTTTTTTCTGTTTTTTTTAAACTTAGTAACAGGGATTTCGCATTTCGTATCATCAAATAATAGATGGTTCACATCTCTCTATTTCATCATGTCTTGTCTCAAATATCTCCACCTCATTATGTTTGTGCTCTTCATTTCGTAATGTCTCGTCTCTCCATTTCATCATCTCTAGTCTTTCCAGCTCATCATGCCCAGTCTCAGATCTCTCTAGTTCATCATGTTTGGTCTCGCATCTCTCCTACTCATCATGCCTAGTCTTGAATCTCTCCATTTCATCATGCATGATCTCTCCACTTTAGCATATGTGATCACTCCACTTCCATCATTCTTGATCTCTCCAAATCATCATGCATGGTCTATCCACTTCATCATGCATAGGTTTTCAGTTAAAGTTTAGTTTTATTTTATATTTATTTTCATTAGGTTAGAGCAAGTCTTTATGAGTATTAACTCTCATTTAAAGCTCTTTATTGAGTTTGACCAAAATTTTAGGAGTTCCGTGTAAAGCTTATTTAAAGGCGTACAAATTTCTTTTTCTTAATTTTCTCTTTCTTAGTTTTGGTGAGTCGGATTATTGGAATCATTTTAGTAAACATGAGAAGTAACGTTTTAGAGAGAGAAATAGATTCTAGAGAGAGAAAATCCACAAATATTCTAACTCAAAAATCCAATCACTTTATTAGTTCAGCTTTGACCTTTATATAGAGGCGCAAAGACTTAACTTACAACTGAAAACAGTTACATAAAAAAGGTTATTGCACTTTTAATCCTTGACTAAATATATAATTCTGAATTTCTCGTCTAATTTTACTATTTATTACATTATGTTTTATTATTTACAATTTAGTTCCTAAATTTCAACTTCCTTATCATTAACCCCCTTAGTTCTCATGTCAGTAACTGAATGAGAACTAATTAACTTCGAATCTAGGCAAAAACAATGATAACTTCTTCTTCCATAACCCAAAGTAGATCGATCATTCTGTTACGTCACTATTTATTCGAGATTCATCAAAATATGTCCACAGATAATCATCCTCTCATATTTAGGTTTGAAACAAAACTAATGATCTTAAGTATCAAATTTATTTCTCAACACTTCTTTTATCCTCCTATAAATTCCTTTGCATCTCATTTTTGATCCGTAAACAAAATTCCTTGAGAGAAAAAGCGCAGAAAACCTCTATACTCTTTTGCTACCTTCACCGGCTTGTTCAAACATACTGGTTGCCTTCACCGGAAAATTCATATTTTCCAATAAGCCTTCAACCGGTTTATAAGAAAGCACCCAAAATCGAGAAGATCCAAGGCTAGAATTCCCAAGAAACCTAAATCTCTAAAATCGGACAACAATGTCTTTGGAGCTTATGATTACTTATGCATCAACAAAAGAGCAGAAAAACATAGATCTCCTGGGTTAGAACATCCACAATGACCATTTTTTACAGTAATTTCGATCCTTCTAAAGTTCCTGCCTTTTCGCCTTCGCCTATTACAGAAGAATGAAATCTTCAAAAAATAGTTCATCAGAGTCCCTCGAACAATCCTCCTCAACTGAGAGACAAAGCGTCAGAAATGGAAGTTGATTTCGAAGCTACTGAGTCAAACAATGAAGCTAATATTGAGGAGGACGCTTTGAAAGAATCACAAAATGCTATACGGGAGAAAATCCGAAAACCGAGAGAAAAGAAAACTCTTATTACCATCTCCAAAGAGAAAAGAGCGGCAATTTGTGAAAATTTACGAACTCTTGATGGAAATTATGTTGTATCTCTAAAAATCATTTCGTACATATACTACGAGGAGAGCCAAACTATGATTTAAAGAATCAATGGGGAATGGGAGACAACATTACACTTCGTCTTCCCAAAAAACGAGAAACAACCATAGATTACAGAAAAGATGAACTGGTTTTTTACCCTGAAAAAAATCAACTGGGGGCTTTGATTCTCACTAGATCCTATGATAGTAGATTACTTCGAACTCCTAAATTTGTGTATGACCCAAGTAAAACCAAACCAGTGGTTCACGCTTCTTTCTGTAATCATGGCTTCTCGACTATCCAAGATCCCCATCTACATCGAGGACTTCATATCCGTAACCAAGTTGTCAAAGGGACCTGTACTTTCGTTCTACTATCTTACTTTGGATGAAGATTTAAAAATCATCAACGACCTCCCCAAAGTAGATAAATTTTGGAAGACAAAATTCGTCTTTATTTCAGGAGCATGGGAAAAAGGCAAAGTCATATCTGAATTCAACCCATCAAGATTGAACCTCATCTAGAGGAGTAACCATATATCTCTTAATATTATTCTGAATTAAATTTTCAACTTATACTATCCTTATTCGTTATCAATTCATATATTCCTAACAGAAATTTCGAGGCGTTAGGCCATTCGACGAGAAAAGGCCAAATAAACTTTCAAAAAGCTTGTTTCCTGGGCTGAAAAGGAATGTAATAACACCTTCCACACAGCCTTTGAACCCATTAACTTCCTTAACAGTCATTTATTTCCAATTACCCCTGATTGCAAAGTGTTCTTACTAGTCCGTAATAGATCAGACAACCACTTTCCCAAGAAAAAGAATACCAAAAAGGATAAAAAGGAAGCTAGTACATCTGGTGCTAGCCCTTCAACAGATCCAAAGCCAAATGGTTCAAAACAAAAAACAAAAGAAAATACATTTTCCACTATCAAAGAAGGAATAAAAGAGGGACCTTCTCCAAAAAAGATGAAAACTATTGCACCCTCAAAAAATAAAAACACAACCAAAGCTAGCCCCCAGAAAAGAGCAAAAAAGAAAGTAGTGGAAGTTGTCGAAGAAGTTCTGTCTTATAACAACAAAGTTTTAACTACAGATAATCAGCCAAGTGGTCAAAACAAAAATGAAAATAACACTGCAAAAGCCATCAATCAGCAACAGGAAACTGTCATTGTTGAAGATAACCAAGGTGTTGATCACTTCGACCCTAACAGTTTTAGTAATTTTGATGAATCACAAAATACTGCTGGCGAAGAGGATCCTGCTATTCAAGAGATTCAAACTCATCTATATAACTTTGGCAGGAGATCCATACCCACTGCCTCCGAAGCAACATCTCCTGAAATTACTGTTCCTATTGTTCATACAACATCTTTAGATCTTATTCCTCGGCCCAGCCTAATAGTCTTTCCTCCCGATAAGCCCTCCGAATAAGTCATAGTTGTTCATCTTATGTTTTCTGATCTTAATACTGCAGCGAAAAGGCTTACTCAAGAAATCGAAACCTCTCAAAGTCATCTGAACGCGGAAGATATGGTTCGCTACAAAAATGTTGCTGAAGCTGAGAAACAGTTAAAAGAAATTTTTGGTGACCATATAAAAGATCAATTTCATGGAGTGCAAATGGCGAGGTCTGAATGTCTCATGGGACTTCTTCATGTTAAAAAGAATCTCTAAGAACTGCATCAGATCCAAACTTGCTATGTTAGCTTCGTCATTAGATTTATTAGAATATTGGGTTATTCTAAAAGATGACATCATAGATTCCACAGGGTTAATAATATCCATTCCATATGCTAAAGAAAAAGGAGTTTCTTTGGTAGCTTCTCTAAGAGTTGTTCGATAAGCCCAAAGCACCTCTTGCAAATAATTGGGTCATTTTCCTGCCGTCCTTGTTAAATTCTTCTTCAAACCTTCTAAAATAGATCTATTTGTCACCTCTACTTGTCCATTATCTTGAGGATGAAAATCCGTTCAAAAACATTGTTTAATTTCCTTCGAAACTCAGAATAAAGTCATTTGTTTATTATTAAATTGAGGGCCATTGTCCGTAGTAATTCTTCGGGGCACTCCAAAACAACAGCAAATAATGTTTACAATGAATTTAATCACATCTTTCGCTTTCGTCCCAGATAATGGTTCCGTTTTTTGCCACTTTGTAAAATAGTCTACTGAAACAATTATCATTTGCAGCCTTTCTAATGCTATCGACAAACGTCCCACTAAATCTATTCCTCACCTATAAAAAATGGCTTCGGTAATAGACATAAGTGGAACCGGCGGCTTATGAATAGAATTAGAAAACCTGGACAAGTATCACAGTTTGAACCAAATTCTTGGCATTGTTCATTATCAAAGGTCAATAAAACCCTGCAAGTAAAACTCGACGAGATAGTGCTTTAAACCCACAATATGTTGATCCTTCTCTATCATATACCTCTGATAAAACAACCTGTGATTCTTGTTTATTCAAACATCGTATTAATGGCCTACTCAACGCTTTATTATACAAAAATCCATCCAAAACTATGTATCCAAAAGCTTTGCCTCGCAACGTTTTGGCCAATTTTGCATCGTCGGGCAGCTCTCCTCGAAAATCAAAAAATTTAAAATATCAGTTCATCAATCGCCTCAGACTGCATCTGTGGTGACAAAAAATTCCTCAATATAATCATATTGGTCTGATTGAGTTAAAATCTAAGGACTCTCTTGTAGCAAAATTCAAGGATACTCTTTCTTGTAAGCAATAGTTGCTAATGAATCAAACACTGTGTTACTTTATCGATTTATATGTTCCACAACAACGTGATCAAATAATAGCATCAAAATTCGAAGCTCTCGAAGATACAAAATTAAATGATCCTTTATTGTTTCGGAGTTTCCAGATAATTGATTTGCTACTAATTAAGAATCTGTCTCTATTTGCACTGAAGTTGCTCAACATATCTTCGCAAGTCTCAAACCGGCCAAACCAGTTTCATTTTCAGCTTCGTTATTCAAAGCGTGAAAACCAAATTTAATAGACTGAAGTATTGTTTCTCCAGATGGAGCAACTAACTGAACTTCAGCACTGCATCCCAAAATACTAGACTCGTCATCAGTTCAAATAACCCACGTCGAATTCACTGGTAAGATATCTTTACTATCTTCTGTGTTTGGTCTACTTGAATGAAATTCAATAAGAAAGTCTGCCAGAGATTGCGCTTTAATTGTTGTTCGAGGTGTGAATAAAATATCATAATCTCCCAATTGTACTGGCCACTTGGTCATTCTTCCCGAGATATTCGGACGTTGCAAAACATTTTTCAGGGGAAATGAAGTCTGAACTTCAATAGTATGGGCTTAAAAATAAGGTCACATCTTTCTAGTAGCCACCACAAATGCTAATGCTAAGTTCTCAAGCTTCAAATATTTATTTTCTGCTGCCACCAAACTTTTGCTGACATAATACACCAGCTTCGGAAGTCTTGAATCTTCGCTTATCAATACCGCACTTACTGCAAAATCTGATACCACAATGTATAAAAAGATTTGTTCTCCACTTCGAGGCTTAGATAAAGTCTCCGGTGATGGTAATAAATTCTTGATGCTTATAAACGCCACTTCACAATCCAAAGTCCATTCAAATTTCTTTGGACCTCGCAACACTTGAAAGAAAGGAAAACATTCATAATCCAAAGTCCATCCAAAGTCCATTCAAATTTTAAGGTGAGTTTATTGACACTACAGCTTTCAACTGTTCTGGGTCAGGTTCTATCCCTATTTCACTGATAACATAACCTAAGAACTTCCATGATCGAACTCCAAAGGTACATTTTTTCAGGATTAAGATTTAGCCTTATTGCCCTTAAATTCAAGAATGTCTCCTCTAAATCTTCCAAGTATGCATCGTCCATTAAGCTTTTCACCACCATATCATCAATGTATACCTTCATGTTTCTTCTAATCTGAGTGGAAAGTTAGTTATTCATTAACCTCTATTAAGTGGCTCCCATATTTTTCAATCCAAAAGGCATAACCTTATAGCAATGTGAACCTCTTTCAGTGATGAAAGTCGTACATTCTTGATCCTTCAGATCCATTTGGATCTGCTTATATCCCGTAAAAGCATCCACGAAAGTCAATATTTTGTTTCCCGAAGTGGAATCAATCAGCTGGTCTATTCGTGGAATAGGAAATGGGTCTTTAGGACATGCTTGATTTAAGTCTGTAAATCCACACACACTCTCCACTTTCCGTTCTTCTTCTTGAACACTACTGGATTCGCCGTCCATAAAGGATATTGTGACTCCCTTATATGTCCGACCCTGGATAAGAGATCCACTTCAGAAAAAATTGCTTCGACTTTTTCTGATGAAAATGCCTTCTTTTTTGGATTACCAGCTTTACCTTTGAATTAACAGCTAAACTATGACAAATTATTTTGATCGGCACACCTATCACATCCTCTGTTTTCCAAGCGAAAATATCCAAATTATAAGAAAAAAATTGTAACCGTCGATGACGTAGAACTAGGGTCAGTAAGGTTCCTATTTGAAGCGCTTTTCCCTTAGAAAAAGTATACTCCTCAATTTCTTCACTTACTGTCAAAGACCCTAGGGTTTCCCTTGGATCTTCAACCATTTCATCAAACTCTTAGGTCAACCCCTCTGATTGTTATTCATTCATCATATCTCCACTACTAGAACTCGAATCCAAAGTGCAGTGGCATAGCATTCCCTTGCATCTTTCTGGTCGCTTCGAACGACTCCCACACGGTCTCCGACCACATACTTAAAAAATTGGTGAACTGTTGACACAACATCACGCATTCTTGACAACCAAGACCTTCCAAAAATGGCGTTGTAACTTGTGGGATAGTCCACCACCATAAAAAGCACTTGAAATTTCTTCTTGAATGGACATTTTCCTAAACTCACATCCCCCTCAAATTATCCTATTACCCATGTTATAACACCAGTTGAACCAATGATTGTGCGCTCTGACTAAGGAACTCGATGAAGATTGCGCATCGTGTCATATGTTGCTTTAAAAAGGACATTCGCGGAACTCCCAATATCTATGAACATGCGTCTAATTTCAACGCCAGCAAATTCTGCCCCAATAACCACTATGTCCTCATGAAGCCCCGCAGTTCCTCGCAAATCATCCTCATCGAACAGAATAAAAGGAATGTCTTTATTACCATACAAATGAGTGGACAGTCTCCCCTCTATCAGAACTGGAAAATTGACAACATGTCTTTTCCTCGAACTATTGGTATTACCAGTCATCGAATCACCCTCAAAAGGGCCAATGACTCAAAATACTCACACAGACTTTGAACATGCCCTTTCTCTATTGGTTCTTCCACCGTCATCAAAATTAATTTATCTAGATCCATATCCAAATACTCTGAGGGAGCATCAAACTCATGAACCTTTGAATATAGAATCATCAAAATTTCAACTTGCCATTTTGGTTGGCTGGCTGTGAATTCGATGCTGGATTTTTCGATGCGCTGCCCTGTTAATTCACATAAGTTAGTAGGTTTCCATTCTCAACCAAAATTTGGACTTCTTTTTCAAAGCAATGCAGTCATTGGTATCATGACCAATGTCATTGTGGTACCTACAAAATTTATTGTTCCGCTCCTCCACTGGCCTGTTGATTGGAGCGGGCTTCCTAAAATCTACATAGCTCTTAGTTTTATCAAAAAATTGTTGCCACGCTTTCAGTCAAATCCGCATAATATTCAGGCCTTATCCACTGATTTGGCCTTGGCCTATTGAATTGATAAGATAGAGCTTGATTTGAATATCTCCCGGTTCAATGTGGTAAAGTGTTATTCCTCGGACGCACTTGTTGATTAGCATTTGAAGATTTCCCTTGGTTATCGGACGCTTGCCCTGAATTCTTTGGAATGTTAACCGCTCCTCCTCGGACCCTAGTTGATTCTTCAAATTTGATTTGATCTTCAACCTGAGTCATTAATGCTCCAAAATTTAAATCTCTCCTTTTCATTGTCTCATTAGCCAGATCCTCTGGGAATAAACCTTGGCGAAAAGCTGCAATCGCCACCGACTCTTAACTTGCCTTTATCAAAACAAATCACTTCGTGTAATCCTTTAATTTTTCTTGAACTTCCTGCTTGCATTGGATAATTGTATCACCGTTTGCTCTTATTTTTTTACTACCAACAAACTCCCTTCGAAAAGCAGTGTAAAAGTCTATAAAATTCGAAATAGGTCTTCTTGGAATTTGGTTGTACCATTTCAAACATGTCCCCTTAAAAGTCTGTGAGAAAGCCCGACATACCAGCTTGGCGTCATCCTTGAAATTCATCATATAATTTTTGAATTGTTCGATGTGATCATCTGGATCCTGCATACCATCGAACTTTTCAACTTTAGCTATATCAAAATGGTTTGGAAGCGTAATAGATCTGATTTTACTTGTCAATGGAGAATTCCTCCAATCGACACCTTGAACATATTCATCTTTGGTTCCCATTACTGCATACAAATTCTGATCAGACTCATCATACTGATTCAACGTGTTTCATTTACACCAATTAGACTCCCTCAAACATTGATGTATACTCTCTCTCCTAGATTTGTGCTCTTTCTTGTATTTTCGAGGATGATCCATCTCTTCTTTCGAAGAACCCTTATACCTTTCAAAACCTGACCCAGAGCTCTCAACCTCCTCGTCACTAGACGTGACACACTTTTGCTTATCTTTCTTTTCTTTTCGAGAAGAGTGACGCTCTTTTGGAGCTTCAAAGTGCGACTTCTTCTGTTCATTCCTAATTTGATGATCAGTGCAAGATCGATCAGATTGGTTTCCAACTTCAGTTTGTTCATTCATTTGTCTCACGTTAGATTTCAGCCTTAGCGACTAAATTTTCTGGCCTCTCTGATCATATTTCTCATGCAAAGTATTTATCTTATCCAATAGTTGATTCATTCGTACTTCTATATCAGATTGATTGATCGATATGAGCAGATCCTTCTGGTCTATCATCTGTCCTCTGCAAATCTTCTCTTAATATCTCAATAGCTGATCAAACCAAATGATTGTTTTCTGGATTCCTCATAATGTTTCAAGATTATTTTTCAAGATTGATAAAATTCAAGCTAGCAAAATAGACACTGATTGTTAATCGTCCCCAGTGAAGTCGCCAATTTGGTGAGTCTGATTATTTGGAATCACTTTAGTAAACATGAGAAGTAAAGTTTTAGACAAAGAAATAGATTCTCAAGAGAGAAAATCGAAGTACACAAATGTTCTAACTCAAAAATCCAACTACTTATTAGTTTAGTTTTGGCCTTTATATAGAGTCGCAAAGACTTAGCTTACAACTGAACACAGTTACATGAAAAGGGTTAATTGCACTTTTAGTCCTTGATTAAAATACATAATTCTGAATTCCTATTCAAACTTTACCATCTGCTATATAATTTTTATTATTTACACTTTAGTCCTTAAATTTCCACTTCCTTATCAAGTTTAATTCTTGAGCTATCAAGGGTATTAGAGCCATTTTTTTCAAAAAGAAAAAGCCATTTTTTTCATAAAGAAAAAGGCATTTTTTTTTCAAAAAAACAACCAATTTTTTTCTATCAAAAAATAAAAATAAAGATAAATGCAATGTCTTCAGAAATTATTGTACAACTATTCATTCCACGATTTGACGGTCACCATGATCATTGGAGCATGATCATGGAGGATTTCTTGATGTTCAAAGGATATTGGACGGTTGTTGTTTCTGGAGTTGCAGAACCAACAAAAGGTGTTGTGTTGACGGATGTTGAGAAGACAGAGTTGGAAACGAGAAAGCTAAAATATTTTCAGGCAAAAATTATATTTTCAGGAAATTTCTCGGCCCAGCTTGGCAATAATTCTTAGCAAAGAAACTTTCAAAGATATTTGGGATTCCATGAAGAAGCAAAATCAAGGCTCCGCTAGAGTGAAGCGTGTACAAATTCAAGCTTTGAGAAGAGATTTTGAGGCTCTACAATGAATGATGGAGAATATGTTACCAGCTATTATGCCATGACTATGGAAATCAGCAACAAAATGCTATTCCATGGTGAAAAGATGGAAGATATTACCATTGTAGAGAAAATATTGCTTTCTCTGGAACCAAATTTTGATTATGCCATGTGTTCAATTGAAGAATCAAAGGATATAGACACATTCTTTCTTGATGAATTACAAAGCTCTTTGTTGGTCCATGAACAAAAGAAGAACCGCAGTTCAACTTCAAAGGAGCAAGCTTTAAAGTCTTCTACCCATACTAATTTCTCAAACTTTAGAGGAAGAGGGAAAAGTACAGGTAGAGGAAGAGGAAGAGGATTACATGGTAATAGAGATGGAAACAGGTACTTTTAAAACAAATACTGATAATTTTTCAGGCAGAGGCAGAGGAGGAGATCAACATTTTGACAAATTCAAGGTAGAGTGTTTTAGATGTCATAAATTTGGTCATTATCGTTCTAAATGTTATACTAATGACAAAACAAAGAAATACCAATCAAATTTTGCCGAAAATAATGAAGTAAAAAATTTATTGATGATTGTTCAAGCTAATCAGGAATCTCAATCTGATGTTTGGTATGTGGATACAGGGTACAGTAACCGCATATGTGAGAGTAAGTATTCTTTTTCTTATTTAAATGAAAACTTCAATTCTATAGTAATTTTTGGTGATTGTTCCACTGTGAAGGTGATGGGAAAGGGTAATATTGAGATAAGAACCAAGAATAGTTTTGTGAAAATAATCTCTAATGTTTTTTTATGTTCGTGACTTGAAAAGTAATTTGTTAAGTGTTGGTCAATTGCTAGAAAATGATTATAGAATCACTATTCAAAAAAGGTGTTTGTAGGATTTATGATCATACTAGATGAACTATTGTTGTTGTGCCAATGCGTTCAAACATGTTGTTTCCATTAAAGTTTTTAGTGATCAAACTTGTCTGGTCGCTAAAGTAAAAGATCTTTCTTGGTTGTCGCATTTTTGTTATGGCCATTTGAGTTTTGGTGGATTGAAGATCCTCCAACATAAAAATATGGTGACATGTCTTCCTCATATTAGTATTCCAACCCAAGTTTGTGAAGAATGTGTTGTTGGCAAACAACATCGTTCTCAATTTACCCAAGGGAAGTCATGGCGAGCAAAATTAGTTTTGGAGCTAATTCATTCTGATATTCGTGGCCCGATAACATCTATTTCGAACGGAGGTAAAAGATTAGAAGCTATTTGTGCATTTAAAAGCTTCAAGGCTTGTGTGGAAAATGAAACAGAAAATACCATTAAAACCCTTCGAACAGATCATGGTGAGAATACTGCTCAACCGATTTTAAACTTTTTTGTGATATTCATGGCATTTTGATAGAGTCAATAACTACTTATACATCACAACAAAATGGTGTATTATAGAGGAAAAATAGAAACATCCTCAAAATGGTGAGAAGCTTGTTGGCAAAAGGGATAATTCCAAAATATTTTTGGCCTGAGGCAGTAGATTGGAGTATTCATATCTTGAACAGAAGTCCTGCATATGTTGTTCAAAATATGACGCTAGAGGAGGCTTGAAGTGTAAAGAAACCAACTTTAGATTATTTTAGAATTTTTGGTTGCATTGCTTATGCGCAAATTCCAGATAAGAAAATGAAGAAACTTGATGATAAAGGGGAAAATATGTTTTTCATGGTGTTAGTGAAACATCCAAAGCTTATAAATTATTTACTCCGTTAACTCAGAAAATTGTGACAAGCCTAGATGTTTGATGAAGAAAACACTTGTAATTGGAATGGGAAAGAAACTACTCAAGTTCTTTTCTTTGAGAATGATTCTAAAAGCAAACCAACTCCAGCAACCTTTATGTCTAAAAATTCATCAGAAGCAACTCCAAGAGTAGTCGAAACTAGTGATGAAGCAGCAAAAGCTAACGATATAGCAACTCAATCTCCTCATCTTATTCGAAAAAAGAATGCATGGATGGAAGACTATAAGGTAACTGAAATTGATGAACCCCTAACTGAATTTTCTTTAGATTGTGATCCTATATCTTTTGAAAGCGCTGTCAAATAAGAAAAATAGAGGAAGGCGGTGAATGATGAAATAAATGCAATTGAAAAAATAATACTTGGGAGCTAACTGATCTTCCAAACGGGCACAAAACCATTAGTGTAAGGTGGGTCTTCAAAACAAGAATAAAAAGAAATGGTGAAGTTAAATAACTATACAGAGCCTTTGGTAGCTAAGGGATATAAGCAAGAATATGAGATTGACTATACAAAAGTTTTTGCTCATGTTACAAGACATAATACAATAAGATTGGTGATCGCATTGGCGACGCATAATTCTGGGCTTATTTTCATTTAGATGTCAAATCGACATTTTTACATGGAAACTTGGAGGAACAAGTATTTGTAGAACAACCGCTTGGTCATATTAAGATTGGATATGAGCATAAAGTTTATAGATTAAAGAAAGCTCTTTATGGCTTAAAACAAGCTCCACGAGCTTGGTATAGTCGCAATGAGACTTATTTTTTGAAAGATGTCTGAGATCAAGAAAGGAGAAAAATTAGAACAATTTGGGTTTACTGAAAGTGATTATGCATGAGATCAAGATGATAGAAGAAACACTTGAGGCTATGTTCTTATGTTGGACCTTGGGGCTATTTCATGGGTCTTCTAAGAAGCAACAAAGTGTCACCCTATCAACTATAGAAGCTGAATTTATTGTTGTTACAGCTTGTGCTTGTCAAGCTGTCTGGTTGAGAAGAATTCTTAAAAGACTCAATTTGAATCAAGTTAAAGCTATTACAGTTTTTTATGATAGCAACTCAAGAATCAAACTCTCCCAGAATCATGTGCTACACGGAAGAAGTAAACGTATTGATGTAAAATATTATTTTTTGAGAAATTTTAGTAATGTTGGAACAATCAAACTGGTTTATTGTTAAAGTGAAGACCAAGTTGCAGATATACAGACCAAACCTCTCAAGTTGGCTACATTTGTGAAGTTGCGTGGTTTACTTGGAGTTTGTTCACGTACTGCCATAGAATAGTTTTTTGTAAAGGGTTAATTATTTCTTTTAAACTCATATCTGGTCTCACATCCCACCATGCATGGTTTCTCCACTTCATCATGTATGGTCTCTCCACTTCATTACGTCATGTTTCTCCAGTTCCATCATGCTTGATCGCCCCACTTCATCATACCCAGTCTATGCTTCATCATGTCTCTCTCCACTTCATCATGCATGGTCTCGCATCTCTCCACTAAATCATACATGATCTCGCATCTCTCCACTAAATCATACGAATTTATGGAAAATGAAGTATGAAATGCGGGACCAGACAAATCTAATGCAAGACCATGGTTACTCGATCTCGCAAAAAAATAAGATAAAAAAACTCAAAAAATATCATCAATATATCTAATTTTTCTCGTCTTACAATCGATGGTACTTTCATATTTTTCGACTAAAAAGTTTGTCAAGTCACCGGTGTTTGACACATGTTGTATTTGTGCTATTAAAGTTCTTTCGTCCCAAAACGAGTCACTATGCTTTAAAAATGTTGCATTTTGGGTCACTGACTCGTGCTGATCTACTACTCCGTGTTACAAATACGGTCACTCATTAATACCTATCCAAAATACCCCTGTTTTATTTCTTTTACTTTTTAGTTTATCTCATTCACCTTTTATATTTTTAATTTTAATTTAAATAAATCGGACCTATTTATACTTTTGACCCATTTAATATAATGTAACCGAATCCATTATATTTTTAATCCATTTAATATTGATGAGGGCGGAATTCGCCGATCCAAGAAATAGGGGTAACAATGTAATAGACAATAGTTAATATAATTATTTGAATAGACAAAGTTCTTTAGGGACTAATATGCAAAAACAAAAGTAACAAAAGAGGGCCCATCGACATGTGATGATGGCCCATAGAACTTAAGCGGGTCCTCCGAATTTTACTATAAAAGGAGGACCCTTTTTGCCTAAAATGGGATGGAATATTTTCTTTACAAAAAGACTACTTTATCTCTCTATACTTTCTCTCTCTAGACTCCTCAGACGCTATATCCGAAATAAATTCCTTTTTCAGCTATTTACTCATCATTGGCGCCGTCTGTGGGAACAGTGATACCGAAAAGGAATCTTCTGTCCTTTGAAAATCGCATTATACGGGATGAATAGCGAAGCGGCGACAGAGAGGGACGGTAGGGAGGTCGTCCGGGCCGTTGCGGGGTCGGAAGGCGCGGGAGCTCCTGGTCGGGAGTGGAACGGCGGTCGTGATAAGCGTTCGACCCTGATTATGACCCGAAAGCAGCTGCTCGAAGATATTGCCCGGTTAGAAGAGGAGCGAGAGCGGGCACTGGACGAGAAAAGGATTCGTGAAGGGAAGGGCAAAGAGCCCGCCCTGGTCGATCGAGGAGCGGTGGGTCGCGCCCAAGCATCGAGGATGGAGGCCCGACCTGTCAGGTATTACCGAGATTCACCTCCCGATGATGAAGAGGCTGTCAAGATTCGTCGGAACTCGGGCGCCCATCATACCATGACGTCGGACTATCCCTCAGGCGACTCGTCCGACGAGGAGTACCGACGTCAGGAGAGAGCCCAGCGGACGCGAAAGACTCGGTCCCAGCGCATTCGAGGGTCCAGGGCAGACCCTTCGCGGTACAAAAAGGGCGGCACCGATAAGCCGACCCCTGTATCCTTTGAAAAAGAAGGAACGCACGTCGCCAGCCGCGGAGAGCGAGAAATGTTACCACCAATTCCGTGGCAGCCAACGAACAGCCAAAACCTTGGATACCGAACGAGCAGCCAGTTCGTCGGCCCAAGAGCCGAGGGGCTCTATGAAATCAGGACCGAGGGCCTGGGGGGAGGAGCTTTTGAGCTCGGAGTTAACTGGAGAGCCTCCCCGTTATCTGATGAGATATTAGCGGGACCGCTCCCGAGGCGTTTTGACATTTCTAAACTGGAGAAATACGACGGGAAGACGGATCCGGACAACCATTTGGAAGCCTTTAAGAACTTTATGCTGAGCTTCGATAACGACGATAAGCTCTTATGTAGGGCTTTTTCTATGACATTCAAAGATAGGGCTTCAAAATGGTACAACCGATTACCGCAGGGGTGCATCAGAAACTTCGGGACTTTTTGGGCTATGTTTAGGCAACACTTCGTGGGAAGTAAGAGTTTCCGTGCTAATGGAGATACTATAATGAACTGTCGACAGAAGCTAGGGGAGAGCCTAAAAAACTATACCAGGCGTTTCATCGATGCGAAGACCGATCTGGACCATTGTGAAGAGAACGTGGCCCTAACGGCGTTTCGGTTAGGCCTGCTCCCGGGGCCGATGAAGCAGGCGGTCACGAAGAAGCAGGCGTTCACTTTTTCCGCGTTGTTGGCACAAATAGAAAAACAGATACTGATTGAAGAAACGGAGGCTTCTGAAGTGGCGGCGCAGATCCAACAGAGCGCCCAGGCATCGGTCGTAATAAAGCAGGGTTCCCGACTCGACCAGGTTAGAACGGCCCAGCCGATTAGCACAATACCCCCGAGCTCGCAAGCGGTAACTAAACCTTCCGCCCCGACCGGCTTTAGGCTGAAACAAAACGGACAGGCAACGTCCCGACCCATGTCCAACAAATGGATACGACCGGCCTACTTCGCGGATCTCACGGAGTGCGTATCCTCAATCTACGAAAAAACCAAGAGAAGCGGGATGTACCGAAAGCCTTTTCCTATCCCGACGCCTCGGGAACAAAGGAATAACCGCTATTATCGTTACCACGAGGACGTCGGCCATGACACGAAGGACTGCATAGCTTTAAAGAAGGAAATACAGATGCTCATTGAGCACGGTAACCTTTTAGAGTATGTCAAGAAGGCCCAACATGCCGCACCCTCGAAAGAGGTGGTCATAATTCCAAAGCCGGAAACCACCATGGCGATTTCGGAAGTTACGGATCAGTTCGACGTATCGGTTGAGTACCTTGATCCCGAGGTCGGTCGGAATATCATCGGGGTCATCGAGGAAGAGGCGGAAGTTAGCGTGCGTGGCCTTTGTCAACTGTTTGATTCATCAACAGACCTCGGAGAAGGATCTGCGACGGGAACCAGAACTGGCTTCCAAACCAGAACTTGCTTCCAAACCTGGCGCACCTTTTCCCCAACTCTGTACCCCGACGATATCAGAGTTGTTGATGAAAAAATTGGCGACCGCGGCGATATCAGAGTGGTTGATGAAAAAATTGGCGACCATGGCGATATCAGAGTTGTTGATGAAAAAATTGGCGACCACGGCGATATCAGAGTTGTTGATGAAAAAATTGACGGGCTCGTCGGTAAGGTACAAGGCCTGCGCGATCTATTCGAATCCATGACCATCTTCGGAGGGGATTCGATGGCAGGAATAACGCATTCCTCCAGAAAGAGACACATCGTTAACTTAGCTACCCAGCTGGAAGCCAGAACTTGCTTCCAAACCCGAAGCACCCCTTCCCCAATTTTGCACTTTGACGATGACGATATGAGAGACTTAGCCGGGCCTCATGAGGATGCCGTTGTGATCGGGGCAGCGATCGCGGGAGAAGAGGTTCGGCGTATTTTGATAGATACCGGGAGCTCAGCTAATATCATCTTTGCTTCAACTTTCGCCAAATTCCGAACACGGCCGGTACTCGAACGATCCGACCGTGCCATCGTTGGGTTTACGGGAACAGCAGCGGACGTCGTTGGAGAGTTCGAAGGTGTGGTACAATTAGGCCGCGGCCCGTTTAAAAAAGAGGTCACCGTGCTGTTCATAGTGGTCGACGCGCCAGCGTCGCACAACGCTATTCTGGGACGATCTTGGATATCGCGCATGCATGCAGTGACTTCAACTATTCATCAGTGTGTAAAGTATGTGGTTGGCAATAACATCGGAGTCGTGCGAAGCAGCCAGAAGACGGCCCGAGAATGTTACCGAGCTGCGTTGGCACCAAAGACAGATCAAGAGATGTTCCCGTCCCATGCATAGCAATTAATGGGGAGCTCCCCCGGATCGCAGCCGGTGGACGACCCTCGGGAGACCCCAAGCCTTTTGACAACCAACGAAGAATGTGAGCTGCATCATTTTGCAGATGGAAAAAGGTTACGGGTCGGAATGAATATTTTACCGACCTTAAGAGAACAGATGTTAGCGTTGCTCCGGGAGAATCTTGATTTATTCGCGTGGTGTTCGGGGGACGTCACGGGAGTACCCGAATCATTTGCAATTCACAAGTTGACCATAAACAGGAATGTTAGACCAATAATTCAGAAGCGACGAGCTTTCTCTCCCGAGAAGGCAGAGGTAATTTTACAGGAAGTCGAAAGGATGACTGGGGTCGGACATATCATAGAGGCGCGATACCCTTTGTGGATATCCAACCCCGTTCTGGTAAAAAAGAAAAGCGGGAAATGGAGGATGTGCGTGGACTTTACCGATCTCAATCGGGCGTGCCCGAAGGACCCTTTCCCGATGCCGCGGATCGATCAACTGGTAGATTCCACATCGGGCAATAAGCTACTATCTTTTATGGACGCCTATGCCGGTTACAATCAAATTAAGCTACACCCCGCGGATCAGGAGAATACCACATTCATCACGGGCCGAGGGCTATACTGTTACAAAGTAATGCCCTTCGGACTAAAGAACGCGGGAGCAACATACCAAAGACTGGTTAACCGAACGTTTGAAGACCAGATCGGGAGAAACATGGAGGTGTACATCGATGACATGTTGGTCAAAAGTGGGACCGACGTGGATCACCTTACCGACCTCAGAGAGGCGTTTGATAACTTGCGAAGGGTAAACCTAAAGCTAAACCCAGAGAAGTGTTCTTTTGGTGTTCGGTCAGGGAAATTTTTGGGGTTCCTTGTCAGCGAAAAGGGCATTGAAGCCGACCCTGTTCAACTCCGAGCCCTAGCGGACATGACTCCTCCTCGGAGCGTAAAAGAAGTCCAGATTCTGACCGGGCGACTAGCCGCATTGAATCGCTTCATCTCTCGATCATCTGACAAATGTGCACCGTTTTTTCAGGTCCTTCGACAGGTAAAAAACTTCGTCTGGACTGACGAATGTGACAAGGCATTTTTGGGGATCAAAGAGTATCTATCGTCCCCAAACCGACTGACCAAGCCCACGGCGCACGAAACTTTGTTCCTCTACGTGGCGGTTACCGATTATGCGGTCAGTGCGGCACTGATCAGCGAGTCCGGGCCTGTTCCGACAGCTGTTTACTATATAAGCAAAAGTCTGCTTGACGCCGAAACTCGATACTTAAAGCTCGAAAAAGTGGCTCTGGCTCTGGTAACGGCTGCAAGGAAGATGCGCCCTTACTTCCAGGCGCACCACATTGTCGTCCGCACCTCGTTTCCACTAAAATACATTTTCCAGCGACCAGATATGTCCGGAAGGATAGCCAAGTGGTCGGTCGAGCTAGGGGATTTCGACATTGAGTTCGAGCCCCGAACCGCGATTAAGGGACAAGCCTTGGCAGATTTTTTGGTCGAATTCCATTCCGAGCGACCCGAACAAGAAACACCCCTACAAGAAGCTGCGGGGGGCGAATGGACTATCCGCACTGATGGAGGAGCCAACATTAGTGGTTGTGGGGCGGGAGTTCAGATCATTACCCCTTCGGGTTTGAGCATGTTTCAGGCCATCCGTTTTGGTTTTCACACGTCGAACAACGAAGCAGAATATGAAGCGGCTTTGGCTGGATTGCGATTGGCACAAGTCTGTGGGGCGAGGCAAGTGCGCCTGGTAAGCGACTCCCAACTTTTGATAAACCAGGCCTCGGGGAATGCAGAGGCACGGAAAGAACACCTGGTGCAGTACTTAGCGGCCTTAAGAATTCTGGCCGCATCCTTTGACAAAGTCAGGTACGAACATGTCCCCCGAAGTGAGAATATGACGGCAGATTCTCTGGCAACAATTTCGTGCTCGACCAGTTATCCTTGGGTGATAGAACAAGAGAATCCGTCCATTTTTAAACGACATGAGCTCAATAACCGACCAGAAATCGCGTGTCAGATCTCTTCAGTTGCAAATTCTGATTGGCGGCGGAATATAATCGCGTTTCTAGCTGGAGGGCAGCTCCCCGACGATGCGGCCTCGGCTCGCAAATTACGTAACAAAGCAAGGGGATACGTCCTTTTGGGGGATGTGCTGTACAAAAAGTCCTTTAGCCGACCTCTGCTTCGATGTTTAGGTGTTAATGAGTCCCAAGTAATTTTGTCCGAGCTACACGACGGGGAGGGCGCGGCTCACTGCGGATACAAGTCTTTGATTAGAAGAGTGTTTCTCGCCGGTTTCTATTGGCGACCATAACAACAGACGCAAAGCTCATGGTGAAAACTTGTGATACGTGTCAACGATTTGGGAATGCGATCAACATGCCTGCAACGCATCTAGAATCTATATCCGAGGGGTTACCCTTTGACCGATGGGGAATCGACCTGGTCGGACCGTTGCCCATGGCATCGGGGGGAAGACAAACGATCGTCGTCGCGGTCGACTACTTTTCAAAATGGATCGAGGCCGAGCCCTTATCTGCTACAAAAACCAAGGACATTATCAAATTTATCTGGGCAAACATTTGTTGTAGGTTCGGGGTGCCACAACGGCTAACCATGGACAACGGACCACAGTTTGATAGTGCGGAAATGAAAGCATTCTGCACCACGCATAATATCCGACAGTGTTTTTCTGCTCCTTTTCACCCGCAGGCGAACGGCCAGGTCGAAGTCACGAATCGAACCATTCTGGATGGCCTTAGGAAGAATCTCGAGGGAAAGGCTGGCAAGTGGCCCGACTATTTACAGGAAGTATTATGGGCCTACCGAACAACACCTCGCACGGCGACCCAGGAGTCACCCTTTGCCTTGGTGTATGGTATGGACGCGGTCACCCCCGCGGAATCTATTTTTCCCTCTTTCAGGATCGGCACTTATCAGCCGGAGACGAATGACGACACCCGACGGCTAGAGCTTGATCTCATTGACGAAAAACGTCACCGCGCCCATTTAAACGCTTTGCACTACCAGACTTTAATGAGAAGTCGGTACTCCACTAAGGTTCGTCGTCGGGAGTTTAAGGTCGGGGACAAGGTCCTGCGACGGGTTTTTCTACACACCAAAGACAAGAGCCTCGGGAAACTCGCTCCGAACTGGGAGGGACCTTACGAGATAGTCGACAGAATCAGGAGCGGGACGTACCGCCTGCAGAATCGGCACGGGCTACTCCTTAGGTTACCGTGGAATATTGAGCATCTGAAATTATATCTTGAATAGTTTGTAATTTTTTGTGAGTTTTGTATTTCTTGACGTTTTGGTCAAATTTGTAATGATCGGGGGTGTACTCTTTTTCCTACCTTGGTGGCGCAAGGAGGTTTTAACGAGGCACAGGTCAAAACCCGAACCACGTTATTGATTATGAAAATTCCTTGCCTTTTAAAAAATCGATTCATTATGACGGTGGGCGGCTGACGAGCTGGGCACCGTAATCTAAATTTAAAATCAATCTACAGAACTCTCAGAGAGTTTTTCGGTTTTACCGATCCACATTTTGGCTTTCCAGACCCTCTGGATTGACCTTCGATAATAACTCGATCTACAGAACTCTCAAAGAGTTTTTCGGTTTTACCGATCTACATTTTGGTCTTCCAGACCCTCTGGATTGGCTTTCGATAATCAATCGATCTACAGAACTCTCAAAGAGTTTTTCGGTTTTACCGATCTACATTTTGGCCTTCCAGACCCTCTGGATTGACCTTCGATAATAAATCGATCTGCAGAACTCTCAAAAGAGTTTTTCGGTTTTGCCGATCAACATTTTGGTCTTTCAGACCCTCTAGGCGGGCTTGCGATGATAAGACAATTTACATTTTACCGATCAATTTCCTTTTCGAAAAGTTTTTCGGGTTTCCCGATCTACTTTTTGGCCTTCCAGACCTACTGACGCGACTATCACTAATAAAACAGTCAATCCACAACACAGTACTTAGGAAAATACATCATCCTCATACAGGGAGCCCCATGGCCCCCAAAATAAAATAGGTACAGTACAGAATAGGGGGGGGGGGCCGCGGCCCCCAAAGGTCTACAACACATTGTCGAAACAAAAAAAACCAAAACAAAAAAAAAGGGAAAACTGATTCACTGATCCCCACCTTCTTCATCTCCCTCCTCATCTTCCTCTTCATCATCCGCCCCATCGGACTCCTCCACTACAATCCCCTCGGGACGATCCTTTTCCGGCACATCGAGCCATAACGAGCCAAGGTGAAGCTCCGGGTATCGGTTGTGGAGTGACAGAACATATGCGGCCTTGGTGGCTGCAGCATCTTGGTCCGACCACAGTCTGCACCGTTCAAGGTAGGCCTTGTTAGAGGATTTCAGCTTGTGAACCTCCGACGCTAGGGCTGAGGCGCGGTCTTCCGCGGTTTTTCTCGCCGACTCAGCCAACTCCTTCGCCTGATTTGCTGCTTCCGCGGCAGCCTTAGCTTCGTTGGCTAGCCTCTCAGCCTCAGCAATCTGACCTTTCGCCACGGCCAGAGCCTCTTCAGCGGTCTTCGCCTGCGTAGAGAGACGAGAAATTTTCGCCTCTGCCGCGGATAACTTCTTGCCAAGCCCCCTAGCCTGGCGCTCTTTCATAGCAATCGGTACCAGCAAGCTGTACAACGACAATGTCAGCCCATCTGTGCTCCGAAGCGGGTAAGGGTGCGGACTGCCCATCGTCGTTAGCACCGGAAATTTGGGACCGCTCGACGACGAAGCATCAGGGCCAACAGCCTCAGAAGGCTCAGCATCGTCCGGGATAGAAACCACATCGACCGGAGCAGGATCCCCACCTTCAACATGGTCCAAAAGCGCGGGTCGTGAAGCGATCGCCTCAGCGCTGACTGTCACCCGATCCTTTGCCACAGCCTTGGCTTTCTTTAGCTTGGACCCCTCCATCTCCGCACGATTCTTCCTCTTCGGCGTCACGACCGGGTTCTGACTCGCCTCCGCAGGATCCGTCACCGGAGCGGCCGCCCTGATCGGGTTGCTCTCAGCTTCGGGTACGACTGCAGGCTCCTTCCCGTCATCCTCTGACTTGGGACGCTTGCTGGGCGCCTTGTTCCGCTTAGGCAAATACAGTATGTACCCAGGGCGGCCGGTTCGGATGCACACCTCGTCGAGGTTTGGGGGTTCCCGCAGCTGTTCGATGGTTAGCACCTCGGACGAGCACCGCCAAAGGTTGCTCATGAACAGATTCTTGTCCATGAAGGTGCGGTGCATGCCCCGACCCCAATTCGTCCGGGCATAGTTTTTCAGCACCTCAAAGGTGTCTTCCGCAGCTTTGGCATGGTCCTTCTTTACCCCCTGCAGCCAGTCCTTCGACACTGCGCAGCGGATCAGAACTTTTAAAAAAAAAAAAAAAAAAAAAAAAAAAAAAAAAAAAAAATATAATATCGGTAGTGAATAAAGGGGGAGTACCATCATGGACCCAAGTCCGCAGGATCTGCCTCGGATTTTTCTTCGTGTATGGAAGCCCGTTCTCCCAACACCCGCTCAAAAAAACGAACCGATGCTTCCACCCCTTGTCCCCCTCTAAAAAGTCGTTGACAATTTTCCATTTATTGCCAAGAGAGGAATAGAAGAAGGGTGACTTCGGGGATTTCGACAGACCCGACATGGCGATATACTCCTCCATCGGCATGGCTCGACCTGAGAGGCGGGAAGCCATGATGCAGGACATCAGGGTATACCACGCATTGGGCGTCAGCTGGGAGGGGCAGATTTGAAGAGTGCGGAAGTAGAGCGCAATCTCGGGGTCTAGGGGAAATCGCAGACCCCAGTTGAACAATTCGGTGAACACCACGATTTCTCTGGGTCTGACATGAATGGGTGTCTCCCCCGGGGTAGGAAATCGAACGGTAACACATTCAGGGATTCCCCAGCGAATCAGCATCTCCTCGTGATCGGACTCGGGGAAGTAGAGGTACTTCCCCTCGAAGAGAGAAACAACGTCCCTGGTCAAAAGCCAGTCAAAGTACTTGGTCGAAACGACAGATTTGATCGCCTCGGGCCAGGGATCATCCTGGTTGTTAGCAGCATGGCAACGAGGTGCAACACACTCCCCCGCGGGAGCAATATCGACCTCAGGCTCTTCGGCTTCATGGGTCGGAACCGGGTCAGAGCAGCGGTCAGCAGCAGCGTTTGTGTCAGACGGTCGAACCTGGGAGGAAGAAGCATCGGGAATACCGCGAGCCATGGCTTTATGCGCCTCCTCAACTTGTTTAGGTGTCAGCTGCATCTTGGGCAGACCTAAAAAAGTGACCGCAGTGTTAATACCGGTCCGAAATCCTCTAATCGAGGGCGTAAGCTGAACTATTTCGGGACTATTACCTCCTTCCGTGTATTGCAGTAACTCGTCGTCTCCCATGGTCAGAAAGGTAGATTTGCGAGCACGTCGGGGAGTAGGCAAGTTTGTGGAAGATTGGGTCGGATTTTCCGGGCGAACCGATGGACTGTCGCTAGAGGAAAGGGCGATGGGCTCTGGAGATCGACCGGCTTCGGGAGTCGTAGAAATGGGGAGATCGGAAGCGAGGAAAACCTCTGCGGGAACCGGGGTAGCTAGAACGGGATCGTGAGGAGGTGGAGCGGGAACGAAAGGTTTGGAGTTGGAACCCCAGATCAGGCCAGCACGTCGGTATTCCTCTGCTCTATCGCCAATACTAGACCACTGTTCGAAGCTCCACTCAGATCCTTTTTTCTTGGTGGGTTTTTTCTGCGACCGTCCGGGTTTCATACAACAAGAGCCAAAACGAAGAAGGGTCGGGCGAATTCACTCTCTCTCTCTAGAAATGCTCTGGCAGCGTTTTC
Organism: Limnanthes douglasii subsp. nivea; assembly: GCA_036936605.1. Lineage (NCBI taxonomy): Eukaryota > Viridiplantae > Streptophyta > Magnoliopsida > Brassicales > Limnanthaceae > Limnanthes > Limnanthes douglasii. The sequence goes on from JAUPFV010000001.1 coordinate 327,521,200, forward strand.
TCTCTCTAAAAAGCTTCTGAGAGACACAGAAGGCTTTGGGGTATTTATAGGGAAGCATGGAAGAGCGGGGGATACCAATCGACAGAAACACAGCGGGAAGGCGAAGAGTCTCCTAGGACTCTAGTCTGTCAGAGGGATGGGCTATTAACCCTTGACACGTGTCGATCCGGGTCTGATGAGCCTTGACGTAAGCACCCGTCCCAAGTGCCGTGTGGGAGTGGGCCGTCGCTACCGGGTCCGGTAATATGGTTTGGCCCGTTGGGATAGGCCTAAAAGTTAAAAGCCCACAAAACCAGAAGATGAAACGCGTGAAGAAATCCGAAGTAGTTGCCCCGCGCGTCGGGGAGATGAAACCGACGGGATCGGGATCCCATAATGAAGGCAGGTGACCGGCGAAAATACTTCTGGAAAGTCTCCGCTCCTGATAGTTCCCGAAGACTGGGGGGCTACTGATGAGGGCGGAATTCGCCGATCCAAGAAATAGGGGTAACAATGTAATAGACAATAGTTAATATAATTATTTGAATAGACAAAGTTCTTTAGGGACTAATATGCAAAAACAAAAGTAACAAAAGAGGGCCCATCGACATGTGATGATGGCCCATAGAACTTAAGCGGGTCCTCCGAATTTTACTATAAAAGGAGGACCCTTTTTGCCTAAAATGGGATGGAATATTTTCTTTACAAAAAGACTACTTTATCTCTCTATACTTTCTCTCTCTAGACTCCTCAGACGCTATATCCGAAATAAATTCCTTTTTCAGCTATTTACTCATCAAATATAAAATAAAACCTGACTCTTATAATAACTAGTGACTCGTTGTTAGAGACCAATTTTTTTTAGTAAATATAACAGATGTCAAACACATATGAAGTATGAGTATTTATAGTATTATAGAAGCAGTGAGATATCAGATGATAGTTAATACTAACCTGTCCATTACCGATAGGTGGAAGAATGGGTGGTACTAAAGATTAGGATCCGATACCTTTTGATTCTTTGTATTTAAAAGTTGTAACTTTTGAAATTTGTGGCATCGTTATTTTAATTTAAAACAAACTAGTCCATTACCGATAGTTGGAATAATGGGTGGTACTAAAGATTAGGATCCGATACCTTTTGATTCTTTGTATTTAAAATTGTTAACTTTTGAAATTTGTGGCATCGTTATTTTAATTTAAAACAAACTAGAGTTTTTGTAATTAATTTGGTCTAGGGTTATTATGGGCCATTTTGATCCGAGTTTTGACAGGACCACATCTTATCACTAAATTTATTGGTTCAGGTGGTAGTTGAGCGCTGAGCTTTTGCTTTTAAGTTTCGAAACCAGACCGAACTTTTAAGCTTTCAATTATGTTTGGTGCGGTTTAATGTGGTTCGTTTTTATTTGTTCGAGTTATTTTGGTTCGATTCGTTTAAAAAAATTAGACTATGATTTGATTTATTTATTTGATATAAAAAATTAAAATCTAAAAGTTAATTTTAAATTTTTTAATCGGTCGTTATTTAAAAACATTGGTACTGTATATAAAAAAAATTAAATGGGCTAAAACTGTTTTGAATCGGGGTTTGCTATCAATGTTATCGTTTTGATTTCAAATCGATTTTGCTATCGGTCCTAGTCTGTTCTTGCTATGATTCTAAAAAACGAATGGTATTCTCTGGTTGGGCTTGCTATTTTATAAGGCAAACAAAAAATATAAATTACTTTCCTCAGCTGTTTAGATTACTAAAATATGAAAGAGAGAGAAGTAGGATACTAAATTGCATTTAGCAGATAAGAAAAGCATAGAGACCACATCGGATCCATACAAGAACTAAAGTAAGGAACCATAAGATAAGCAACAACAGACGAAGTCTTTTTGCGGATCAACGTCTAATTCAAGTGGCCTTCGATTTTTGAATCTGCCAAATCACAAACATAATTAGCCAATAATTATAGGTTTTGAAGCATCGACGTGGGTTTCAGATAGGCTTTGAAATATTACCTGGACCGCATCTAATCTGGCATTTCCTATCACAACGCTGCATAAGTCTTGCTGCAATAAGTATAAAAAAAAGTTCCATACAGATCCAAATAAGCATCCTTACAAATTGTTATAGATAGAAAAAAAGTAAAGAGAGTAATTTACTTACTGTCCCTTTGAACGCAAGCAGTGGAACAACCATCGTAACAGTCGAAAGCATCCATTGGATTAATGGTGGCTTCTGCTTGAGAAGAATTAACAATCATCAACACCATCAGAAACAATACTCCTCCTACCATCATCTTCTTCATTTCCCTAGCTCTTACTTACTAACTTCTGTTTCTTTCTCTCTATAAAGATTTCAAGCAGCTTTGGTTTGGTTTGGTTGCTTGAAGGAATGGAAAGTAGAGGTGTGTGCATTTATTGTTTTCAAAGTAGCCGTCTATGTTGAACGCACTAGATCAGATCCACTTTGTCTTGGGTTCCGGATGTATTATCCGGATGTACAATCATATTTTAAATGGCGTAACAAATTTATGCCCTCACAAATTCAGGTCCTAACAAAATCTTTATTATGGTTTATATTAGTTTTTCAACATCTTTATTAAAAATTAACTTTTATGAATTAATTTAGTCTAATAAAATTAAATATATAAATAATATTATTTGATATTTTTTAGTTTATCTAGATATTTTAAATAGGAATTTAATACAATTCAAAATCCAAAAACAAAAATATTATCTATTTATTATTCATTTTTAAAAAAAAAAAATCCATTTAACTCAATTATATTCTATATAGCAATATATAAACCGTTTTTCTATTTTTTACTTTTCTTTTTTGTTTCTTTATCTATAATTTTACGATCATCTACACTAGTATAACAATAACAAATGAAGATTTAATTTTTTTTCGATTTTTTGTTTTCATTTTGTTTTCGTACGATTTTGACTGTGTTTTTATTTGATTTCAACGTTTGATTTTAGATTTAGGTTTAGGTAAGTCGATTTTTCTGTTTAGGTAATTCGATTTTTTATTGTGTTTTTTATTTTTTTGTGTAACTTGATCTTTGTTTTTTTAGTGATTTTTCGTTTTCATTTGATATTACTTTGATTTTGTAGTTTAAATGTTGTATTGCAAAAAGGTTTCGATCTTTTTAGTGTATTTTTGTGTTTCTGGATAATTTGGTTCGAGAAAGGGTTTACAACGTAAACGAAGGAGATGAAGTTTGAAAGATGCGAAACTTTTTTTATTTTAAGTACTAATAGATGTGAAACATGATAGATGAGAAGATGTGAAACCTCTTTAATTTTTTTACTGTTAGATGAGAAACCAGACCAACTATGATAAATGATATATGTTAGATGTAAAACCAGACATATGATAGATGCGAAACCATATAATGAGAAACTAGTGTAATTTTATATTTAAACAAATGTAAAACATATCATGAATAAATCTCGTTTTGTTCATCTATAAAAAAAAACCAGTGTTATTTTCAGATTTGTTTCCCAAGTAAAGGTTTAAAATATACGAACTTTTAAATTATATAGTTTTAGAATGCAAACGAAGAAGACGACTGTTTAGGAGAAGATGCGAAACCTTTTTTTTTGCTAGATATGAAACCTTTTTAATTTTTATAATCCTGGATGCGAAACCTATTTTGAATTTTATACTACTAGATGCGAAACCTTTTTAAATTTTATACTACTAGATGCGAAACCTTTTTTTGCTAGATGCGAAACATTTTTGAACTTTATACTGCTAGATGCAAAACCTTTTTTCGCTAGATGTGAAGCCTTCTGAATTTTTATATGGCTAGATGTGAAACTAGGAAACTATGATAGATGCTAGATGCGAAACCATGTGCGAAACCATATAATGAGAAACTAGTGTAATTTTATATTTAAACAAATGTAAAACATATCATGAATTGATCTAGTTTTTTTCGCATTAAAAAATCAAAACTAATTGTATTTTTGAAAAAAAAATTCTAAGTTACGGTTTAAAAGATACGAGCTTTTAAAATTTTAATTTTTACAATATAACAAATAAGATGATTGTTACGAAGAAGATGCGAAACGTTTTTAATTTTTATACCGCTAGATGCGAAAATAGGCAACTATGATAAGAGATGCGAAACCAGACAAACTATGATAAATTCTAGGTGCTAGATGCAAAATAAGACATATGATAGATGTGAAACCATATAATGAGAAACAAGTGTGAAATATAATTTTGTTTACAAAACATTCAAAACATATCATGAATGGATCTACTTTTGTTTGTCTTAAAAAAATAAAGCTAATGGTATTTTTATATTGTTTTTCCAAGTTATGGTTTAAAAGATATAACCTTTAAAATTTAAAATTTAAAAAAATATAAAGGAAAGAGAATGTCTACACATGTTTGCTAGTTTAATATCTGATGAGTACGGATTCTGCTACCTCTTCGGACAAAGACCATCTAACCGGACAGGACAGTTCGAACACCTCACCCATTGGACTGTTCGAACAAAGGACTAAAGTACTTAAAAACATAATCATTTCATGACTAAGCTGTTTGCTCTCCTACGAAGAGCTCATGGGTCTTTAAACTTGACCTGGGTCCATTAAACATGACCCGAAAGCTCGTAAGGCCCAGATGTAAGGGTATAAATACCCAACTACCAACATTAAATGAGGGTAATGAAAATTAAATACAACCAAACTGCTTAATTCTCCCTCTATTCACTATTCAAATATTAACTACTTACAAACTTCCACAAAACTCCAAACAAAAATTACAAACTTACCCTCAGACGAAAATAAATCTCATCAAATTGGCGACCACAGTGGGAGCATAGACGGTGCCTGAATCAAGCATTCAAAACCAACAAGAAAAATCAGTCCGAATGAATTCGGACGCCCCGGAAGTACCACCAGCCTTGCTTGAAGTGGTGGGTGAAAATGATGAGTACACTATCGAGGAGCGTGATAGATTAAAGGGCGAGATAGAAGCTTTGAGGGCAGAAAAGGCTAAGATGGGCATGAAATATAAGTCAAAAGCGTCAGCTGCTCATCATACCGACAACCCTAGAGAGCATGAGCCTTCGAAGACTCATGTGAGTACCAAGAAGACACATGCTAGCTCCAAAAAATCTCACTAGTCTAAACCAGTGGAGAGTTCTGATTCAGACTCAGAATCTTATGGTAGCTCCTCGGATGAGGATGTAGTCGAAGAATCCTTATCCTCCAGTAGTGATGAGGGCCGATCCAAAAAGAAGCAAAAATTTATTAACAAATATTCAAGAAAAAGGGATAGACATGGGAAATTGAAGAGGAATATAGGCAAAGGATCATTTCACAGCCGGAGGCTTGTAGATCGGATGCTGATGGATCCCTTCGCCTTCCACGATGAACCAGGAATCTTTGCGACTCCTAATGAGGATATTGTGTTCAGTCGTGGCCGGAATTGGAGACAATCTCCATTGTCTTCCAAGATTCTGTCTGGAAACCTCCCTAAGAGGTTTGATAGCACTAAAATGGAGAAGTACGATGGCAGTACTGATCGAGACAACCACTTGGAGTAATTTAAAAACTTCATGATGAATTTTGATGATGACGATAAGTTACTCTATAGAGCATTCTCCCAATATTTTACGGGGAGTGCTCTAAAGTGGTATAACAGTCTACCTCAAGGTTGCATCAGGAACTTTGTTACCTTCTGGGTGGCCTTTCGAAGGCAGTTTGTTGGGAGTAAGGAATTAAAGGGCAATGGGGACACAATAATCCATTGTGCCCAAGAACCAAACGAATCGTTGAAATAATACATAAGTCGTTTTGTGAACACCAAAAATGGGTTGGCTGATTGTTTCGAGCAAGTACCAATAGCGTCCTTGAGACATGGCTTAAACCCTGGAAATTTGGCTGATTCAGTGACCAGAAAGAAAGCCATGACTTGAGGAGGTTTGCTGAATCAGGTCGGAAAGTAAATCAATGTTGATGAAACAAAGAAAACTAGGGTGCACAGGCAGGTGAGGTCTGCCCCGGTTGCACCAAACCCCAATCAGAATCAGTCCGGGAACAAGGCAAGGGAGACCGGACAAGCGCATAACAGGGCTAAAGCTCAATCTCAGCCAACTGCACCTGCCCAGAGTCAACAATCTAGAAATAAAAGAGGGCCTTGGGTTCAACCAAAGTGGTTTGCAGAGTTAAAGGAAAGTGTGGCCACCATTTATGATAAGACAAAGGAAGAAGTGCACTATAGAAGACCGGCCGCACTGCAATCTCCTAGGGAACATCGTAACAACTCTTTCTGCCAGTACCATAATGATACTGGCCATACCACCGACGATTGTATAGCCTTGAAACAAGAAGTTCAGAACTTGACTGAAAGAGGAAAGTTGAGGGCATATGTCAAAAGAAGAGGAGGAAATAGGTATGATAATGCTCATCGGGCTAGTCCAAGCAATGCTGCTCCGGAGGGAGCTGTGGTTATAATCGAAAGGTTTGATGTAGAGTCATAATATCTGGATCCTGATCCAACTCGAAATAGGGTGGGTGCCATTCAGGAACATTGTAAAACAGTCTCCGGGCTTATTGAGTTTTTTGAGTCACTCACAATTTTCGGAGGGGATACTATGACAGCTCATACTGCTTCTTCAAGGAAGAGGCACGTTCATACTTTAGCCACCCAGCTGGAAGGAGGCATAACCTCCTATCAATCACAAATTCCATTTCCCTTCATTGTTTTCGATGAAGATGACTTAAGGGATATAGTTGGCCCTCACGAAGATGATGTTGTCATAGGAGCATCCATTGGGGGCAATGACATAAGACGAATCTTGGTGGATACTGGGAGTTCAGCCAATATCCTCTTCTTAAACACTTACAAAAAGATGAAAAATCCAGCCGTAATTTAGCGTTCGGACAGATCAATTGTGGGCTTCACTGGGAGCTCATCAGATTTGATCGGGGAGTTCGAAGAGGAAGTTTTATTGGGCAAGGGCCCTTTTAAAAAGATGGTCAGGATACTTTTTATTATGGTGGATTGTCCCACTTGTTATAATGCCATTTTAGGGAGGTCTTGGCTCTCTAGGATGCATGCAGTGGCCTCGACAGTCCACCAATGTTTGAAATATGCTGTTCAAGGACAAGTGGGAGTTGTCCGGAGCAGTCAAAAGATTGCAAGAGAATGTTATGCCACAGCACTGGCTCCACGGACATTGGGGGCAGTTCGTACCAGCAAAGAATAACAGTTTGAGGGGCTTTCTGGGGGTGAGGGTGAAATTGATAACCTTAGAGAGGCCCCTGGAGTGTTGATACCAGTTGAAGAAGTTGAAACACACTCTTTGGAAGAAGGAAAAAGTGTTAAGATAGGGTCCAAAATGCCATCCGAATTGAAGATTAAGATGTTAAAGTTTCTAAAAGACCATCAACATGTTTTTGCTTGGTGCAACGCTGATGTAACAGGGGTTCCAGCAGACATTATATCACATCACCTATCCATCCGAAGAGACATAGCACCTGTGGTACAAAAGAGAAGACCTTTTTCCAAGGAAAAGGCTGATGTTATTGTTCAAGAAGTTGACAGGCTCACAAAGATGGGACATATAAAGGAGTCTCAATATCCGTTGTGGACTGCCAATCCGGTCTTGGTGAAAAAGAAAAATGGCAAGTGGCGTATGTGCATTGACTTCACAGATCTCAATAGGGCTTGGCCAAAAGATTTATATCCAGTTCCCCGGATTGATCAGCTAGAAGATTCCATTTGGGAATAAGCTACTCTCCTTCATGGACGCATTCTCCGGGTACAATTAGATTCAAGTAGATCCAAAGGATCAGGAGCCTACCACATTTGTCACTGACAGGGGTCTTCATTGTTACAAGGTGATGCCATTCGGATTGAAAAATGCTGGGGCTACTTATCAGAGATTGGTGAACAAAGCCTTTGCTGATCAAATTGGAAGAAATATGGAAGTATACATTGATGACATGATGGTGAAAAGTATGGATGAACAACTACACTTGGCAGACCTCTAAGAAAATTTTGCTAACTTAGTAAAAGTAAATTTAAAGCTAAACCCAGAAAAATGCGTGTTCGGAGTGCAGTCCGGGAAGTTCCTGGGTTACATAATAAGTGAGCAAGGGATACAGCCTGATCCGGACCAGCTTAATGCTTTGTTCCAGATGGAGCCTCCTCGGAATGTTAAAGAAGTACAACAGTTGACTGGGAGGTTGGCTGCTTTAAATCGATTTATCTAAAGGTCTTCGGACATATGTGCCCCGTTTTTCCAAACTCTAAAAGGTGCAAAGGTATTTGACTGGACTTCACAATGCGATGAGGCCTTCAATGAGATTAAGAAACATCTGTCCTCCCCCAAGACTTTGTTTAAACCTATTGATGGAGAAACACTCTTCGTATACCTGGCAGTTTCAAGTTGTGCCATCAGTGTTGTATTCGTAAGAAAGGTGGATAACTACCCCCATCCGGTGTACTACATCAGCAAGAGCTTGATAGATGCAGAAAAGCGTTATTTGAAACTCAAAAAGTTAGCGTTGGCCTTGGTGATTGCTGCAAAGAAGATGAGGCCTTATTTTCAGGCTCATCCTATTATCGTCCGGACATCTTTTCCCTTAACTAATGTTCTCCAAAAGGCAGACATTTCAAGTAGAATGACTAAATGGTCAGTAGAATTAGGGGACTTCGATATTAATTTTTCTCCTCGAACAGCAGTCAAAGCCCAAGTCGTGGCTGATTTTTTAGTTGAATTCCACTCCGATAGGGATTCAGAGCAAACAACTGAGATGAAAGACGAAAGGGTCTGGGTTGTCCGGACGGATGGTGGATCCAGTACTATAGGATGTGGTGCAGGGGTATGCTTGACTTCTCCATATGGTGACAGAATGTACCAGGCTATATGTTTTGCTTTCAGGGCCTCCAATAATGAGTCTGAATACGAAGCATCTATAGCTGGTTTAAAGTTAGCTTATATTTGTGGGGCCAAAAGGGTCAAGCTGATGAGTGACTCCCAGCTTCTTATCCACCATGCACAAGGTCAATCTGAGGCAAAAAATGAGCAACTAGTGAAGTATTTGCTTCTTCTTAAAAATGAGGCTCTTAAGTTCAAAAGCATTGTCTATGAACATATACCCCGGGCAGAGAATGAACTAGCAGATTCACTGCCAACCATAGCATACACTAAGTCATATCCTTGGATCCATGTGCTGGAGAGCCCTTCGATTCAACTTAATGTGGGTAAAAAGGAAGAAATTTTCGAAGTACAGACGAAACAACCTCAAGATTGGAGATTTCCTCTCCTGCAATACCTCTCCGAAGGCATCTTGCCTCCGGATAAATCGCTAGTAAGAAAAATGAAGCACAAGGCTCGTGGTTTTATCATCCTAAGAGACGTTTTGTATAAAAAGTCTTACAGTAAACCTCTTTTGCGATGTTTGGGAGATGACGAGTCTCAAGTAATCCTCTCCAAATTGCATGATGGTGAGGGATCAACTCACTGTGGATTCAGGGCTCCAACATGGAGAGTTTTATTGGCTGGCTATTACTGGCCCTCTATAATGCAGGATGCTAAGGAGCTGGTGAGAAGGTGTGATCCATGCCAGAGATATAGCAATGAAATTCATGTCCCAGCCATCCCTTTAGAGTCAATTTCTGAGCCTGTACCTTTTGCTCGATGGGGGTTAGATTTGGTGGGACCTCTTCCTATGGCGTCCGGAGGGCGTAGAACTATAATTGTTGCTATAGATTACTTTTTGAAGTGGATTGAAGTAGCCCCTCTGGCAGGAACAACATCAAAATCTGTCATAAAATTCATTTTATCCAACATCTGTTGCAGATTTGGTGTTCCACAAAAGATAACAACAGACAATGGGCCACAGTTCGACAACAAGGAAATGGAGAGTTTCTGTGCCTCAAGGGGTATACAACATTGTTTCTCTTCACCTTTCCAACCACAAGTGAATGGTCAGGTTGAAGTGGCTAACAGAACTATACTGTCTGGTTTAAAGAAAAATTTGGAAGGGGCTGCTGGGAAGTGGCCTAGCTATTTACAAGAGGTTTTGTGGGCCTACCGGACTACACCTGGGGCTGTAACACAAGAGTCGCATTTTGCCTTGGTATATGGGATGGATGCAATAGCCCCCATAGAAGCAACTCTCCCTTCATTTCGGGTTCACAACTTCTTTGAACACGCAAATGAAGTAGCAGTCAGAGGCCAGCTTGATCTAATAGAGGAAAGGCGAGTTAAGGCTCACCTTAGAGCTGCACACTATCAAGGTTTGATGAGAAGCAGGTTTGCTTCTAGAGTTAAAAGAAGAGATTTCCAGCCGGGGACAAGGTGTTGAGGAAAGTCTTCTTACACACTAAACCCCAACTTGGGAAGGACCTTATATGGTCATTGAAAGGCTTAAACCTGGAACATATTGGCTCGAAGACAATGATGGAAGGGTTTTAAATCACCCTTGGAATATTGAGCATCTACGAATGTAGTTGGAATAAAAGCTGTGTAAATATTTACTTGTTTAAAAATCCATGTAAATATTTGGGGGCATACTCTTTCCTACCCTGGTGGCACGGGGAGGTTTTAATGAGGTGTCCGGGCTTTTTAATAAAATTTGATGCCTTCTTAAAAAATTCGAGTTGTTTTTACTTTGTTTTTTGTCGCACCGTCCGGATTGAAGTAAAAGAATGATGACCACTTAAACATTTGTCATCGGAGAATTTAAACGCTCTCGCTTTAGACTGTTTATGAAATAACTAAGGGCTATTTAAACACTAGCCACCAAAATTGAAACAAACTATGAAAGAATGCAAGAAATTGTGCAAAACAAAGATATTCATTGAAATAACTTAAGTGCCTTGGCCTTCCAAGGAATTTTAAATTGTCGAACAAAACAAAGGATCTATCCGGTCAGATACCGGACACAATAATAAAAAATGACTTGGCCTTCCAAGGACTTTAGTTTAAGTAACATGAAAAATGAAAAGATAATTCATAATTTAAGACTGAGCCATTGAAGATGGCTCAGCCTCACTTATCTTCTTCTTCTTTTTGGGATCGTCTTTCTCTTCGTGAGGGCCCTCCCCGGTATTTTCTTCTTCGTCAGAGGAGGAAGCACTGGAATAATCATGCAAGTCTCCATCAGCCATGGTGTGGAAAGGAAGGTCTTCGTACTCTACATGAAGCCACAAATCTCCCAAGTTCCTCTTCGAGAACTTCTCATGAAAGAGAAGTACCATATCCGACTTCACCTTGGCATACATTTGCTCTTGAGTATCTATTACGTTGTTGGCATAAGCATCGATCTTGGCCTGAATTTTGGCCTCCTGCTCAGTTAGCAGATCAGTTTTCTCCTCTGCAGCCTGGGACAGTGTATTCTCAAGAGCAATCTTGTCATTTGTCAAGTTGTGGATGACTTGATCCTTGGCCTTTGCCTCCTCTTTTGAAGAGGTGAGATCTTTCTCTAATCCGGACAACTTCTCCCGGAGCTCCTTGATGGTGTCTTCTAGTGTGGCAGCCTTTGTGGTCCACTCCTCTTGGCTCTTCTTCAGCTCCTCGTTTTCTTCCTTTAAAATGTTAGCATGTTGAGTGGCAGTAAGAAGATCATCGGACAGTCTCTCTTTGTCAGATTTGAGATCTTTGATAGTATCTGCCTGACTTCGAACTTACTTCTCCAACACAAGCACTGGTTGAACACTACTTAATATAGAGTGAGCTATAATGTCCCTTTCACTTGAAACATTAAAAGTCTTACCATTAAAAGTGACGGTGTTTGAAGTACTCTGAGGGAGGTAAGGCCCAGCAAAATCGTCTCTGGGGAGGTTGGCAAAGTAGTCACCCAGTCCATCAAGCCCGATGATGTCAACCCCATCAATGCTAAGGTCTCCTCCTCCAACCTCGTCGGTTTGAAAATCACCAGGGATCTCCTCTTCTTGTGTTGGATCAGTAGGATCTACAGAGGGGAGAGGCTCCGGAGGCCGGAGAGAAAGTTCATCACCCCTAGAGGTCTTTTTCTTCTTAGCCTCCTTGTCCTTGCTCTCAGCTCCCCATTTTCGGTCTCTCTTGGAAGCCCTTGGGGGCTTTGGGGATCAAGCATCTTTCTTAACACTCTCCTGCTCTACCACTTCTAAGAGAGCAACATCAATCTGGCTTGGGGCTGGCCCCTCGGGATTTGTTGGAACAACCTCTTCCACCTCGGCAGGGTTAGCTTCACCTACCACCTTCTTGCCCTTCTTCTTCTTGCCTTTCATCTTACTCGGGGCCTTGGCCCGGCCTGGCAAGTAAAGTGACCCATCCGGTTCGTGTGTTCTCTTCAGGACTACATCCGGATGGGGTGGAGTTTTGAGTTCTTCCCAAGTCAAGTCCCTCCTGCCAGTAGTGTTCCAGAGGTGAGACCTTGCCAAGTTGCCTCCTGTGAAAGCATCATGAAACCGGTTTCTCAACTTTTCAGCAGCCCAAGTGTTGATCTTGGTACAAGTGGTCTGCCCGGACTTTAGGTAGTCATTGAAGTCTTTTCGCAATTCTGCTAAATAAAAAGGCAAGACCAATTAGTTTATACAAATTTGATAAAATAAGAAATAAGGATATGAAGTATGAGTCTTACGATCACTCCTCCATCTGCTGGTGAGGAGACTTGGATTGACTCCGGACTTGATTTTCCTCCCGTTCTCCCAAGCACCACTTACGAACAGGAATTGAGTTCTCCAGTTTCTCTCCAACTCAAGCAGATCATCCACTGCTTTGTAATTATCACCCATGTTAAAGTGATAGAAGGGAATGTGGGGGTTTCAACAGAGATTGGCCACAGCAGCGAATTCCTCCATTTGTAGAGGAATCCCGGAGAGCCTAGAGGCCATGATACAGGCCATAAGTGTGTACCAGGCATTGGGGCTTAATTGACTGGGGCAGAGCTTGATAAGATGGAAATACTTAACTATTTCCGGACCCAAGGGGAACCTTAAACCCCAGTTAAAGAGCTCAGTGAAGATGACTATTTCACTGAGTTTGCAATCCATTGGGGTTTCAGGGTTTATGGGGATTCTTATCTTCACATTCTCCGGAATCCCCCACTTCGTACGCATCCGGCCCAACTCAGCTGTATGGATGAAAGCGTAATTGATCTTTTGCAAAGCAAGGAGGTATTTAACATTGACCTTGTGGAAACAAGGTCCTACTTTTCCTTCAAGACACTCCGGCAGATCCGGATGCCTTAAGCACAACTTCTCCTTGCTTTTATCCTTCTGAGCAGCAATAGCACCACTGGTCTGTCCAGAAGGTTCAGACTCAAATAGAGCCTATTCGATAGAGTCCTCCATTATCTCCTCTATTATTGAGGAAGGGTTTTCAGTTGTTGTTGTGAGGGGGAGGTTTGGAGTCGGTTCAGCCTGGTTTCCGGACCGATGAGCTTCAGCACTCTCCAAAATTATAGCCTACGGTTGGGGCTCCGATGTGGATGTTTCTTTTTGGGGGCTCGAACCAGTAGCCTCTAGACCGGACAGCCTGTCTTTGGGTACTTTCATGGGTGTTTCTGACCCTGCACTGCTGCCTTTGATGCCCGATTTTGAAGGAGTGCCTTTAGAAGCATGCCCTTTAACAAGCCGGCCTTTTCTTCGATCAACCAGCTTGTTGGGAGAAGTTTCAGCATCTGACCCCATGGCTAAGAACGGGGAAGGTTTCTTAAAACTGGTAACTGTTAAACCTGGCTCGACTGTGGGTTCTGACTCTTGAACCGAAGAACCTGAGATGATAGGGGAAAGACTAGATTGAAACAATCTCTTCAGTTTGACACCCTTTGTGGAGGAAGAACCCTGGTCAGACTCTGTAGCTAAGATTGCTGGTTTGTCGATGGGGGAAGTGGGTAAGCCTGCTGCGATGCGCCTTTCCCTTTCGAATTTTTGTGATTATTCTAATTCAGAGAGATTGAGCCACCCGCCTTTGATCAGAGCGTTCCTAGCCGTGAACATAAACGACCTAAGTAAAGAATTTGTGTTTAAGAGAGAGAGCTCTGAAAATTAGCAAAGTGAAGATGGAAGTGATAGTAAAAACAGTGGAAAAGTATCTTAATTTATAGTAAACCTCATTAATGAAGAGGTTGTTTTTCAGAGAAGGTGGGTACGAAATTCAAGGTGAAAAAATGGCTAAAAGCAACAAATCAAAGAGTGACACGTGTCCCACGAACTTTGACAAAAAACCGTTTAGATTCAAAGAAATTTTTCACTCCGGATAAAACCATAACATAGCTCGAAAGACCTGTCCGGATAAAACTGTCACTGACAACGGATTGTTTTTCACGTTTTGATAAATGTTATTTGAACAAACACCTAAAAAAGGGGCTACTGATGAGTCCGGATTCTGCTACCTCTTCGGACAGGGACAGTTCGGACAAAGACCATTTAAACCGGACAGGGCAGTTCGAACACCTCACCCATTGGACTGTTCGAACAAAGGACTAAAGTACTTAAAAACCTAATCATTTCATGACTAAGCTGCTTGCTCTCCTACTAAGAGCTCATGGGTCTTAAACTTGACCTGGGTCTATTAAACATGACCCGAAAGCCCGTAAGGCCCAGATGTAAGGGTATAAATACCTAACCACCAACATTAAATGAGGGTAATGAAAATTAAATACAACTAGGCTGCTTAATTCTCCCTCTACTCACTATTTAAATATTAACTACTTACAAACTTCCACAAAACTCTAAACAAAAATTACAAACTTACCCTCAGACGAAAATAAATCTCATCAATATCTAATGGTATTTTAGGTACAATGTTTGTCAATTTTCTTAAATATTAAATATTTTAAATAGTTTCTTAAATATTTTAATTAATAATTTATTAGTTATTTCAATCAATAGTTTATTATATCTTTAAACCATATTAAATAATTAAAATGTATTTTTAAAATTATTAGAATTTTTAAATATTAGAATTTTTAAATGGTTTCTTAAATATTTTAATTAATAAGTTATTAGATATTTCAATCAATAGTTTATTACATCTTTAAACTTATTGTAATCTTTAGATCTTTCAACTATTAGATAATCTCAATAGTTTATTAGATCTTTCAACTAATATTTTATGTTAGATCTTTCAACTATATCTTTAGATAGTTTAAATAGTTTAATATAATTAAAAATAAATAAAAACATAACAATAGATTAATTTTACAAAATAATAATGATGTTTGATAAAATAAAATAAAAACATAACAAAATAAAATAAAAACAAATACTTTAAGAAAATAAAATTATAAACAAAATCAATCATGATTGAGGAAGATCTTGATCGGCAGATGATGAATGAGGCTCTACGAACGGTTGCAATCCTATCCTATGTAGTATTAGTAATTAAATCTATATATTTGTGGCAAAACATCTACATACGTGTTATACATCTGTCATTTCGCCCAGAGATTGCCTTTATAATAATATATCTCTTCACTTATCAATGATATATTTCCTATACCATAGATTTTCCCAACAGGTCGCGAGGCCACCTAGTAAAATCTACCCACTTACTAATAAAAAACTAATTTAGTACCATCCCATCATGTAACTTAATATCATGAACTTTTGAATTCATATGCCCAATTACCAAACAAGATATATTTATTATTTTTGGAATCATTATGGAAGCAGTTACATATGTCTAAAGATACAACAAGTTCTAATTATTGATATTATTTAGAACAAAACATTAATTAACTAATTTCAAACCTAATTTATTGTATCCATCAATATTATTCCTACTCACGTCTACCATTAACCTTTGGTGGCTCTCTATGAAGGTTTTGTAAAATAAAACTCTTGTTCTAATTCAAATTAAAAAAACTATATATGATACCATTTATTGCACCTCATTCCCAAACCTCGAGGAACATTTAGAATTAGACTTCCAGTTTCATAAAAAAATTGTACTAATTCTATATATCATTCGTATTTAAATTTTGAAACCCAATCTCATTCTTCACCGAGATTATCTAAAAATACTCTTAAATCCAGCACATTCATAAGTTTATCACATTCTAAAAACATACCATAAAAATAGTGGTTTCATGCGGAGTTATGTAGTTCTGAACGTGAACCTCGTCTGCGTTCCTATATCCCTTTCGGATCTTGATCTTCTTCTACTTGGTGATGATTATGTTTTTGTGACTTTAGTTTTGGGATATTTTGGACCTTCCAGATTTGAGAGCCATTAGAAATTTGGATTGAGTAAAGAATATTTGAAGTTTGGAGATTTATGAGCGAATTATGATGATAGTTGTGAGATTATTGAACAACAATAGGCATATTTTAGGGTTTTTTTTGTCATTGTCAATCGGATATCCGATTGGTCGAATGCTATTTTTTAAAATATCCGTGATAAAATCAGATATCCAATTTTCAAATCAATATCCAATTTGATCATAAATTCAAATCAGATATCCGTTTTGATCCATTAAAAAAATATGAGTTTATCTCTTAAATCATATATCAAACAATATTCTTATTGCAAAATTTCTCAAAACAAATTTTACAATTACTGCTATAATCTCTCAAACCATTCTTATATATATTCTTCTTTTTCAATCTTTGATCAAATTTTATATTCGATAAACTCAATCAAGTTTACTTGATGGAGGAGGATCATTGCTAATTTAAGTGTTTGGTATACTCTTTCCTTTTATTTATTTGCGTTATTGTCTAATATTTGTTTAAATTACTAGTTTTTCATACTTCAAGAAATTACATAATCCTTTGACTAGTTCTTTTATATTTCTAAAATATATCTTTTAAATGACACCAAAACAATAAAATATCTCAACTAACTATGGTCGTGGGGCTAATGTCCAACCTCACATTATGGGTAATCCTGACCTAAATTCTTTTTTTGATATGCATGATCGCTAGAATCCCCACACTTCTAAACATATTATTCACATGCTAGCGTCGATATCTCTGGTAATACTAGCGTTAATATGAAGAGTAAGAAGAAAACATCTTGAACATGAGAACATTTTACTAAAAATCTTAATGAAAATTGTACTAAGTGTAATTATTGTCAGAAAACATATACTTATAAGTCTGGAAAAACAAATCGCGGCACATAGGACATGTCAAGACATTTAGCTACACTTAATATTTTTTTATCCTTCAAAAATTTATGAAGAAGGATATACATCCATAGATCCTCAGACCAGTAATGTTTTTGTTTTTAATCAAAATACATACAAGGAAGAAACCATGATATAAGTTGTTGGTACTTCATAATTATTTAATTGTGCTGACAATTGGAGATATGTTAATTGGATGTGGTAATGTGGTAAACCCAAGAGCCACACGCATCCCGCATACCTCTCTAAGGTCAAAAAGTTTTCAATATTATGCAAATAAAAACAAATTATTCATGATAATATATTTTTTGCCATGTAAAATTTATTTGACTAATGATATAACTATTTTTCTCGATTTTAATATGATGTGTGTTACTTTTCATTAGATGTATTCTAATGGATATTCCAAAAAATAATTTTATCTTTATAATCAATTGACAAGAACATCATTTATGTAACTAAAGAAATTATGTTATAGTGTATGAATGATTTTCAAATGAAAAATATAATTATATATATATATATATATATATATATATATATATATATATATATTGATAATACATCTACGAACGAGAGAACTATTGAGTATATTTGAAATGATTGCAGTCTTGTACTTCTTAAACTTTTTCACACTAGATGTTTATGTCATATATTTTAGGTGGTTACAGAAGATCGAATTAGTATAGTTAATGATTATATTGATCATATTAAAGCAGAGGTCATACTATGCTCCACCTCGGGTCCTAAAAAAACTATGGAAGTAAATTATTATGGCTAGTTGAAAACCATACAAAAAACTAGTTTTAGATGTCGAATCTAAGTAAAACTTTACATATTATCTTATTTGTTTTCTTATACGTATATAAATGAGATTACTATGTTTATAAATAGACACAATCCTAATACACCATTTGTAGACCAAAATTATATTTATTATGTTCTAATGTTAAGCTTCTTGAGGTTATTTCAAGATGCAACTACAACGTTTTCTACGCAATATACTCATAACATTCAGTTAACCTTTTACGAAATTACTAATCTTTCCATGCATATGGATAAATATAGAGATAAAATTATATTTCGCGACATGCTTCCCACTAAGGATATAAAATTTTCGAAGTATTTTCATCCCATCACATATACTTATGTTATTAGAGTTATTTTTTATCCTTTTGAAAAACGGCCGGGTTTTTCATTAGTTAATTGTTTTTATAAATCCATAAAACTTCATCGCGATACCTCTAACCATGAAATATATATTCAAAAATTGACATTTGTCTTCATATAATGTATTATGAATATGTTGATAAGTACGAGATAAATTTAACACTTTCAAATACTAGTAATAATAAGGGGAAATGTAAAAGTCGTTTTAACTACGTGAAAATGACAATGTTAAATAGTGAGGCGTCAAGAAAAACTCCTCAAGCTGATAATAAAATGGTGCGAGATATTTGAAAACTCCATTTGAGTTTCAACAATATGACTAAAATGGATGTTCATCTCTAAATTGTTCGTTCATGGTTCGTAGCTGAAGATTTATGGGATACATTATCAACAAGAATGGAATCGAGGCTAACCCCGAGCAATTCAAACCATTTCTAACTATGAAGCCACCATGAAAATACAAGGAGGTTCAAAGATTCACGGTCTTCTCACAATTTTATCATGGTTAATATCTAAAACATCCGATAAAATCCATCATTTATGTACAATACTTAAAAGAGTAAAGAAGTTTAGTTGGAATAAATAATGTGACAATGCCTTTTGAACCCTAAAGAATACTTGACTTCTCTAGAAATTCTATCAACTTTAATACAAGTCGAGTCTTTATATTTGTATTTATGCTTCTCTGAACATGTTGTGAGCGTCTTTTTGGTTTGATAACATGTCGAGGTACAATATAGTACGTTAGAAAAAATCTAATAGCCCTCGAGAAATGATATTTGAACTTGAAAAAATTGTCTTTGGGACTGGTTGTAGTAGCATGAAAGATGAGATTTTATTTTCAGAGCCATACCATCATTCTTCGAACTTCTTTTCCTCTAAAAGATGTCTTGAAATAATCAGATATATTAGGCAGACTCACACGGTGGCTAGTAAAGTTAGAGGAATATGGGATATTATATGGACTTCAAACGACGACCAACAGACAAGTAGTGGTAGACTTTATAAACGAATTAGTTAGCAACAGAATTAATAACACAATGGACATGACATCGGAATTAGAAGAAATTTTGGAATGGGTCATCGAGTTTATTGGGTATTTAATCTTTATGGATATGGAGTTGGTATTGTTCTAAAAACACTCTTCGGGAAATAAATCATAAATTTACTCCAATTTTACTTTGATGTCACAAATAATATTTCTTAATACGAGGAAAATTTAGAAGACTTAAAGTTTGCTCATGTATGTCGAGCTAAAGTTATACGAGCATGCTTTGAATCTCAGCTGGCGGTGAGCCAAAAATTAGGTTTAGATGTGACAAAATAAGAGAGCATGAGAGAATACTCATAGGCTCTATGTGACTGCGATAATAAATTTGATCAGGTAGTATACGAGCATGTACCTGACATGGAGAAATCGACTGTACATTTCATAGAAAAAATGGTTTTGGGAGACTAACTAGTGAAGATAAAATGGAAGAAGCTGAGGTCATCGCAACAGATATAGTGGACAACTGGCGACAAGAATACTTGTTATACTTGCTCGAACAGAATATCCCTATTGATAAAGTTGAGGCACGAGCATTAGAGATATATGTGGTTAAACATGCGGTTCTTGATGATATCCTCTATATAAGAAGTTCTAAGCGACAAATGTTGTGTTTCTTAAACATATAAGAGGTTATGTTCATTCTCAAAAACTTGCACAAAAGAGTCGTAGGGGCTCACTGTGGACATTGTAGTTTAATCAAGTGTTTCCTCGTCGAAAAATTTAATTCAACAAAATTGGTAGCCGATGCTAAGGGCATCGTGTAGAAAATATTGTTTCGTTTCCGGATAATCTCTGAAGTCTTGTAAACAATTTCTTATTGAAATATTTTTGGGGTTCTCCAAAAATTTTAATTGGATAAAATCAGAGATATATACTTTGAACAGAGAGGATGAAATTTGATATCATCTTCTTTTCAACAGAACCCATATTTATTAATTCGACCAACCAAAAACAGTTTGGAAGTTAGGGCAGTTAGGGTATCTTAACTGGTTTTGTAATAAAACGGCTATAATTCCGCCCCTTGACCCCGCTAATCGTGATATAATCTAACAAGCGTGCACTCCGCACTCTACGACTTGTTTGATAATATATCATGATTAAATTGGTCGACTAGTCGATCCAATTACACTAAAATAAATAACACATCGTGCATGTTTGTTATGCTTACCAAAAATATTCTCATACAAGACATATTTCAAGAGAACCAATGAGCATCGTCTTACTTTCTCATCAATTCGATAAGTGATGGATCGTCCTTGTAAGACGTCTACCCATGGCTACTAGGAAACAACAAGATTTAATTATAGTTGTTGAGTACTTCACAAATTTGTGAAGTGATGGCCCTGTGTAAGGTTAAAACGTATTCCTCAGAAAATAAAGTATTTTATGGTTGAAAAATCAGAAGCTATTGTTAAATAATTTAATTGGTTATTAAAAGTAGAGCGTATTAGAACCAAAGTATCCAACATGGTTAGCGAATCTGATGTTGGTTAAAAATGAAAATGGACAATAGAGGATGTGTGTTGATTTTACTAATCTTAACCGAGCTTGTCCAAAAGATGCTTTTAATTTGGCTAGAATTGATCAATTAGTAGATGTGACGGTTGGTCATGAGTATTTATCTTTCACAAATTCTTATTCAGGTTATAATAAAAATAAAATATATCAAAATGATGAAGAAAGTACCATGTTCACGACCGAAAAGGGTTATACTGTTACAAGGTAATGTCGTTTGATTTTTAAAAAATGATTGACTAATATATCAAAGAAATGTTAATCGTATTTTGCTAAATAGTTGGACAGAACTTTGGATGCTTGTGTAGATGATACACTAGTTAAGATTAATGAAACAAGTGAGAATGTATCAACATTGTATGAAACCATCGAGTAAGAAAGTATAATATAAAGGGAATAGAAGTTGATCCAAGTCCACTTAAAGAATTATTGACAAAATTTTCACCAAAATTGATCAAAGAAGTACAAAAGTTGACATGAATATTAGGTGTTTTATCAAGGTTTATTTCAAGAATGTCACATAAAACACATTTGTTTTTTTTATATTTTAAGAGGTACTAAAATATTTGTTTGCAATGATGATTACACTAAGGAATTTAATGATTTGAAACAATATTTGAGTTCGAATGAAATTTTAACAATACCAAGATAATGGCAAATTTTGTTTTTATATCTAGCAGTGTCGAAGTTTGTCGTTAGTTCGATGTTTGTAAGGGAAGAAGATGAAATTCAGAAACCAATATATTATGTTAGTAAAATATTATTCAATATAAAAACCAGATACTTAAACTAAAAAATTGCTTTTGGTTTAGTGGTATCTTCAAGGAAAATGTGGTCATATTTTTTCAAACTCATGTCATTATTGTTAGAACTTTTCCCACTGAAAAGTGTACTTTGGAAAACGAATGTTTAAGGGAGATTAACAAGGTTTCCAATCGAGTTGGATGAATATGAAATTCACTTTGAACTTAGAACAACAATAAAGGCACAAACAATGGTTTATTTAATGAACAAGTTTCAAGGAGAAATAGATGAAATTGAGGAAGATGAGCCAACAAAAATATTTTGAGGGATAAGGAATGGGTAGTTTGAGTCGACAGGTCTTTTGGTGTAAATGGTAGTAGAGGCGGTTTAGTTTTAAGAGTTATACGGGGATATAAAATCAAACAATCCATTAAATTCATGTTCCTTGCTACTAATAACGAAGGAGAATATGAAGTTGTGTTGGTTGGAATGAGATTAACTTGTACTTGTGAAGAAAATGTTCTTCATATATTATCTGATTCTCAATTGGTGGTTGGTCATTCTCAAAGAAATTTTGAAACAGAACAATAAAACATGAGGAAATATTTTGAACTAGTGAAACAAAATAGAAATAGATTTGAGAAAGTTATATACGAGCAAGTTCTAAGGGTATGAAATAAAGAGGCATAATGTTTAGCAAAGTTTGATTGTGTAGAGAATAATTCAGTGGTAATAATACAAGAGATGCCATCAATTTTTAGAAATATTGAAAAATGGGAGGTATCTTCAATAGATGATGATGATAGTGATTGGGGACATGAATATCTATTTTTTTAAAGGATGAAATATTTCCATCAGATAACTCTCAAGCTCGCGCGTTATTTTGAAATAATGCCACACAACCTTTGCTATGATGTTTGGGAAATGAAAGAAGTTTTGTTGATATTTGCACGAGGGGGAAGCATCTGCGTATTATGGATATCATGGGTTAATAAGACATTTTATTTTAGCAGAGTTTATTCACTGACGCTGTTTGTTGACGTAAATTAATGGTTAAGAATGATGATCTTTATTAATATTTTGCCAGTACGAGCCCTATGCATAGTGAGAAATGATATCAAATATCTCCCCGTGTTCATTTGATGAATATGGATCGATCTTATAGGACCATCGCCAATGAAGACGAGAAGAAGAATTTTTTTATAGTAATTGTTGATTATTTTACAAAATGGGTAGAAGCAAATGAATTGATAAAAACAAGATCCTAAAATGTTTATGAAGTTCTGTAATCTTGCATTTTGGGTCGTTATTGAATTTCGAGGATGTTATAACATATAACGACCCTTAGTTTTAAAATGACGCGATAACAACTTTTTATATAAATTATATGATAAATAGAATTCTATTTCATATTATCCACAAGAAAATGAGAAAGTAGAGGTTACAAATAGAACTATCTTAGATGTGACCAAAATAAAGTTATAATTTTCTAAAATAAAATAGCTAGGTTTCCTTAATGAAGTTGTATGTGCATATAGAACAGCTCATAAAGCTACAACAAAACAAAATGTTGTTTTCTATGCTGTATGGGATGGAAGCGGTTATTTCTACGAAAATTATGATTTCTAGTCATATGGTTCAATTTATTTATCAAAGGAGAATGATAAGGAAAAAAATTGATGTTGATTTAATATATGAACAACAAGGCTAGTCTTATGTTAGAGCATAACATTATAAAACTTTGATGCAAAGCTGTTATAATGCAAAATTCAAGGTGAGGAGTTTTCAAGAAGGGAATTTAGTATTAATGAAAGTATTTCAAGCAACAAAAGATAAAAATATCATAAAAGTGGCTACAAAGTCGGAGGAACTTTTTAAGGTATTTTCTAAAATACGTAAGTGAGCTTATAGATTGATAGATAAGGAATAAAATCCATTGAAATATCCTTGAAACATTCATCATTTTGAAGTTATATAAAAATTAAATATAAGTTGGTTAATGCATTGTGCCGATGGAAGTATAGAGCCTGTTTATGACTATTATCAATGATTTTTTTATTGTTATTAATGAAATACGTTAGTAAGTGTTAATTAATATTCATAAGTAATTTTTTATCGGTAATTATTTAAATAAAAAATAGGGTTATCAATCAACATATAGATTGATTCAAATACAGTTGTTAACTAGCGGTTATTATGAATAAAAGATGGTACAAGATAAAAAAAAATTATAACCAAATCACACCTAATATGCAAATATAGTTTTAGTCTAAAATGGCCTGGAAAACATAAGAGGTTATGCATTTACTTAAAGCGAATCTGGCTATAAGTCAAGTCCAATTGAAAAGTGTAAGAAGCCACACTAAAATTGTAAAAGCCAGACTGTAAAGTCCTTAAGATGCGATTATGGTTATAAGCCAAACCTAGATGTTAAAGCATAAATGGTCACGCACCTAAATCAAAGTGAATATAATTATAAGATAAGTTCAATTGAAAGGTGTAAGAGGTCACATAACTTTTTAAATGAAAAAATAAATTATAAGTGTATAAGAACCTGACAAAAAAACAGTTTAAAATCATGAAATTTAATATATACGATTTGATATAAAAAATGAAAAATACGTCAAATAATTATAATAGCATCATGAGATAAATATAAAATAACAGGATAACAACTAGTAGCTAGTCGACAAAAATTTCATAACAAATAATATAAAAAATTAAGGTAGCAATTAGATGTTAGCCCAAAAACGTTTCAAGCAATTAATGTATCAAAAACATTTAGTGAGGAGTAAAGAAAAATCTATTAAGTGGAATGGGGAAAGGGTGGAGTTGGTTGTCGGTAACGTTTTCATGGTTGGTTGCATCATCTTTGTTGTTGTCTTTGTTTACATCAGTATCTTTTGGGTTTCTAAATGTTAGTTTTGAAAGAATTACCAATTTTTATTTGTGCCCTTATGAAGTTTTCCAAAAATATTCGGCATATAACTTGATATTTGGGAAGTTCATAAGTATATGCTCTCATATACTATTTTTTGTATGTTATTATCGAGTATCCTTTTCAGGATAACTAGACGTTGTTCGTTAATCATTTTTGCAGCCTTTTGAGAACTTGGTGAGTTAAGATTTTATTGACTTTTTGAAACTGGATTTCTTTTGATTTATTAGCGGTGTCAATTCAATTTTGAATTGTTTCATTTCTTCCTTATAAAGTGTCTCTAAGGATTAAAGATTGAAGTACGCTAATTTGACCATCTTTTGATTGCAAATTATGTTCAAGCTTTAATTTTTTCCCTTACCTTTCATTTTCAAATGATTTCAATTTATTAATGATGATATCTTTCTTCTGCAATTTATTGTGTAATTCCATTGATCCTCTGGAAAACAAATCATAAGGATTGAAGTAGTGATCAAGAGATTTAAAATTTCAGGATTAAATTATCTATTGGCGAGAAGGATAGAGTTGAACGAGCTCTATAATAATATTTTATGCATAAACATGAGTTAATGTTTTTAAAACAAAATATAAAATTATAGTTTATATAAGTATGTTGGGATATTGGGCTATAAAGTGACGAATAAATTATTGTGGATCTATCAATGATAAATCGTCTACAATAACATTTGACGACGAAAGAATTGTTAATATTAATATCAACAAATGAGGGACATATTTGTTATAATTAAATGAAATAAATTTTACAATTTTTCGTAAGTATAGATGGATTAATTGAACCAATAGGCATGGATTTTATTGTCGACTAAGTAACAGGTTGATTTAAAATACGATTGTTTTCGGGAGTAGAGTCTTTTAACACTTTTTTATCCTTGCGATTTTTTAAAGGATCAGTTGACAAAAGAGCACGAGGCTTTTTGGTTAACTCGTATGTCGGTGGTTTGATACTTTTTTCTTTATTTTCTTCTTCATTTGGTTTTTTTGTTAATTTTTGCTTAGAGATATTTAGATCCATACTTCATTCACTCTCATCTTCAAGAAGATTTATTATATCTTCAGTAAAATATTTTTCTTCAGCAACAATATTGGTGTTAACATATATTATTTAATAATCGTTGGAAAGATAATAACCATTCTCTTGCCAAATATGGTGTAAAACACGTTATGGTGAGTGAAAATGTTGTGAAATTTATCTTTCTAAACATGTCGTGCAACGATGGAAAGTTCATTGAGATAACTGCGTCGGGGATTTAACTTTTTTCTAATATTTCGAAATTGTATTAGCTTTTGAAAAGTTTAAAGAAAAAATATTATAAGTATATGGGAAATTATAAAAATAAAATTAATGAGCATTTTAAAAATAAAACGCACTTATTGATATTCATTGCCTTTAAGCAACACTAGTAATGTTTGAAGATTCTGACTCCTAATTTTCGGAAACATAGAAAAACTTTTCTTGCAAACCATGATCCGACAATAGGAGTGTAACAATACTTATGTGTTTTATGACGATAAAATAATAGAATAAATTTACAAATACTTTGTTGAATGTGCATTCACGTATGAAGTTAGAAAACCTAATGGGTTTTCTCAATATCATAGAGGCAACAATGATGCTTGTAAGTATCTCTCATCATTTTGGAGTAAGTTGGGTATGAAATATTATACATTGTTGGAAAAGTCTAGAAACTTGCGATGAATGAGAAACCTAATACACCAATCCATTCTTTTATAGAAAAAGGATACTTCATCTTCAATGACATGGTTAGGAAAATCATCTTTTGATGGAATGCATATTTTAACATTATAAATAATAACCCATTTATATCGAATTATTTTTTACTTTTTATATTTTATCTCGAGCATAAATAAAAGTATGACTGTAAAACCATCATCCGAAGAATCAAATATTTTCTTAGGGAATTGCTAAAAAGAGAGCCAAAACTACTCCGGGGAGTTGTATTTTTTTATTTTTGAACTTTTATAAAATTGTTATTCATTAAAAAAAATCTTAAAGTCATAAAATTTTATTTGTTCTATTTATTTAGATTTTATACAAAATTTGTATTTACCAAAAAACCATTAAAAACTTTACTTTTAATCATTTATTTTTTATGAAACTTCACGGAGTAATTTTGACCGTTTTTTTTAGCAATTCTCATCTTCTTATTCAATGTTAGAAGAACAAGTGATATCGTTCGTATTAAGTTTTCTAAGTCTGACCAATATTTTGGAATTTAGGATTGTTATAAAGTATGGGTGTCGGATCGATTCCTAACAGAGTAATGTTTTTCCATGGATTTCTAAAAATGATGATGAATTTTCTAAATTGTTAGTGTCGGATGAGTTATTAATGATCGTTTTGACAATCAAGGTAATATTAGATATTATTTTCTATTTCTTATAGATATAAGGCATCGTATTCTTTTACTTCGCGTTCAACATTATTTTCTTTTTCCATGGCTGCTTCGTAGATAGCGAAATTATCATCCTGATGTCGGTAATACTGACCTCACTAATGTTAACAACACCCTTATGATATTTGTATTGCTCCACTGTGAGATCGTGATCCTGATTTATAATGTTTTTGTAATTGAAACCCTCTCCAGCATGATTATCGTAAAGAAAATGAAGAACCTTGACACTGAAAAAGCCCGAATCATAAATAAAATTGTTGGTAAAAAGATCGTCCAACACCGATGTAGTTCTATATATAGTGGTTTAGAGACCTATCATTAAAGACATACACGTACTGGCGATTTTCATCCCTCCACCAATCATCCTTCCACCAATCATCATCAAAGAAATTATACTTGAAAAGTCCAGCCCTGATACAACTTGCCGATAGCTGGTACCATTTGGGTAGTCGCCTAGTCGGTCTTGAATTCTGATAATGATGGCCGATCGTTTGAGCTTTTTCATGTCGTTACCTTTTGTTTTCGTTGAGATCAAATTTAGCTGTTTCATGCAAAAATGTTTTAGTGTCTAGTATTTATTTATTACAAACTCATAAAATCAATTTATTATTGTCTAATAATTCCATTCAGTTTAGCTAAAAAATTTCAAGTTAACAATGGCTGGTGATGGCTTTAATACTCACCTGCTTGAACCTCAGCCATCTTTTATGTCCCACCATAGGACCCCACTTTGTATACCAATTCCACTCTGATGACCCCTAACCCCAATATCTTCCTACTTTCTAAGTCTAATAAAGAATCCTTTTTTCTCCTCTTTTTGTAACTAGTTGAACAAGGCCTGCCTATACTGCTAATATCTTTGATTGTATTGGAGTATAAGAATTGGCCTTCTTTGTCATAGAGGAGTCTAAATTGACAGCCTGAAGGATGTTAATATGAACTAATATTAGGAAGTGTTGGATTTATTAATCTAAACTTATTTATTCTCTTTTGGTTATTTATTTGATATTTGAAAATAGTTATTTGCTTTGATTTGGTCTTTCACGTAGTTAAGGGAATGTAGGAGTGGTGGAACAAAGCGTTACGTGACTGAGTAGTCATAGGAAGTCAGTTACTATTTTTTTAGTAACTGTCTTGTATGTGTTTTACTATTTATTTTGTACTGCATTCATTTGATCAATATCAGAACGTTTTAAACCCAACTTTGTTTTGTCTTGTTGTTAAAGTAAACATCTATATCTATATATTTGTGAGAACAGGTACTGGAGTTATCATCATTTGGTATCAGAGCTATGGAAAACAACAAATCAAAGGATGGAACGTTTGGTCTGAGCTATCCCATGCTGAACAGAGGAAACTACACAGCGTGGGCACTCAAAATGAAAGTATACATGCAAGCACAAGGAGTATGGAGTGCTATAGAATCAAATGCGGTGGTGGAAGATAGAACAGACAAGATAGCCCTTGCTGCGATCTACCAGGGGATTCCGGAAGATATTTTGTTGTCTGTTGCTGAGAAGAAGAGTGCAAAAGAAGCTTGGGAGTCTGTTAAAACCATGTGTTTGGGAGCTGATCGAGTCAAGACAGCAAGAATTCAGACTCTTAAGGCAGAGTTTGAAACATTGAGAATGAAAGAAACCGAGCCCCTCGATGACTTTTGTATGAAACTAAATGGACTAGTTGCAAATATAAGAACTCTAGGAGGGAAGGTTAAGGAGAGTTATGTCGTAAAAAAGTTATTACGAGCTGTCCCTAACAAATTTTTGCAGATAGCCTCTACCATTGAACAGTTTGGAGATTTAGAGATCATGACTATTGATGAGACGGTTGGATCCCTAAAGGCTCATGAGGAGCGATTGCGAGGTCAGGTTGAGACCAATGGTGGCCAACTCCTATTGACAGAGGAAGAGTGGTCAAGAAGGGAGAAAGATGAAGGGAAACTTCTGCTGACAAGGGAAGAGTGGCTGAAGCGTGCAGAAAAAGGAGGAACAGACACATCGTCCTGGCAAAGGTCTCGAAATAACAAGGAGGCTGGACGTGGATGGCGCGAGAAGTTTGATAAGAGTAAGGTAAGATGCTTTAATTGTCAAGATTATGGACATTACGCAGCGAAGTGCAAAAGGCCAAGACGTGAAAGAGAACACAGAGGAGAAGTGAACATTACCCAGATGCAAGACGAGGAACCTGCTCTGTTAATTACTGAAAAAACAGAAGAAAATGATGACAAAGTCATGTTGATTAATGAAGAAAAGGTGTCACCAAAGTTAATTCAGAATGGTGAAGGTGTGCAGATGAATTCGAATTTGTGGTACTTAGACAACGGTGCTAGCAACCATATGACGGGACAATTATCAAAGTTTCGAGAGTTGGATGAAGGTGTAAGGGGTAAAGTCAGATTCGGAGATGGCTCGACTGTGCTTATTAAAGGGAAAGGAACGATTGTGATGAAGTGTCAGAATGGAGAGGAAAGGCTGCTAAAAGATGTTTATTATATACCTATGTTATGCAACAACATTGTCAGCTTAGGACAATTGGCTGAAGAAGGTAACAGGGTGATCTTAAATGGTGCACACTTGTGGGTTTATGACAAAGGCGGAAAACTTATCATGAAGGTGAAGAGATCCATGAACCGTCTGTACAAGATCATTATAGAAAGTGGTAGTCCAGAGTGTTTGCTGTCAAAGTCTGATGAGAACGCTTGGTTGTGGCATGCCCGACTTGGGCATGTCAATTTCAACGCTATGAAGTTGATGTGTTCAGCTAAGATGGTGCATGGTCTGCCGGAAATTAAAACGCAAAATGAGGTGTGCCCGGGCTGCCTAATGTCAAAACAGAGCAGAAAGTCTTTCCCAGGTCAGGCGAACTACAGTGCAAAAGGAGTGTTGGAGCTCGTTCACGGCGATATATGTGGACCAATATCTCCTGCTACCACTGCCGGTAATAAATTCTTCTTCTTGCTAGTCGATGATTATAGTCGTGTAATGTGGGTGTATATGTTGAAGAGCAAGGACGAAGCATTTGATGCGTTCAAAAAATTCCGAGCATTGGTGGAAAATGGCAAAGAAAAGAAAGTGAAAATTTTCAGAACCGATAGAGGGGGTGAATTTTGTTCTAAACAATTTAATTCCTATTGTGAGGAAGCAGGGATCACTAGACAATACACGGCACCATACTCTCCTCAACAGAACGGTGTGGTAGAAAGGAGAAATAGAACGGTGGTAGAGATGGCGCGGAGTTTTCTAAAGGAAAAACAGTTACCCTTGACATTGTGGGGTGAGGCAATTCGACACTCGGTGTATGTGTTAAATCGCCTGCCAACTAGAGCTATTTCTGGAGTGACCCCTTATGAGGCCTGGTCGGAAAGCAAACCAAATATTGGGCATATTAGAGTTTTTGGGTGTTTGGCGCACATGAAACTCCCATCTGTTCATACAACAAAACTGGATGACAGAAGCAAACCGGTAATTAATCTAGGCAAAGAACCTGGAACGAAGGCGTATAGATTGTTTGACCCGGAGCACAATTCAGTTCATGTCAGCCGTGATGTTGTGTTTGAGGAAGGAAAAACATGGTCTTGGAAGCATAATGAGGGTGTTCTCGAAGAGCATCAAGGTACTTTCTCTGTTTTTAGCATACCAGTAGGAGAAGCTAACAACAATACCGAAAGAGGAGAACAATATAATTCTCAGAACGAGAGTTCGCAGATGGAGGAACTTTTAGATGAAGATGTTTCGGGCGCTGCCTATACGCCACAGTCGTCCCATAATTCACAGTCCCCGTCCAGCACAAGTTCAGATAGTGAGACAGACAGCGGACCCAGACGCTACCGAACTTTAACTGAGATTTATGCTGAAACTCAGGAGATTGAGTTAGGAGATGACGAGCTGATGCTCACTGGAGTAGATGAACCCACGAGCTACAGCAAAGCAGAAAATGTTCAAGCTTGGAGAAAAGCTATGAAGTGCGAGATAGATGCAGTTGAAAGAAACAATACATGGAAACTAACTGAGCTTCCACCCGGTCAAAAGGCTATTGGATTAAAGTGGGTTTTCAAGCTGAAGAAAGATACAAATGGGAATGTCATCAAGCACAAAGCAAGGATTGTTGCAAAAGGGTATGTGCAGAAACAAGGGAGAGATTTTGATGAGATTTTTGCACCGGTTGCACGCCTCGAAACTGTCCGGATTTTGTTGGCTCTTGCTGCTAAGCACGGTTGGGAGGTACAC
The DNA here is from genome assembly GCA_036936605.1 of Limnanthes douglasii subsp. nivea. NCBI lineage: Eukaryota > Viridiplantae > Streptophyta > Magnoliopsida > Brassicales > Limnanthaceae > Limnanthes > Limnanthes douglasii. The sequence continues at coordinate 327,552,346 of JAUPFV010000001.1, forward strand.
CACCTTGACGTAAAATCGGCATTTTTGAATGGAGAAATTGAGGAGGAAGTTTACGTTACTCAGCCGGAGGGTTTTGTTAAAGAAGGTCAAGAACATCTTGTGTACAAATTAATAAAGGCGCTCTATGGCTTGAGACAAGCACCTCGTGCTTGGTACACTAAGTTGAGTAAATATCTTGAAGAGCTTGGTTTTGTGAGATGTCCTTACGAACACGCAGTGTACACAAAGAAGATGGGCAACGAAGTTTTTATAATCGGGGTTTATGTTGACGATCTTTTGGTGACAGGAACAAATATTACAATAATAGATGAGTTTAAAGTACAGATGAACAAGAAATTTGAGATGAGCAATCTGGGAACTTTGGCGTACTATTTGGGCCTGGAAGTCAAACAAGAAATGGGGAGGATTGAACTAAGTCAAGCAGCTTATGCAAAGAAAATATTAGAAAAGGCTGGTATGTGGGATTGCAACCCTACGAAATTCCCGATGGACCCCAAGGAGTGCATTGGCAAAGACGAAGGAGGAAAACCAGTGGATGCTACAAAGTTTAAGAGCATGGTTGGAGGTTTGCGTTATTTAGTCCACACCAGGCCAGATATAGCTTATTCTGTTGGAATTGTAAGTAGGTATATGGAGAAACCCACTATGATGCATCAGCTGGCTGCAAAGCGTATCTTACGTTATGTCAAAGGTACCTTAAATCTTGGTTTAGTTTATACGAAAGGAAATGGCAGTGATTTGTTGACAGGTTACTCCGATAGTGATCTGGCTGGGCATATTGATGATCGAAGGAGTACAGCAGGTATGGTTTTTTATTTGAATGATGGGCTAGTAACATGGACCTCGCAGAAACAGAGGTGTGTGGCACTCTCTTCATGTGAAGCAGAATTCATGGCAGCAACTGCAGCTGCGTGCCAAGCTATTTGGTTGAGGAAATTGGTGGGTCAGGTGACTGGTAACTATATTGAACCTGTAGTTCTTTATATCGACAACAGATCAGCAATTGACTTGGCTAAAAATCCTGTATTTCATGGGCGAAGTAAGCACATTGATATCCGCTACCATTTCATTAGAGAATGTGTCGAGAATGGTGAGATTGTTGTCAAGCATATCAGTTCGGATCTTCAGAAAGCAGATGTGTTAACAAAAGCCTTGCCAACTGCTAAGTTTGAGAAGATGAGGTCTTTGCTGGGTGTGAGAGTTCTTCAGGCATGAGTTTAGATTAAAGGGGAGAATGTTGGATTTATTAATCTAAACTTATTTATTCTCTTTTGGTTATTTATTTGATATTTGAAAATAGTTATTTGCTTTGATTTGGTCTTTCACGTAGTTAAGGGAATGTAGGAGTGGTGGAACAAAGCGTTACGTGACTGAGTAGTCATAGGAAGTCAGTTACTATTTTTTTAGTAACTGTCTTGTATGTGTTTTACTATTTATTTTGTACTGCATTCATTTGATCAATATCAGAACGTTTTAAACCCAACTTTGTTTTGTCTTGTTGTTAAAGTAAACATCTATATCTATATATTTGTGAGAACAGGTACTGGAGTTATCATCAGGAAGCACCGGTTACTGGTGTGACTATGATTCCAATAGGTCCAAAGAAATGGACTACAGGTTTTCCTGAATATTCTTGAGGATGATATGGGGACCATAGTGAGGTGAACTATCACGCGTCAAAAAAAACAAAATAAAGGGAGAGCTCGGTAGGTGTAAGACCAAACTACAAAAAACAAAAAAAAAAGGGGACAAGATATGCGAAATGCAAGACAAGTTGATACGCCATAAAAAACAAAAAACCAAAGGACATGCAGCCTTGTACTGAACCGGCCTTCTTTCACTTTAACTTTTGGCAACTGCGTTACTTACACATGCCATCAAATGGATTGAGATGGAGATGTGTAAAGCCAAAAAGTTGAGTGTAGCACTCTTTAGGGAATTTTGAAATAAGCAGTTGTTGATTAAAGAGAATTTGAAAAAGATGAGGAATGACAGATTACAGGACAACAGGAACTTGAGAACAAGTTCTACACTTAAAAGGAAACCTAAAATTGAACAAAAAATTCAGATTGGCGGCGGAATTGGGTTCGTGAGAGTCGGGAGAGTTCTTATGGCCATGTCATCATGTTTCTCCAAAAGTGAGATGTTTGGTGAGCAAAGTGTCTTTCATGGAGGTTGAGCAATGTGCGGACATTGCCACTGTCCCTGGCATGAGCGGAAGCAAATTGAGTTTTTGTACTTTCATAGCTAACTGCTGTGCAACAGCACTGAGCAAAGGAAACTGGTGTCTTTCTAACAATTTAACCTTGTCTTCTGAGGCTAGTAGCTTGAATAGATGAGGGAACCTGAAAGTACATATGCTTATTATAGCGCTTTCAAATGCTTTTAATTCATTGACCACCAAAGGGCTGGCCAAAACAGGAGAATTGGTTCCATGAAAGTGATTCAAAATAAAAAGTACATTTGTCAGTCCAGGCTAGAATCCCCATGATATACCCTACCGTGCTCTTCATCTGGCTAGAAAAGCCCATATGTTTCATTATTTCAAATATTATGATGCGCCTCAATTTCAGGTTGTAACTAAGTTTTCCACTTATCTTTTTGGCATGTTCAAAACAGAAGATACATCCGTCCTCGGCTTCTCGGAAAGTAAGGTCATACATCACGCAAAGAGCTTTTGTTCTATTATTAATGTATTTTACATAGTTGTTGGATTGCATATTCTTGAACAAAATGAATATAGCCTGCGAGAAGTATATATGCAAGTGCTCACTGTACCATTGCTGGGATGAATGCTGCTACGATAGACGCACACATGGCGCAGACTTCACCCTCTTGAACATAATCCATACGCTCGATAGGTATCCGCTGGTGATAATGCAGGGCCGTTCCGACTACTACTGGACTTTGTGGGTCTGGGCATTGATAAACATTATAAATTCTGTTCTATGTCCTTGAATACCTGGAGGAGGATTCTCAATGTTGTCAAAGTCGTAGTTGGCCATCATTCCATAGCGGGTAGCAGCGAGTGCGATCGGATTTTCAGCCATGCTTGCTGGCTCGTGTTTAACAAACTTTTGGTTAATTTCTAGAAAAGGTAAAAGGTTAACGGTGATTGGACGGCAATGTTAACGTTGATAGTATTGTGTGCTAATGCTTGTTGTTTCTCCCAGTTTAGCTAAATTATATAACAGTATTTAACCATAATTTATTATAACCATAATGCCTCTAAATTTAGATGGATGGGATACCTCCATTTAAAATATTTGTATTTTAACGATTTCATTTTTTTACTTTTCTTATCTTTTGCTGCATATTTCTACAAATGTAGGCACTCCACATGTCAGAATCAAACTTACAATTAATTGATCCATGTGAAATAAACATATATAATTAATTGACTTATCTAAATTTTAGAACCAGTGAAATACTGCATAATCAATTGATTTATCTGGAAATACTACTAGTAATTAGCACGTTTATTTCTGGAGGAAACTGTAAATAATAAATTTGGTGTCCGACGCAATAGCCTGCAAATCAACGTTACAAAAAAATACTAGTCTGGAGGTAATCACAGAGAATGAACATTCAACCTGACGCAATAGCATGCAAACCAATGACAAAAAAAAATACTAGTCCGGAGGAAACCGTACAGGTTAAAAACACAAGGTGACAAACTCAATTAAAAAAGCAATCGTAGAAGAACTCGAATTCACGATCTTTTATTACAAGCATGTCTCACTCCACCAACTCGACTATACATTATATACGTAGTAATAATGATTATTATTTATATTTTTAGGTATATATGGAACCTAAATTTTGATTTACCCAAAATCAATTTGAAAAACTTAATTTTATATTAAAAGAAATTTTTTTATGTAAAATTTAAAAATAAAAATGATCTAAAACAATAATTTTGTTTTTTTAAAATAATATATATATATATATATATTGAATTCAAATATAAGTATCTTAAGACTTTCCTATATATATTGGGGTAAATAGGGAGGCTGATGGGTACGCTCCAAGAAACTGATCGGGTTTCCAAGAAAGCCCAAGAAGCAGCGTTTCACCTACTCTGAAGGCTGTCCTCATCTCGAGGATCTCGATCAGCTCTCTATCACACTTCATCAACAAGCCCTAGCTCATCTTCTGGCCTTTCTCCTCTCTAATCAGAAAAAACCCTAGGTTTTAATGGAATCGGGGGTTGAAATCAACCAGGAAACTAAATCAATCTTCCACAAAAAACCTTCACACACAATCTCTCCCTCTTTCATCTTTTGAAAAAACCCTAACTCGTCACTACAAAATCTGAAGCCTATCCAAAAATCTGTCAAAAAATCGCTTATTTTCTCTAAGAAGTTGATTCAGATTCTGGTTTATCTCAATCTAAATCTTCTTTGATTCTGATCTGAGATAGTTCATCGATCGAAAGATGGACAAGAATGGGGTTCAAGAAGATTTCCCACAACTGAAAGGTGCCACTACTCCAAAAATGGTCATGAACCCGACGTTCGAAAGCACTGGAGGCAGGAAGTCCTTTGCAGAAGCGATTGGAGGCAGAAATAAAGAGTTCATTCATAGTGGAGTCATACACGAGGAGCACGAGGACTATAAATCGGTGCAGTTTCAACGAGCAGATAAGTTTTCTTTAACTAGCATCTCAAAGCATACTTTAATTGCTAAGTTCTCGTTTGGGAGTCCTACTCTCAACGAGTTCAAAGCATACATTGCTGCATTTAGGTTTATAGGGCCATTCAGCATATATAAATGGGATTATAGGCACTACTTCATAGAATTTGAACAAATAGAAGACGTTAAAACATTTTGGAGCAAAACCATTAGATCTATAGGAAACCTGTCCTTCAGAATTCTTAAATGGTCACCGGATTTTAACCCCAAAAAGGAGTCACCTGTGACTCATCTTTGGATTTCATTACCTAAACTGCCTGAATTTTTTTACAATTCTGATTCTGTTAACCATATTGCTAAAGCAATCGGATTGCCTTTAGCAGTATAGGTCCCTAAAAATAACATTGCTATGCATAATAATTGTAAAGCTTGGGTTCTGACTGATGTTTCTAAGCCTCTTCCCCAAAGCATTTGGATATGCTTTGGAGAAGAGGATGGCTTTTGACAAGATATTTCTTATTTGAAAAAACCTTTCTACTGTAAAACCTGTAAACACATAGGAGATAAAGAAAGTCAATGTAAAAAAGAAGAATTGGAACAAAATTTAAATAAAAACAAAAGCAATAAAGATCATATGAAGAATATATCCAATCTTCCTTCAAAAGAAGTTTGGATACCAAAAGTTCGTACAGATATTAACAATGAAAAACACACTGAAACTGAGTTTGTAAATGTTGTAAAAACTTGCTGAAAATGAAGCTAACAAACAAAGTCAAACATTTGAAAAGATTAAGAGTTTAACAGAAGGTAGAGTATATGAAAATGGATCTGAAAAGGTTATAGTATTTAGTCTATGTAACAATCAAATTGATATTCAACACTCAGATGTAACAAAGACAGATAATGTAGATAGATCACCACAAACGATTAAGGAGCCTATTGAAACAACTAATAATGACATAACTGATGTAACTAAATCACAACACCAAAATATAGCAGAGACAGATAATGTACATAGTCAATGTAACAATCAACTTGATATTCAACACTTAAATGAAACAGAGACAGATAATGTACATAGATCACCACAAATGAGCATCTCACCAGAACATCAGAATAACAATGTAAAAACTGTTAATCAACTAAAAGAATCTAGGGAAATTACTAATAAGGAAATACCTAGTGTTACTCTAGAGCATCAGAATAACAATGTTAAATTTTTTAATCAATTGAAAGAATCTGTTGAAATCACTAATGAGGACATAATCAATGAAATTTAAATTATAAAATTAAACAACTCATTTAATGTATTAACTGATGAAGAATTAGAAGATATTGCAGAAACAGAGCAGATACCTTTAGTTAGATCCAGTTTAAGTGAACCTAATTCACCAAAGCAAAGAAAACCCAAAAAAGACTCTTTTAATACTAATGTGAGAATATCAACAAGAAGTAAAACAATATCAAAAACAAGAAACTTTAAAGGATCAATAGGATCCTCAAATAAAAGCTTTAAATGACTGTATCTTTACTTAACTGGAATATAAGAGGAATTGGTAATCGGAAAACATTAAGAAGAACAAAGAATTTGATTAAGAAATTTGCTGTTGATATCATAGCTCTTCAAGAACCTATGGTATCAGTTGAAAATATTACTTCAATCTGTTTGAAACTTGGATTTGAATCTCAATATGCAAATATTAATAACAAAATTTGGTTGTTTTGGAGAAATGGTTATGAAATTGATATCGTGGATAATTCTGATCAACTTTTAAACACTATGGTAAGTCGTCTTTCTACTAAGATAGTAGTTCTGATTACCATAGTGTATGCAAAATGTAACAGATCTCATAGAATGCTTCTATGGGATCAATTAAGAAACATTTTTGTCACTAATCTACCTTGGCTTGTTGTTGGAGATTTTAACATAATCTCCAACACAAGTGAACAAATGGCCTGTTCTAATATTTGCTCAAAAGAAATGGATGAATTTAATCTCATGATTTTAGACTGTAAGTTAGAAGACCCTGGATACATTGGATCAAACTTTACTTGGACAAATAATCATAAATGGAAAAGGTTAGATAGAATATTGCATAATGATAAATGGAGAGAAAATTTTAATATAACAAGGGTGAACCATTTGGCCAGAACTTGTTCTGACCATTCGCCCTTGTTAGTTTCAGTCTAAATTAACTCTACATATAAAAAACCATCATTTAGATTTCAGAATATGTGGTTAAAACATGAAGAATTTCTTAAGACTGTAAATGATAGCTGGATTAAGCAGATACATGATTCTTCTAATATATTTGTCTTTTGGTCAAAACTTAAAAGGCTTAAGAAGCATTTAAAAACTTGGAACAAGGAAACATTTTTTATTACTTAAGTAAAGTGGAAGAAGAAATAAAAACTGCTGAATCAATGTTAGAAGAAAATAATTACCCTGAAAATCAATCTAAATTAGCTAGTCTAAATGTCACATATTCAACATTGCTTGAGAGAGAAGAAATTTATTGGAAACAGAAGAGTTATACAAATTGGATTATAGATGGTGATAATAATTCTGCAATGTTTCATAACTATGTAAAGAAAAGAAGATCTAAAAGCATTATAAAGGGAATTCAGGATAATAGTAGTTGGATTGAAGATGATAGTCTTATTGGGTCATCTGCTGTAGAATACTTTTTTAATCTGTTAAACAAAACTCCTATTCAAAAAGATCTTTCTTAAGTAAGATATATTATTCCTAGAACTATATCTGTTGTAAATAATGATATTATCTTAATATTGCCCACTTTAGAGGAACTTTATATTGTTATTAAGAGCTTGAACTTTGACAGTGCTTCTGGAGTTGATGGATTCAACTCCAGATTTTACCTTTCTTGTTGGTCAATTATAAAAGACGATCTTTTCAAAGCTGTTATAGATTTCTTTTTAGATGTAACATTACCAAAAGGTTTATTTGCAACATTAATATGTTTAATACCTAAAATCAAATCTCCTAAAACTTGGATGCATTTTAGACCTATAAGCTTATGTTCTGTCCTTAATATTATCATTTCAAAGCTTATAAATTTTAGATTAGCTAAGTTACTACCTTTAATTATATCTAAGGAGCAAGGAGCATATGTAGAATATAGGACCATTCAAGAGAATATCTTAATAACTCAAGAGTTAGTTAAGGATCTGAATAGGAAAACTAGAGGAGATAACATAATTATAAACTTAGATATGTCAAAAGCATTTGATAACTTAGTTTTTAATTTCATTTATGAAGTAATGTTGTCATTTGGTTTTAGTGAGCAAGTTGTTAAGCTGATTAAGAAAAGCATAGAAAATGTTTTGTATTCAGTTATAGTTAATGGTAATTCAAATGGTTTCCTTAAATCTGTTAATGGTTTAAGGTAGGGAGATCCATTATCTCCCTGCCTTTTCATTATAGCTGAGGAGTTCTTAATTAGGGGTGTAAACAACTTAATTAATCAACATAGATCTATGTCATATATCATTCTGTTCTCAAATGGATCTCTAACAAGTATAAAGAAGTTAACTAAGTTTTTAGACACCTATCAATCTCTCTCTGGTCAGCAAATAAACAAACAAAAGACTACATTCATTACATCTTGAAGCATGAAGAGAACAAGAATAACATCTTTAGAAAGAGTTTTAGGTTTTAAGCATGCAAATCTTCCTTTTACTTATCTAGGAATTCCAATTCACTCAAACAATCATTCAATTCACTTTGAGAACTTAATTGATAAGATAAGAGGTAAAATCTCAGACTGGAACTCTAAAAACTTATCATTTGGAGGCAAAATAACTTTAATAAACTCTGTTCTAATGTCATACCCTATATACTATTTACAGTCTATTAAGCTACCTTTGAAAACAATATCTAGGATTGATAAACTACTAAATAAGTTTCTGTGGGGGTCTAGTGAAACAAACAAACATATAATATGGTCTAGTTGGGAAAAATTGTGTAAACCATATAATGAAAATGGATTAAACATCAGAAACATTAGAGATATTCAAACTGCTTTTTCCTTTAAACTGTGGTTCAATTTTAGGAATAATAAAACTCTCTGGTCAAATATGATGCACTCAAAATACTGTAATTTCATTCATCCATTGCAATCTACATTGAGAATATCATATTCTAAAATTTTGAAAAGAATGAATGAATTTAAAGAAAGAGCAGAAAAACATTTAAGATGGAAGTTAGGTGATGGTAATTCTGATTTCTGGCTAGACCAATGGCACAGCTCTAAACCCTTAATAACTTTAACAACATCCAATTCTAATCATTATACACAATCAAAGATAAATGAATACTGGATAGATAATGTGTGGAACATTGATAAACTTCAGAATATGCTACCTACTAAATATGTAAATGAAATCATTAAAATAAAGTTTAATACATGTACACCTGATTCCATCATTTGGAAACTTTCAACTGATGGAACCTTCAACTTAAAGAAGATTGTTAATGAAGTAACAAAAAAAACCATAACATCAAAAATAAAAGATAAAATCAGGAATAATACTTCTCCAAAGAAATGTTCTTTCATTCTTTGGAGAGTATCGAATAACCTATTGAGTGTAGACACAAAGCTTCAACAGAAAGGTTTTCATTTAGCATCTAATTGTACTAGCTGCCAGAATTTAGAAACTCTTAATCATGTTTTTGTATCTTGTGAATCTGCTTGGTCTATTTGGTCTTACTTTTCTGCTAAGTTTAATATAGACATAGGCAAACATATGACAGTAAATCACATTATTAATCTTTGGCTGTTATCTACACCTAAAAGATTACATATCAGAACCATTCTGCCATCTTTGATTATATATTCTATCTGGTATGCTAGAAATAGTTCCAAACATAAGGGCAAAATCTTATCTTCCAAAAGGATTATTAATCATATATTATTCATTCTTCCATCCTTAGATTCAGGATTGCATTTGACTAGAAAGCATTGGTCAAAAGACCTGCCCTTAGCTAAGGAATTAAGATGTTTCAATCATGTTAAATCTTCTAAGCCTTGTTTGTATGTTGCTTGGTCTTCGCCTATACATAATAGAATCAAATTGAATTGTGATGGATCCTCATTATACAATGGTGAATCTAGTTATGGTTTTATTATAAGGAACAACTTTGGAACTATTTTAATAGCTAAAGGTGATATAATTGGGAAGTGTTCTCCTCTATTTGCTGAAATCTTAGCTCTTATAAATGGCCTTATGTATTGCAATGATCAGAGTTTAACATCAGTAGATATAGAGATAGATTGCCTTAGTTTATTTAACATGCTTGCAATAGGTAGATACCCTTGGCATTTAGAACAAATACTTCAATACTGCAGAACATTGATAAAACCTCAGATGACTCTCAAACACATATATAGAGAGCAGAATTTTGCTGCTGATTGGGTGGCCAAACATGCATTTAAGATACAGTCTGAATTTACAGTTGAATCAAATCACTCATTGAATGAATTGAATGCAATTACATTGCTTGAATCCTTAAATTTGGGTTATTTTAGGTTCTTTGAGGATGACTAATTTGTTTGGCAAGTTGAAAAACTTGACCTATATTGTTTCTGTTTTATAGGAGAAGGAGTATGAAGATGGTGTGCAACAAGAAGATGGCGTGAAGACACAAGGTCACTCAAGAAAGATGAGCTACAAGAGTGGATTAGAGAAGATTTGCAAGAGAAGAGATAGTAGTCACAAAATTGTATCAGAAAATTGTTACGGATGTTGGAAAATGTATTAGAAATTATGAACATATGTCATATTTTTCTTAACATCAATAAAATCTTATTTCTTGGGAAAAAAATATAAGTGTCTTAAAAATTCATGTTTTAAATAAAAAAACTGTTTTGTTAAAAAAAATTCAAAAATAAAAGGGATTTGAAAAATATTGTTTTAAATTATATAAAAAAATTGTTTATATATTTAAATATTAAAAATAAAAATCACCTATAAAAAATTAAATTTATAAAACATAATATTGATTATTATTTTTATTTTTATTGACGTACTCTTTATAAAAAAATTGTTTTCATAAAAATAACAATAAATATTAATATATTATTTTTTAAAAAATATTTAAAAAAATATTTTTTATATAACAAATTTGATTCTAAAATTTTATTATTAAAAATTGATTTTAAACATTTAGTAACAAAGAATAAATTAGTATTCAACAAAAAAATATAAAACTAATTATAATCATAAGTTTGAATATTATTACGAAATACAATTGATTTTATAAATAAACAGTAATACAATATTAAAAAGATTATTATTATTACAAGTATCTCAAAATTCAAAAGCAAATTTATGTTAAACAAAAAATATGTTAAACATAAGGATAGTTATATCCATAAAAAAATGTAAATTTAATATTATGATACTCCTTCCGTCCCAAAATATTTGTCATTCTAGGAAATTATTTTTGTCCCAAAATGCATGTCGTTTTAGGATTTCATTGCAAAATTTATAATTTTTAAGGATTTCCACCAATTTGGTGGGTTTCTTTTTCACTTTTTATAAAAAACGAGAAGTAATTATAGCATTTTTTAATACCCGTGCATAACCTTAAAATGACAAATATAATGAGACGGAGGGAGTCTATCATAGATATGATGATGATTGCTATGATGAGTATGATGATGATTACTAGATAGTATTGTTCGACTTCAAAGCTTCGACAGAAAAAAAAAAGATAGCCAAAAAAGGTCTAGGGCATCGGTCGAGTTTTTGGAGAAAAATCCCATCTAGACGAGGAGAATTTTTTTTCTATTTAAACAAGGTAAGCAATGATAATCTTTTAGAATTTCTGATGTAGAAAATTGTAAAAACTTGGTTGAGATTATAAATCTCGTTCTAAGAAAAGAAAATTATAATGAGAAGTGAAAATAAATCTGTATGTTAGAGAAGGGAATGAAGTTTCATTTGGAGAAGACTTTTCATTGATGTCTAGTACGTTTTCAGTACCCTTTCTTTAGAGGAGTACATTTAACCAATTTGAAATGATAATTTTCCGACCTCTCTAACTGAATCACAAAGTACCGTTTAGAATAAGTCATTTACCCTATACAATCATGAAGCAAAATCTAACTATCTAAAAAATGTTTAGTGTATGAGATTGATATTAAGGTTGATCACTCCTGGCATTCTTGCTTGTACATCCCCACCGGAAAGTGAAACAATTATGAATGTCCTTAGTAATATGCTAATGTAGACAATGCTCATATTACTGATTTTCAAAGACCAAAAGCACCAATTCTCTCTCGTGATATTTCGATTTCAACTTATCTAGTTCTCTTAGATATTCTGAAAGACAATTCACAAGCATACAAGTTTTCAGTTGTGGCAAGGACTAATGGACAATACTAGTAAAAATTGTTAGATATTTTAGTGTAATTGAATTGACTATTCGAAAAATGTAGTTATAACATAATATCAAGCAAGTTCATGTTTGTTAGATTGTACTGTGATTAACGAGGGTGGCAAACAGGGTTAAGAGGCATAGACCCTAACTTTTTTAGGAATATGGGTACCGCATATTCCGTCTCTGTATATAAGTAAGAACAACCGATCTCCACACTAGTATGATATTGTCCGCTTTGGTGTCCGAAGGCCCGTACGGGTTTGCTTTTGGTCCACTTCCAAAAGCCCTCATACTAGTTGAGATATGTTTTTACTTATGTACCACTGATTCTTCTCATGTTTAACCGATATGGAATGTGGGACTTTCGTCGCCACCCCAACAATCCTCCTCTCGAATAAAGTATCACATTGGCCTCCTCTCAATTGACTTTCATTTTTTCACTCTAATCAGGTTGAACTACCTAACTCTAGAGCTTTTACAACGGATCTATTTATTACTCAACTAACATACATCCTCATTAGTTCCACTTCATAAGAATTCTGAGCTAGGTTTTATCATTGATGACACCGCATATTCCTTAGCACCACTCCATGTAAGTCTACCTCGTCTTGATTCAAGGAGTCACGAGAACTCCGAACTAGGTTGTATAGAGCAGATCATTCATCTTGAGCATGACTGTTTGGTTCATCATGTTCGACCTCCGAGAATTTCATCTGCATCACGTTCAATGTCGGCCAGGAGCTCTGATACCATTTGTTGGAAATATGGCTACCGCATATCCGTCTCTGAATATAAGTAAGAACAATTGATCTCCACACTAGTATAATATTATCCGCTTTGGGCCCTAAAGGCCCGCAAGGGTTTGCTTTTGGTCCACTTCCAAAAGGCCTTATACTAGTTGAGATATGTTCTTATTTATATACCACTGATCATTCTCATATTTAACCGATGTGAGATGTGAAACTTTAGTTGCCACCCTAACAGACAGGGGTCAAGTTGTTGATCGATCATGCATGCAGTTGTCAGTTTATAACCGGGTTTTCACCATTTGTGAAAAAATATCCGCTTTGGACATGCATGCATGCAATTGACAATTTGTTGACAATTCGCATATCGGATGGCATTTTTGGTGCAGACATATAAATTTGGTTTTTGTTCTAAAATAACAGACCAAAGTATCATTCTCCACTTTAAAAAGAAAGATTATGATTTTATCCAATGAAATTTTTAGGGTAACCACTAAAATATTTTAATCTGAAATTGTTTCAAGACTTCAGAAATTATCATGTAAATCAAATATATTCCCCACAAAAGGTTTATGGTATCTTTTTAGCTTGATCAACTTTGCTTCACATATATATCTCCACAGACAAGAGTTTACTAGGAGGATATAATGGCCGTACTGAGATCCACTGAAGTTGGGGTAGGCATTACTCTTATTTACAAAGTACAAAGGAAAACAAAGATCAAATCAAACAAATTTCAGATGCCGTTGTTGAGCCATTGAAAGGGATCTACTTATAGTTAATCTGGAGGTCAACAATATTGAGGATGTGATAAAGCTTGTTGCTTCGCTCTCACGAAGTCTTGAGACTGATACAATATCTTAAATTATATGGATCTCATATCTTCTGATCTACCACAAAAATACTAAAGCAGTTGAGCATGATGACATGTTCTCTCACGTGGTTAAACATAATTCAAATTCATATATACTTTAGTTTTTTCTTACATTAATAGTCGAAAACAACTGCGTGATCGTTTGGCTGGGTATGAGGTTTTCCTCTCATCACTCTTCTATCACAAATCCAAATCTAAAATATCTGAATATTTTGCCAGTTTTTACATCTTGTATATACTCCTACAAATGTTTGATTTCTTTTGTATAGATGCACTCTTAGATACCAAAGAACTAATCTTGCTTATTTTCTTAATAATTTTCTAATAATTGTGTATTATAGATTTGTTATATGTACTTGGTAATTTACAAGAAACTTCTAGATGTTGTCCTAAAACGTCTTGAATTGGACAAAGAACTCCATGTAATCGTATAAACTTCTATTAATCTATGACGAGAAGGCAAGGGCCGTAAAATTTACCGTGCATGAGGCCTCTAGTTTGAAAAATCACGATCACAATCTAGAGGATGTGAATAACAACTACAACACCATGATCAATATGTAAAATTTATCCACCAGTGTCATTTGCTATTACATACTTCGGATAATTCAGAAAGATAAAAGGTTAATATTATTATGTATTTTATAAATGGGGTCGGGTTGGCAATGAAAAATTGAAAGTAACATATTGGAAGATATGTCAAAATTTGATGCAATCAACGAATTTGGAACATTTGTTTTTCTAGAAGACTTGTAATTCATGGGAAGCTTGGGAGCATACAAATAATTTCCAGAAGCAACTATGTCGATTCTTTCCACTAGGCATTGATTATGAAGTTAACAAATGACCACTAAAAATATCGAGATTTAAAGAAAAGAGCCGACTTGATTGCCCACTAGTAGAACTTTTAAATATGCTCATTATTGTTGAAACATCAATAATAATGAATATTAGAGAAGAAAGGATTCTGTTTTATTAAATTTTCAGTGTGAAAAATACAACTCACTACATTGTGTATTATATATTATCATTTCATTGTAACTAACTACAGAATATTCACAATTGTACCATGTGATTTGTCACACATTATTATCTAATAAATTGAACTTGTCTGACTACAGGAATACCAGTAGTGTAGCTGTATTAGTCTTCAAATAGGGCTTTGGGCTTTAGGATCAGATCCAGCCAGCCTTCTGGATTAAGGCTTAAGTCATGAGCCCATGTATGTTAAGTCTTCGATATTGAAACTCTTGCTAACTCTGTGTTTAGAGTTAAATATGAGTGAAGAGTTCAAGATATTGTCTGTGTCGACTAGCTCTTCACTCTTGAAGCCACTACCTTACATGGAAGAGTTCTTCAAAGATATTCTTTTGACATCCCTCTCAAATGCAGAGGCGAATCAGAGAGCCCAACTTTTTCATGAAGGAATAAAATCGAGAAAAAGAAAGCACTTTGGTCAGAAATAAATAATCTGATTTTGCGAAGGTACACAATGAATTTGCACCGAGCCTTGGAGAACCTGATCACGAATGAAATCGACATCTAACTCAATGTGTTTCGTGCGAGCATGGAAAACGGGGTTAGACGCTAAGGAGATGGCACCCAAGTTATCACAATAGATTACCGATGGTGGTGTGAGTGGTATCTAGATCTCAGTGATCAATCAGCAAAGCTAGATAAGCTCAGAAGACAAATTTGCGAAGGCTCGATACTCAAATTCAGTAGAAGAGCGAGATACGAGATTATACTTCTTAGAGGACCATGAAATTATAGATTCACCGAGAAAAACTTAATAGGCACCTACACTCCGACGATCATCAGGTGAGGAATCCAAATCAACATCTGAGTAACAATTGAGCTATAAATGGTAACACAGGTTGATACTAAGACCCAACCAACGAGAACTGAAAAATTACTAGAAAATTCGATTAAGATTTTGCCAATGCATAGAAAATGGGTTTCTGTTGATATTGACTAAGATTATTAACAGTGTAGGAAATGTCGTGTTTGGTACTATAATACGCCTAATAAGCTTCTCTACTGTGAAGGACAAGTAAGGGGAACACCATCAAGACTGGAGAGCTGAGTGTCAACAACCATGGGAGTAGTGCAAGGCTTGTACATCGAGAGCCCTTGAGAAACCAATAAGTTTTCTATATATATTTATGCTGTGTTAATTACATTCCAAAATGATCACGATGAACTTCTATTCTCAGGTGGAGTGACTCATGTCTTTGAGAAAAAATATTGCATTAAGATTGTGTATATACTGTGTTAGACATGTTGCATTGTTCCCTGTCACCACAATATCATCAACATAAACTATAATTAAGAGTATAACTATTTTAGCCACCGGGTAAAAAAGAGAGCAATCTGTTTTAGAATTTCTGAACTCCCATGTGAGAAGCGTGTCTCTTATTTTAGAGTACTAGGCTTGAGGAGCCTGTTTTAGACCATAGATAACCTTGTGGAGTTTACAAACATGTGTAGGATTATTGGTGTCCGAAAACCTCTGTGGATATGTCATGTACACAGTCTCTTGTAGAACCCCATTAATAAAGGAATTATTGATGTCAAGTTGCCTGACTGCCCAATTTTCGGAAACAACGATAATGAGTATAAGTCTGACTGTGGAAGCCTTTATGACTGAGCTGAAGGTCTCATAGAAATTAACTCTATGGTTCTGATGAATTGTCTTGGCTACCAACATGTCCTTGTAACGATGGACAAAGCCATCCATAGCATATTTAACCTTAGAAACCCATTTCCAGCCTAAGATAGTGGGAGAAGAGGACACTAGTACCAAGGACCAAGTGTTGTTAACCATCAAAGCCTTGTATTCAGTCAACATAGCCTCTTCTCAATTAGGATTTCCCACAACCCTAGAAAACCTCGTAGGTTCAAGAACTTTATTATCAGTAGCAACAAGAGACCCAATGTAAGGAATTTTAGGTTTGTGTATTCCACTCTTAGTTCTGGTTTGTATAAAATGTGTATTGGACTGTGTGTTTAGGTTGGGAAGGATGTTGAGGATTAGAAAATGGTAGGTTTATAGATGGTGGTGAAGCGGAAATAGAAGAAACAGACAACGAAAAAACCCTAACCCTAGGTTAGAGAAATAAGGAGACTCAGAATAATAATTCTCAAAATTCAATTAATCAAAGTCTGACGGTAAAATAGGGTATAAGATGCTTTATATAGCATGACCCAAAACCCTAATTCCAAATAAGGAAAATTATATAAATGTTTTAAAATAAAATAAATAAATAAAATAATGCTAAAATATTAAAACTGGTTTTCGAAGGCTCTATAGGTCGAATCTGGGTATCAAACTTTGTGACAAAGTCACAGTTTTGAAATCTGATGGGCTTGTCGAAATCTTCGATTTGAGTACCTGTTTGACCCAATTCCGATACCTAGGAAAGAAACCAGTCTGTTCGCAGTCTTCGCTACATCATCCTTCCCCGGTTGGGAAGAATTCGACCTCGAATTCGGAACACTGAAACATTGAAAGAACTGCAAAAACATTGGCGTGTTCACCGATGATAAGGGTGTAAGAGGTGAGAATCTGAATGTTGCAGCTCTTGTCAATAAGTAGTTTCTCAGCTTTGTCCCTCTTTACCATGTCATCAGCAGTACTGTGGTCACCAGTATCAAGATATACTCCACCCACTTGTTCTATGTCTGCTTTTTCAACCCATTTACTAAGCACAACATCACCTTTGCACGTGCAAAAATTTGTTGTCTTTCCAGTTCCAGACTGTGCTTGTTGTATCACATCAAAACCCTTGTAGAAAGGAACGATTCCTCTTTGTTGAATAATACATGGCTTCTGAAGTTCTTCAGAGTATATATCTGCCAGTAGATTCAAAACACTACAATCTTCTATTTTTAACTTGTAACACTTTCTTTTATTTCCCCAACCATCACACAAAAATCCTCCCGGCTCTGTTACAAAACCTAGTCTTTTATCCATTAAAACACTATTCTTTTCTTTTATCAATTTATTCATAATCTCAAACACAAAAATATCATCTTCCATTTTTCCAATACGACAACATGTATCCACCGAAAATCGAATCAAAGATTTGATTTTAGGATAATATAAAATACCTGGAAGATGCATCTCCATAATAAAATCTGCTAGTTTGCAGTGCTTCTTCAATAGAAGGTCTAAAGCGATGTAGTCTGGTGTATTGAAGCCTGAGACAATAACTCGATCTACAAGTTTCTCCTCAATATCAATTAGATCTTCATCATCCCAATCATCATCATACTCATCGTAGACTGGTTTGTCAAATACCAACCCAGATACATCTTCAAAAATATTTGTATCATAGACTGGTTTGTCAAACACAGAGTCACATACAGTTTTAGCATCACAACTAGGATCGGCAGCTGCTGCAGTTTGAGCATGAAACTCCTTAACTGGTGGTGGTTTTGGAGACATTACTCTAGATGGCACTAATATAAACTTGATACCATCTTTCACAAAACTATGTCGATTTGTTCTACTATCATAAGTAGAATTTCTCTTAAATCGCCATGGACTTCCTAAAACTAGATGGCAAACGTCCATAGGAACTACGTCACACCATGCTGTATCTTTGTAATTACCAACAGAAAATGCAATTTGACACCGTTTAGAAACTGTTACCTCAGTGTACTCTTTCAGTCCTGACAGTATGTATGGGTATGGAAGAGCTTCAGTCTTCAACACCCGTTTCTGAACAGCCTCCTCTGAAATCAGATTCTCATAGATATCTGAATCAATTACAAATTTGCAAATTCTTCCTCCAATTGTGCAGGTAGACTGGAAAATGTCGTTCTCTATTCTAGCCTTCAAATCAAGAGGTACCCGGAACATGATTCTTGTATCTGCGTAGCAGGAATTGTTGGGCTCTGATACCAATATGGTGGCGAAGCGGAAATAGAAGAAACAGACAATGATAAAACCCTAACCCTAGGTTAGAGAAATAAGGAGACTCAGAATAATAATTCTCAAAATTCAATTAATCAAAGTCTGACGACAATATAGGGTATATGATGCTTTATATAGCATGACCCAAAACCCTAATTCCAAATAAGGAAAATTACATAAATGTATTAAAATAAAATAAATAAATAAAATAATGCTAAAATATTAAAACTGGTTTTCGAAGGCTCTACA
The DNA here is from genome assembly GCA_036936605.1 of Limnanthes douglasii subsp. nivea. Taxonomy (NCBI): domain Eukaryota; kingdom Viridiplantae; phylum Streptophyta; class Magnoliopsida; order Brassicales; family Limnanthaceae; genus Limnanthes; species Limnanthes douglasii. Next base: position 327,571,176 of record JAUPFV010000001.1, read on the forward strand.
GGTCGAATCTGGGTATCAAACTTTGTGACAAAGTCACATTTTTGAAATATGATGGGCTCGTCGAAATCTTCGATTTGAGTACCTGTTTGACCCAATTCCGATACCTAGGAAAGAAACCAGTCTGTTCGCAGTCTTCGTTACATCAATAGACAATGTAGGTGTAGGTAATTGATGGACACAAATAGGACTATTGTGTTGGTTGTGATGATTAGTAATGTCTGTGTGACTTATTATTGGTGTTGGGTCTGGTTGCTGTATTTGGTAGGACTCATGGTTAGACATAATAGGAATGATCGTATGATATTGAGGTACAAGAGTAGGAATCTGCTAATGTGAGGGAGTAGGACATATATATGTGGGCTGCTCAACTGGAGAATCAGAATTGGAGTCCAAAGAAGGCAATATTTCATTAATCCCAGATTCAGTAGGCAGATTAGGTAACCAAAGACTAATAGGTATAGTACAAGGCTGCTCACCTTGCTATGTGTTTAGAAAACAAGTGTTGAAATTAAACTCCCTTTCATTAAACACAACCTTCCTAGAGACATACAACCTGCCGTAAGGCTGAGACACTTCTAGCCTTTGTGATGTTGACTATACCCAAGAAAAACACACTTTAAGAAGTGAAACTGAAACTTGTGTGTTTGATAATGTCTTAAGCAAGGGTAGCAAGAGCACCCAAAGGTCTTAAGAACTAGTTAATTGGGTATTTTGTGATAGAGAATTTCAAAAGGAGACTTATTGTGTGAGGTAGGTTTAGTATGACATTTGATTTGGTAGGCATTGGTCTCAAAAGCCTCAACCCAAAAATTGAAGGGTAACTTAGCTTGAGCCAAAAGAGTCAAACCAATTTCAACGAAATGTCTGTGTTTTCTCTCAGCCTTACTATTCTGGGCTGAGGTATGAGGCCAAGAGCTTCTCAAAATAAAATAATTTTCCGTATATAAAGAAGCTAGAGGCATGAACTTATCTCCCGAACCACTCTAAATAACCTTCATTGACCTTTCAAATTGTGTCTCAACTAGAACTTTAAAATTTTAAAAACTTCCAGAACTTGACATTTATCTTTGATTGGATACATCCTAGTATACCTAGAATGGTCATCAAGAAACAAGAGTATTTAGCCCCTCCAATAGACTGAATAGGTGCAGGACCCCATACATTAGTGCGGATCAAGTCAATGACATTACTAGCATGTCAGTCAGAAATAGAATAGGAAAGACTATGAGAGACTCACAAAAGGTTGTTTCATTTCTTAAAACAGAATGTAGCTTACATGTCCTTAACATAGTAGCTAAAAACCTTTGAGATGGATGACCAAGCTTCATATGTCATCCATCTTTGAGAGACTCAGACAGATTGTTAGCTAAAATAGTAGGAAAACCTAGAATAATACTAGAGACATAGACTTGTGGACTAGGTGTAAATGTAGTAATGATCTATGACTTATGAAAGGTGTCCATAATATAGATCATATCTTCATATATCCCTTTGAGGAGTATAGTACTTGTGACCTTGTCCTTCACATGAAAAAACCCTTTATGAAATTCATTAAAGACATTGTTTTATGGACCAAAAGAACCTCTCTAATTAACATTGTTATCCTGTTGTTTGCATTCATTTTTGTATGAGAAGTTTACACTAGATAGGTTGGTACTGGCTTCTGAGGTTTGTAAGCCAGTAAGCTGCTCAAGCATGCTTTCAAAGGGGAGTAGGCTGATTTGCAAGTCCAACCAATTTATCCCTTCTTTGTTTGTCACGCTTACCACAATGGGTGTATACTCTAAATCAAGACTTGCAAGTACTTCAGTTATCAAGTCATCCATAGAAGTTAGGCATCCAGCTAGTATAAGATTATCAAATATCAATTTAATTTTGTTTAGGTATTCTATCATTGAACAAAACCCTTTACGAGTTGTATGAAACTCAACCTTATAGTAAGTAATCCTGACTCTTATCTGTGAGCCACACAGTTTGCCAGCAGCTTCCCGAAGAGCTTTAGAAGTTTTTTCCTTCATAAGCTGAGCTACTATCTCAGAGCTCATAGTAGAATACAACTTTCCAAGTAGTAGTTGAACTTTAGCTACCCAACCTTCATATTCTGAGTTATTAGACATATTTCCCTCAGTATTAGTGATAAACTTAAGAGGGCATGCCTTTTGTCCTGTGATGAAACCTCCTAGGTTGTTACCTTTGAACATAGGTAGAACCATTATTTTCCATATAAAGTAGTTACTTCTGTCTAGTCTAATGCTATTGATATTGTTGATTGAATGTAAATGCAGTTTTTTTGAAGTAACATGAGAATTGTTAGGAATAATAGATCTCATTGAATCGAAGCTGAAGGTTGGTGAATCACTAAAATTTTCCATTAGAGGCTTAAAGAAGCTTTGATACTAAGTGAAAATTAGAGAAGAAATGATTCTGTTTTATTAAATTTTCAGTGTAAACAATACAGCTCACTATATTGTGTATTATATACTAGAACTTCAATGTAACTAACTAGGGAATATTCACAGTTGTACCATGCAATTTGTTACACATTCTTATATAGTAAATTTAACTTGTTTGGCTATAGGAATACCAGTAGTGTAGCTGTGAAAGTATTTAATTAAAGCATTGGGCTTTAGAAACATATCCAACAGACCTTCTTCATTAAGGCTTAAGTTACGAGCTCGTGTTTGTTGAGTCCTTGATATTGAAATGCTTGCTAACTTTGCGCTTAGAGTTAAAGCTAAGTGAAGATCTCAAGACACTGTTTGTGTCGTAGCTCTTCACTCTTGAAGCCACTGCTATGATGGAGTTTCTAATCAATATGTCTGAGATGCCACTTGAAAAATAAGCAAATACAATATACCAAAGGGTTTGAACCATTAACGGAGATAAAAAAATCTACTAAAAGACAAGACTCATAATCCACATATGAAATATTGCATTATAATTGGCTCCAAGAAGAGATTTCTTACTTTTATACCTTCTGTTTTGGATTCTAAACTTGACCCATTTAAAAGGTCCAACACACTTAATAAGGCCCATCAAGAAAGCATCTTATAGAATTAATTAAATTAATATTTATTTTGTAGTGAAAGTTGTGTGTAAGGCTGGTGGCGACTGGTTTTGAAACACAGTCGTCGGCTGTAGAAATCAAGAGGAAGAAGACAAAACAACTGATGGATAGTTCTAACCCTAGGTTAGATTAAAGGAGACTTTAAAGAAAATCAAAATTGTATTCAAAAAAGTCTGAGGCAAAACTAGGGTTTGAGAGCCTTTTATAGAAGTTCTCGAAACCCTAGCCCAAAATTACAGCTTTTTTTCTTATGCAATAAAATAAAACCCAACCCAATTTCAAAGCGATTGGAGCTGGTTAAGTATTTTAATAAAATCTAAATAAAATAGGAAAATGCAGAAAATTTACTAAAACAGCAAAACGAGGGTTTAAACGACTAAATTTAGGGCCTGAACTTCATCACTTTGTGATGCTTTCGAAAATTGTTGGGCTTCTCGACGCGTTCGATTTGAGTGGTCGCATCGCCTAATTCTGATATCTGGGCCCCAAATAAAGCCTGTTTCCGTTTGTCCAAAAGGGCCATATAGTCATGGGCTTGTGCAACTACATCATCCTCCCCTTCTTCGGAAGAATTCGCCCACGAATTCTCAGCTTCATCATCCTCAGCAGCAGCGGTAAATGGCACCAGGTGCTTCACGTTGAAAACGTTATGGGTCTTCATGTGGCTGGGTAGTTTCAACCTGTATGCATTGGGATTAATCTTTTCAATAATTTCAAACGGACCCACCTTCCTTGCAGCCAACTTGTTGTACTCGTGTGCAGGATAGCGATCCCTAGTCAAAAAAGCCCATACAAAGTCTCCCACTGCAAACTCCACCAGGCGGCGCTTCTTATCTGCGGCAATCTTGTACTTCTGTGTTGTTTCCTCCAGGTGTTTGCGGGTGTTCGCATGGATCTCCCACAGATCAACAATGGCGTTCTCGACCTTAGCTGGGACCTTATCAAGCGTTGGGAAAGCTAAGTCCATAGGACCCCGTGGGTTATAACCATAGACTACCATGAAGGGACTATACCCAATACTGCGCTTGTGGTGCCTGTTGTAGGCGAACTCAACATGATAAAGACGAGAATCCCATGCTTTCAAGTTCCCAGAGACCTCTGTGCGTAACATGTTGCCTAACGTTCGATTAGTTACCTCGGTTTGGCCGTCTGTCTGCGGGTGATATGCGCTGCTAAAACTCAGCTTCGTGTTTGTGAGGCGCCACAAAATCCTCCAAAAATACCCCACAAACCGCGCATCGCGATCAGAAACGATATTCAAGGGTAGACCATGTAAGCGGTAGACCTCACGAAAGTATAAATTAGCAACATTCACATCATCTGTGGTTTTCCTGCAGGCAATGAAGTGGGCCATCTTAGAAAACCTGTCAACCCCTACAAAAATAGAATCATTACCTCTCTGTGTTCTTGGAAGCCTAGAGATGAAATCCATGCTGACGCTTCGCCATAGTCCTTCCGGTATTGGGAGTGGTAGGTATAGACCTGCGTTGGAGGATGTACATTTTGCCAACTGGCAAACCCGACAACCAACTACAAAACGGATAACATCTCGCCTCAAATGTGGCCAGAAGAACTGACTGGATATAGAGTGAATGGTTTGATCTCTACCCCAATGCCCTTCGTTATGTCTCTCCTGTACAATCAGTAATCTCAAACTGCCCTCAGGAACAAAAAGTAAATTACCTTTGAAGAGATAACCGTTGCTCACTTCAAAATCTTTTCTCAAACCTGTGTTGACGTCCTCTAGAATAGGACCAAAATATGGATCGATAGCCAGTAGATCCTTCATCATCTCGAATCCCACAACTTCTCCTTCCATATGAATCATCATGCTGCGTCCGCTCAATGCGTCAGCTACGCGGTTAACTATCCCCGAAGTATGCTTAATGGAAAAGGTAAATTGTTGCGTAAATGCTGCCCAACGTGCATGGCGGGAAGAGAGTTTCTCCTGTCTCTGCAGATGTTTTAAGGCATCATGATCGGTAAAGTAGGAACTCCAGTGCTTCAAAGCTCGTACAACTGCATAGAACTCCTTGTCATAGGTGCTGTAGTTAAGTTTAGCTCCACTTAACTTTTCGCTAAAGTATGCTACAGGACGACCTCGTTGGCTGAGTACAGCACCAATGCCCAATCCGGACGCATCACAATGCAGTTCAAATCCTGTAGAAAAGTTAGGTAAAACCAGAATCGGTGCAGTGGTCAGTCTTACCTTGATTTTCTCAAACGCTTTAGCTGCTTCAGGGGTCCAGCAGAATGTCTTGCCCTTCATACACTCTGTAATGGGAGCCATAACAGTGCGGAAGTTATGTATGAACCGTCTGTAAAAAGATACCAATCCGTGAAAAGAGCGGACTTCAGTGATGGAAGTAGGAATAGGCCAGTCTCGCACGGCTTCTACTTTCGACTGATCCACTGAAAGCCCATCTTTTGACATAACATACCCCAGGAAGACGACCGAATCTGTCATAAAACAACACTTATCGAGTCCTCTATAAAACTTCTCTCGCCTCAAAACAACCAACACCTCGTGTAAGTGCTAGAGATGCAGCTCTTCCGTGGTACTATAAATAAGAATATCATCAAAGTACACAACAAGAAATTTTCCGATGAATGGGCGAAATACCTGGTTCATAACCCGCATGAACGTGCTAGGAGCGTTAGAAAGACCGAATGGCATTACCATCCATTCAAACAGACCTTCTCGGGTCTTGAAGGCTGTTTTCCACTCATCCCCCATACGAATACGAATCTGGTGGTATCCGCTCTTCAAATCCAGCTTCGTAAATACAGTAGCACCATTCAATTGATCCATTAAATCATCAAAGCGAGGAATAGGAAACCGATACCTGACTGTAATTTTGTTGATAGCCCGGCTATCCACACACATTCTCATTGAGCCATCCTTCTTTGGTGTTAATAGTGCAGGAACCGCACAAGGACTAAGACTCTCCCGGATGTGGCCTTTCGTTAACAGTTCCTCCACCTGTCTGCGGAGCTCTTCATGCTCTTTTGGGCTCATCCGATAATGCGGTCGGTTTGGTAGACTAGCACCCGGTACAAGGTCAATCTGGTGTTGGATATCTCTCAATGGAGGAAGACCTGTAGGTAAAGTATCGGGAAAGACAACAGATAATTCTGCTAAAAGCGGCCAAACTCGCTCAGGTATACCAGCAAATGGATCAGTACTAAATTATTTAACCACCAAAAGATAGACAATCCCTGTTTCATGAGCATGTTCTATAAACGCCTTTCGAGCTAGAAAGTTCTTACCCACTTCTTTGATACAGCAAGGGCAGGTTTTGGAGAAACCTCTCTAGTTGGTGTTAATATGAACCTAACATTATTCCATATAAAACTGTAGCGGTTCCTCCTACCATCATATGTGACACTTCTATCATATTGCCAGGGTCGGCCTAGCAGCAAGTGACACGCATCCATCCCAATGACATCGCACCAAGCTTTATCCCTATAGTTACCAACAGAGAAAGATACCAAATATCTTCTAGAGATACTTACCTCACTACCTTTCTTTAACCAAGCAAGCTTGTAGGGGTTTGGGTGGTCTTCTGTTTTCAGGGCCAGTTTCTGGACAACTTCTTCAGAGATAACATTTTCGCAGCTTCCTGAATCAATAACGAATTTGCATACCTTTCCCCCAATAGTACAAGTCGATTGGAAAATATTGTTCCGTAGCCAATCATCCCCATCACTTTTGGCTTTTGGCGTCAAGCATATACGCCTTAGAACCAATGCCTGACCAATATCTCCTCATGTAACCTGGTCCTCTTGAACCTCATCAACAACATCCTCTGGTTCTTCATCAAACCGCGGCTCGCCCTCCAGGGAAAAATCAGCAGTGTCAGCGAACAGACCCCTCGGGTGTTGTGGTTGTTGTCGTAATTTTGGACACTGTAAAGCAATGTTCCCTAGTTCATGGCAATGGTAGCACCGAACCTGTGAGGAAGTAACTGTGCGACTAGGGTCCTGCAAATTAGCACATGTGCGCATAGCAGAAGCAGTTGGCACTCCTGGGTTAGGGCTTGGAACCGTCCTTTTGGGGAATGTCAATGGATTTGGTCTGGCAGTGTCTCCTCCATAACGCCTTCGTGAAAGGGCTTTCTCCAGATGCAGTGCGCGCTGATGTGCTTCAGACACATTCGCAGGGTCGAACATATTCAGCTGGTCCTGAAACTGTTGTCGCATCCCCCCTTATATAGTGAGATACTAGCTGATCTGCTGAATCAGTAATATATACACGGTTTTGTAGCGTGAAAAAATCGTTAGTGTACTCGTCAACAGTCTTTGACCCTTGTTTAAGGTTTTGGAACTGCTGATACATTATGCGGTTATAGTTGTAAGGCAAAAACGCAACCCTCATGTGCTTCACAAACTTAGCCCAAGTTGTTATTTTTGTCTTACCGTGCCTTGATCTAGTCTGCTTGAGCTGTTGCCACCAGGATGCAGCTCGGCCTCGGAACTTAGTTGCAGCCAATTGTACCCGCTTTGTATCCGGAACCTCCTTGAAATCAAGAACTTCTTCAACTGAGGCGATCCAATCTAAAAACTCCTCCGGTGCAAGACCCCCTTGGAACTCTGGGATCTCCAATCTCAATCCAGATTCCCACCGGTTGTTGGCGTTCAGATCAGAATCTCTCGGTGGTGGTTGCTCAAAGACTTGGTCACGGCAGTCTTGTGGTGAGTATTGACCCCTAACTTGTTCTCGCCGAGGAGTAAACGGATTCTGCTCGCGGCCGATCTCTCTCTCAGATCCCGACGGCTGGTTGCTCGAACCTGAAGCTCGAAAGTCGTTGGTTTGGTTGTTCAACAGCCTGTATAGTGCTTCTTGTACGTCTTTCAACTTATTTCCCAACGAGTGCATCTGTTCACCAACCTGGGATTGGAATTGACCGAATTCATCACGGTCGACCGATTCAGTGAACGGAATAGTGGACTTCCCCCGAAAAGATCGCTTTGGCGGCACACCGTCGTTACCCACGTCGTATGAACTCTGAATCTGATACCAATATGGTGGCGACTGGTTTTGAAACACAGTCGTCGGCTTTAGAAATCAAGAGGAAGAAGACAAAACAACCGATGGATAGTTCTAACCCTAGGTTAGATTAAAGGATACTTTAAAGAAAATCAAAATTGTATTAAAAAAAGTCTAAGGCAAAACTAGGGTTTGAGAGCCTTTTATAGAAGTGCTCGAAACCCTAGCCCAAAATTACAGCTTTTTTTCTTATGCAATAAAATAAAGCCCAGCCCAATTTCAAAGCGATTGGAGCTGGTTAAGTATTTTAATAAAATCTAAATAAAATAGGAAAATGCAGAAAATTTACTAAAACAGCAAAACGAGGGTTTAAACGACTAAATTTAGGGTCTAGACTTCATCACTTCGTGATGCTTTCGAAAATTGTTGGGCTATCGACGCGTTTGATTTGAGTGGTCGCATCGCCTAATTCTGATATCTGGGCCCCAAATGAAGCTTGTTTCCGTTTGTCCAAAAGGGCCATATAGTCATGGGCTTGTTCAACTACATCAAAGACCATCTTTAGGTTGAGTGCAAGAAACTCTTTTATGTTGAGTGTAAGAAACTCTTTTAACTTGAGTGTAGTCTTGAGGTTGAGTGCTTAAGTATCCATAAGCTCTTGGATGCTGGATCTTTGTCTCCACTCTGATTCCATGTATAGTGGAGCTCTCCCACCATTTAGACTATCACCAAACACACCAAGAAGTAAACTTAGAGAAAAAAGAGAGACAAGAATGTTCTTAAGTAAAAGACAAATATTTATCTCTTGTTATGTGATGTGTAAGGTGTCTTCCAACATTCCCTCCTTTTCAATATTTATAAAATTTGTTTCTTTGTTTTAAGTGAGGGTTGTTTCATATTTTCCGCCAACAAAGTGGTATCAAAGCCACAAGCTCTATCCAAAATTTTATTTTTAAATATTCAACATATTGAAAAATATGGCAACCGATGTGTCATCCTTCCAAGTTCCAACACTCAACAACAACAACTACGACAATTAGAGTATCAAGATGAAAGCTCTCCTTGGAGCACATGATATGTGGGATTTCGTAGAAAATGGTTTGACGAACCCAAAGATGGAGCAACCCTTACTCAAGAGGAGAAAACAACTTTGAAGGATTCAAAAAACAAAGACAAAAAAGCTATCTTCCTCTTCTATCAAGTATTAGATGATGATGGCTGCAAGAAACTTTCAAGCGCATCTTCCGCCAAGCAAGCGTGAGAGAATTAATAAATCTCTTACAAATAAGTCGAAAAGGTGAAAAAGGTAACGTTAAGAGGTGAATTTGAATCCTTACACATGAAAGCATCCGAGTATGTTTCGGAATATTTCTCAAGAGTAGCAACTGTTTCTAATAAATTAAAAATAAATGGTGAGAAGTTATAAGATGTGAGAGTAATAGAAAAAAATTATATGTTTGTTGGATCCTAAATTTGAGCATATCGTCGTGACTATTGAAGATACTAAAGACTTGGAGAAAATGATGATTAAAGAACTCGAAGTCTCATTACAAGCCTATGAAGAAAAGCACAAGAAAAAGCAAGAGATCAACGAGCAACTACTCAAAGTAGAACTCAAGGACATGCATGTAAGTTAAGAGGATGATAGAAACCAACGTGGCCAAGGCAGAAGTAAAGACCGCGGATGAGGTGGTTATCATGGTTGTGAACCTGGCTGAATTACAATAACAAAAATTCCAACTACAACTGTGAGAAACGAGAAATAGCAACACGAGATCGTGGAAGAAGAAATCTGAACTTGAGTTATGATAAATATTAAATCCAGAGGCCCTATCAATAGAGTTGAGGAGAGATCCAACTATGTGGAGGAGAAGACGGAAGAGAAAGATATGTTACTACTAACATACAACAACACTAATAAAGGTCAAAAGAACATTTGGTATTTTGACACCCGTGTAAGCAACCATATGTGTGGGAAAATAAGTATGTTTGTAGAGATCAATGAAGTAGTGAGTGTAAATGTCTCTTTTGGATATGATAGCAAAATATCAGTGAAAAGAAAAGGTAACATTCTTATTCGTGCAAAATATGGTAGTCACCAAATAATTTCAAATGTCTATTACGTAGCTAGCATGAAAAACAACATTTTGAGCTTGGGACAACTCCTAGAAAAGGGCTATGATATTAATATGAAAAATTATACTATCTTTATGAGAGATGACAAATGATATTTAATTTTTAAAGTTCAAATGTCAAAGAGTAGAATATTTCATTTGAACATTCATAATGATGTTGCAAAGTGTCTTAAGGCTTGTTACAAAGATTCATCATGGCTACAGAATGTTCGATTTGGGAATCTAAACTTCACAAGTTTAGAGTTATTGTCCTACAAGGAAATGGTGAGAGGGTTACCGTGTATCAATCATCCTGACCAACTATGCGAAGGATGTTTACTTGGAAAACAATTCAGACTAAGTTTTTCAAAGGAGTTGGAATCAAGAGCCAAGAAACCCCTCGAGCTTATTCATACTGATATGTGTGGTCCAATCAATCCGAGCTCTCTAGGTAAAAATAACTACTTCATTCCAAAATACTTGGGTATATCTCTTGAAACAGAATTCTGAAGTCTTTGGAATATTTAAGAAGTTCAGAGCAGTTAGGGAAAAGAAGAGCATAAATTAGATTAAAGCCATGAAATCTGACCGAGGAGGGGAGTTCACATCTAATGAACTCCAAGATCTTTGTGAAGCACATGAGATTCGTCGCCACTTGAAATTTCCTTGATCACCATAACAAAACGGTGTGGCGGGAAAGAAAAACATAACGATCGTTGATATTGGTGAGGATAAAAACAGCCTGGGGATAGGCTAGTAATTTCAAGTGGAGTTTTAAGGTGTTGTAAGGGTGTTTCAAGGTGGTGTAGGGGATTAAGCAATTTGGCAGCAGTTAATTTTCATTACCCATAGTTAATGATGGTGGTTGGGTATTTATAGTATGATATTTGGGCCCTTATGGGCTTTTGGGTCATGTTTAATGGACCCGGGTCATGTTTAAAGACCCATGAGTTTTAAGCAAGAGGGCAGGTAGCTTAGTCAGGAAGTGTTTAGGTTTTTTAGTACTTTAGTCATAGTTCGAACAGCCTTAAGATTACAGTGTTCGAAATGATCTGTCCGGTCCAAAAGTCCTGTCCGATTTGTGTCCTCAGTGTCTGTCCGGTTTCTGGAGAGATTTATATTGGTCTGCCCTTCCGGGGAGTATTCTGAATTCGGACTCATCAGATATGGCGCGAAGCATGCTCAAAACCAAGAAATTTCCTAAGGCTTTTTTGGGCGGAATCAGTGGCATTCCGATCTACTTGTCCAATCAATCTTCAACAATAAGTGTTCGAGGAAAGACACCATAAAAAGCGTGGAGTGGAAGAAGCCCATAATATCCCACCTGAGAGTATTTGGAAGCGTAGCTCATGTCCATGTACCAGGAAAAAAATGAACCAAACTCGATGATAATAGCAAGAGTTTTATCTTTATCGGTGATGACTCAAGTTTCAAAGGCTACAAGTTTCACAAGCCAAATAATAAGAAGTTTGTGATAGGCGAGACGTGATATTTGATGAAGAAGAAGAATGTGAGTTTGGGTCTCATACAAATGAGTTCACATTTTCCCCTCAAATAGAGGAAGATGAACAGGCACTGAATGAGCAATCAGAAGAGGTTGCAACCCCACATGCTTCACCAACATCAACTACTCATGAAGATTCACTACCTTCATTTACGTCAAATTGTAGTCAAAGTAAGAGAGTTGTGGAATGTACACGAAGCCTTAGTGATCTTTATGGGTTAACCGAACCAATGGATAACCTTACCTCTTTTTCTCTTTGCGGATTATGAACCAATTATATTTCAAGAAGCTACACAAGAGAAACAATAGAGAGACGCGAGCCATCAAGAAAAATGACACATGTGAATTCACCTCACTTCCCAAAGGGTGCAAGACAATATACGTCAGATAGTTATACAAAACAAATGGAAATGCTAAGGGGGACACTGAAAAACATAAAGCGACACTTGTTACAAAAGGCTATAGTCAAAAGGCGGGAATTGATTATGATGAGGTATTCGTCCCGTTCCCCGATTAGAAACTAGTAGACTAATAATTTCTTTGGCAGCTCAAAACAAGTGGAATATAAAACAAATGAATGTAAATTCACAATTTCTAAATTATGTCCTTGAAGAAAAAGTCTACATTCAACAACCATTAGGCTATGAGGTCAAAGGTCGCGAAGATAAGGTGTTGAAGCTAAAGAAGGCTCTTTACGGGCTAAAACAAACACCAAGGACATGCAACAGTAGAATCGATAAGTATTTCTAAGAGAACAGCTTCCACAAATATCCCTACGAGCACGTCTATATACCAAGAGGATGGAGATATTTTGATTGTGTGTCTCTATGTAGACGATTTGATTTTCAACGGAAGCAGCTCAAAATTGTTCAATAAATTTAAGAAAGTGATGAAGAAGAAATTCGAGATGAAATACTTATGGCTCATGGCGTACTACCTTGGCACTGAAGTTAAACAGTAAAAAGATGTAATTTTCCTCTCACAAGAAAGCTATGCAAAATATATCCTTAAGAAGTTTATGATGGAGAACTGTAACCCGATAAATACACCCATGTAGTCCGGAGTCAAAATATCCAAGCATGAAGAAGGCGAAAGTATAGATCCAGCATTATTCAAAAGTTTGGTGGGAGTCTACGTTATCTAACTTGCACGAGACCATATATTCTTCATTGGATTGGTTACCCGTTACACGAAATCTCCAACAACAACTCATTTCAAGGTTGCAAAGAGAATCTTACACTATCTGAAAGGTACAATTGACTTTGGCTTACTCTATTCCATTTCTAATTATTACAAGCTTGTTAGGTATGGGGTGGATACATATAAAATCAAGGAGTACTACTGGACTTGTATTTTATATGGGAAATATTACCTTCACATGGATGCCAAAGAAACAATCGATTGTCGCGTTGTCCACTTGTGAGGCGCAATATGTTGCTGCTACAATATGTGATAGTTATGAAATTTGTCTTAGAAATCTATTGAAGGAGATAAACCTAACACAAAATGAGCCAACTAAAGTGTATGTCGATAATAAGTCAGCCGTCGCCTTAGCCAAAAATCCAATATTCCATGATCGAAGCAAACATATCGATGTCCGTTACCACTACATAAGGTAGTGTATTTCATGAAAGGACGTGCAAGTTAAATATGTGAAGACACAAGATCAAACTATCGATATTTTCACCAAGCCATTGAAAAACGGAGACTTCAAACGACTAAAGAATCTATTAGGAGTCACAGAATCAAGTTTAAGGGGGAGTGTTGCATTATAATCTTGACTCATTTAAAAGGTTCAACGCAGTCAATAAGGCCTATCACGAAAGCATCTTCTAGAATTAATTACATTAATATTTATTTTGTAGTGGAGGTTGTGTGTCAGACCATCTTTAGGTTGAGTGCAAGAAACTCTTTTATGTTGAGTGTAAGAAACTCTTTTACCTTGAGTGTAGTTTTGAGGTTGAGTGCTTAAGTATCCATAAGCTCTTCGATGCTGGATCTTTGTCTCCATTATGATTCTATAAATAGTCGAGCTCTCCTACCATCTAGACTATCACCAAACACATCAAGAAGTAAACTTAGTAAAAAATTAGAATGAGAGAAAATAGAGACAAGGATGCTCTCTTGAGTGAAAGAAAAATATTTCTCTCTTTTAGTGTGATTTGTAAGAGTGTCTTTTAACATTTCTTCATTTTCAATATAAAAATTGTTTGTTTGTTTTAAGTGAGTGTTGTTTTATACTTTCCTCCAACATTTTGTTATTATTCGAGATAAAGATGACTTTAAGTCAAAAGTAAAAATTAACATTAGTTGGTTTGCATATTAATAATGATGACTTCCGTGACTAGATATATAAGAAACTGCGATTTTTTTTTCCTCTCCATACGCTTTCTCGGCTGAGCCTGTCACCTTGTGTGGTTTATTATCTTGTCAGTAATTTCTACGAATTAGGGTTCCAAATTCCTTCAAAAAATTTTAATATCTAACTTAGATTAGAAAAATTATTATTTATAAATAGCCTATCAAATCTTCGGTGATAAGGTTGGATTGTCGAATAGTCCATTGCATGAGATTTTACTTTCATATCTGATTAGTGTTCCAAATGTCTCTTATATTTCGTTTATCTTCCCCTGGTTAATATTCCACCGAATGAGAATGGTATTCTATAGTTGGCCTTACTAATTTATAAGGCAAGCAAAAAATATATATTGCGTTAGCAAACTGTTTGGATTACAGAAATATGAAACGAAGAGTTTATAAATACAATATGTACTAAATTGCATTTAGGAGATAAGAAAAGCATAGTGACCACATCCGATCCATAGAATAACTACAATAAGGAACCATAACATAAGCAACAACTGATGTTATGACTGCAGCAGATCAACGTCTAATTCAAGTGGCCTTCGATTTTTGAAGCTGCCAAATCACAACTATATAGTTTTTGAAGCGTCAACGTCGGCGTTTAGAAACGATTTGAAATATTACCTAGACTGCATCTAATCTGGCATTGCCTAACACAACGCTGCCTAAGTGTTGCTGCAATAAGTACAAAAATTGTTCCATGCAGATCGAAGTAAGCATCATGACAAATTGTTATATATAGAAAAGATCAAAGAGAGTACTTAACTTACTGTCCCTTTGAACGCAAGCAGTGGAACAAGCAGCGTAACAGGCGGAAACATCCATTGGATTAATGGTGGCTTCTGCTTGAGAAGTAACAATCATCAACACCATCAGAAACAATACTCCTCCTACCATCATCTTCTTCATTTCCTTGGCTCTTATTTACTAACTTCTCTCTCTCTAAAGATTACAAGCACGCTTGGTTGCTTGAAAGAATGGAAAGTAGACATGCTTGCATTTATAGTTTTCAGAGTAGCCGTCTATGTTGAACGCGCTAGATCAGATCCACTTGTCTTGTGTGCTTGCCCTTTTCCGGTTAAATGTATGGTCGGGTAACGGGGTAAGTATGTCGTCGCTGGATGGTGGGCCGGTCGACTTGAATACGGATATAAAGTAGGGCATTAAAAAAAATGAATTTCAGTTTTATCTTTTAAATTTAATACATTTTTTTAATGTTTTTTGTTTTTATTTTTTTTAAATAGAGTATCACAAAATAGATAAAATATATATTAAATAAATAAATAAATAAAAGTCGAGGATAAAAATATATATATATATATATATATATATATATATATATATATATTTAAAAAAATTATTTTGCGATATTCTGGTTTTAAAATAATAAAATTAAATTAAAAAAATATTAAAAAATATTAAATTTAAACGGTAAAAATGGAACTAAAATTTGATGGACTATTGTGAGACTCGTACCATTTAACTATGGAGACACATGGCTGTACCAGGGAATAGACCACGCGCGGGGATTAAATTTATGGATTGTGAATAGTCAACAGACCATAACCGGTGATTTTTTAGTCGATGGACTAAATGAAAGTAAACATAATAATCGAGAGACTACATTCTTATTTAAGCCACTAAATGAAGATAAGCACTTTATTAAACTGTGTGAGGGACCATAATCTGATATTATTTTGTTTTATAAAATAATCCCAAAACTTTACATTTTGTATGTTTTTTAATTATGAATTCAATCATTTATAGTATTTGGAATTATACATCATATATATACAATTACTTCCATGATACATATTTTATCTACTAGCTATCATTTTTTATGATTACTTTTATTGAACTAATATTGACGATAGTCCGATAGATAGATAAATCATGTGACGTATTAACTCAGTGGAAAAATTCAAACATTAATGTAGTACAAATAAGAGAAATAAAAACTATGAAAATACTAACATAAACTTCGTTGGTGGACTAACTGTATTTGGTGTTACGCATTTGACATTGAGGGATTTCTTTAATACCTGAAAATAAGAAACGTAAAGCAAAGTGAGATAAATGAAAAATTAAGTCAACCATTTTATTTTGGTGTTGTGGGATTTAAGTCATAGGTCGGAGAGTACGAAGGTGAGTTATCGTCGCAATAAAAAAGAAAGGTGTTCTAAAATGTCTTGCATTACACTCGACCTAGATATGATCAACTACTGTCCAGAAGTCAGTGCGCCATATGTGTCTTAAGCCCTGTTTGTGGGGCTTCAAAGAACTGGTCATGTTAGAAATGGGAAATAGAAACCGGTTATAATGAAACCAAGCTTCGTGTTAGTGGTTTCCCAAATGCTAAAAGAAAACCCATAATAAAAAACATGATTAAGACTTATGTCACCACAATTACATAATGGTGTTTAAAATTCAATTAAGCAATCTCTCGTGGGTATTTAAATTTTATTTTTTGGCTAACCATACAATAAATGGATGAGGTAGGAGATTATACTTATTTTAGATTAGATCAAACTAGTTTACTTTTGTAGCGGTATACCGGATATTTTTGTATGTGCTTTTGATGGTAAGCATAAAGTTATTTTGGTTAGTAATCCAAGAATAAATATCTGACCGGTCTGTTTAGAGGAAGGGGGAGAGACCATGGATGTGTTCCTTTAGAAGTTGGAGTTTAGTGTGGTCAATAGAGTTTACAATGCTGAAGAGAGGCCAATTCTATTGGTCGTTGTCAATAATGTGGTAAACAATAGTATTTTTATGGAGACAAACGACTCTTATATTACTTGGACCATATTGGTTGAAAATAGAAATCACGTATAACAATGGGCCACGTCAAAGGAAGATGGTCTCTTCGTTCACTGCATCTAAGAAAATGGACCTTAACGTAAGAACTTCCCTTCAAACCTATAAAAGGAAGGAGTCAACCGAGAGGTTCGAAAATTGTTATTTTTTACTACTGACTGATCTTCTCGACGATCTCATATGGATCAACCTTCCTAGCTGTAAACTTTTTATATGAGTGTGTAGGATAACGATCCTGGTAAAAACAACGCACACAAAATCCTATACCTCAAACTCGACCAACCAATGCTTATTTTCAGCAATGTCTTTGTACTTTTGGGGTGCTTCTTCAAGATGTTTTCTAGTTCTCTAATGAATGTACCATAACTCAAAAATAAAAGTTTCAAGTCTAACATGAACCTTACCTATCTCTAGAAACTCATTATGCGCCAATAAATTTTTATTAGAATTTTATGGTACAGGTGTTGTTAGTTTTGGAGACACTTCTCTAGATGGCACCAATACAATATTACTATTATTCATCATTAAAACTATATTGATTTTTCCTACCATAATAAATATGACCCCTATAAAACTGTAACAATAGATGACAAGTGACTATGTTAATCACATATCATCCGTGTAACTGCCAATATAAAATACAACTAGACAATGTTTAAAAACAGTTACATCGATGCCCTACTTCAACCAGGTCAGTTTGTAAGGTCTTTGATAAGCTTCAATATTCAATGTCAGTTTCTGAACGACCTCTTCAAAAATTGCATTCTCACAACTACCTGAACCGATCACGAGCTTGCAAACCTTTCACCTAATTGTGTATGAAGACTAATAGATATTATTCATAAGCCAATCTTTAATGTCTCTACTCGTATAAGGCGTAAAATCAACACGCTTAATTACCAACATATGACCTACATCTCCTTCAATAATATTTTCTTTATCGATCTTTTTATCAGAATCCCCACCCCCACATTAAATCTTACCACCACCAGCTTTTGTAAACAACCCCCTGAATTGTTGTGGCCTTGTACACTGTGAGGCATGATGTCCCATCTCTTGAAACCAAAAATACATTATCTTAGAAGAAGGTATGGGTCGAACTGGTGTTGTAGGTTATATTGTAATAGTAGGACTTGGAATCATTTTTTAGCAAATGCCATAGTTGACGCCTTAACACTATTTTCCACATATGGTATCCTTGACAATGATTTCTGAAGATGTAAAGTACGCTACTAATATCACATTCAAATCTACACGACCATAAACCTCAGTCATTGAAGCAATACTTTTTTTACTCTGGTTTCTCGGACGCGTGATTTTTTTATTCTATGTATCAGGAACTCATGGTCCGATTCCAAATAATACAGCAAAATATTAACAAGTCAAGATACAGATGAAATTATTCATAGAAAATAACAATACTTAAATTTTAGTAAGAAAAATGTATTATTCAATAAAAATATGTCTTAAGCTTAACATTCAAAACCCTAATCAAACATTACCAAAATAACTTAAACATATTAGAACACAATCACACCAAATTTGGTTTCAATCCAAAATGATTTGATATTTAAGATACTTTCTTAATCTAACTTAAATATTTTAAACATGAAAATAGGAGTTTAGGCCCCTAAATAGTGGAATTTACGGCTTTAACTTCTTCATCATGATTTCAGCCTCGATCATGCTTTTGAAATTATTGGGCTCTTCGAGAAGGTTAGTTTGAGTACTAATGTTTTCTTAATCTGATAACCGAGTATTAAACAAAATCTGTTTGTGTTTATCTACTAGCGTAGGTTAATTGTGGGCTATCTCAACCATATCATTACTTGACCTGCAAAATAAATTATTTTATTACTCAAGTTTAATTGCATATAAAAGATAGTTGGAGGTCTAGAATTGTATTCTTAGAAGGATTTTAACAGTGAGGGGTTTACAGTCATTACATGAAAGTCTACTAGTGATAAGAGGCACTCTTGAGTATTTTAGAGAGATGGTATCTAGGTTTTAGCCTCGAATACTAGTAAGTGATAAATGAATAGAGGGGTCAACCCTGCAAAGGAATATTTAAAAAATTTAAGGGTTTACTTAAAGGCTAGAAGGTTGTAGAATACCTCAGGGCCCTTGTTGATGAGTTTAAGCGAGTAAGGATCAACATGGGTGAAGATCAAAAGATGGGCGGTACTCTGAAGATATGAAAGCGGTAGTCATTTTTTAAATGAGGGAACTATTTTTCTTATTCCATGATTTTTAAAGTTTAAATTAGTAAAAACTTTGTGTAATTATTGAAAAATATAGAGATCAATAATTTCCCAAAAAAATTGAAAAATTTAGAACTATACCCACAATGGTTGGAGCCTTGGTATTGTTTATACTAAACATATTTTTAATTTTGGTGTTAGTAATCTGGTGGTCATATAATATTTTTATAGTGGAAAGAGTTTGGTTGTGAAAAGTTGATAGACTCGTAAGAGACCAGGTTAATTAGTTGGGTTTCATTATCTAAGGTGCTAGAAAAGTGGTTGATGAATATTTGTATAACTCATTTGGGAGTGTTATCGGTGTTACCAATAATTTTTTTTGGGGGGAGATGGGTTTTAAAGATGTTATGGAGGATCTTAGTTTTCCGATTACCTAATTTGAGCCAAAGGTTGTAGGATTTTTATTTGAAGAAAGGTTTATCATATCAACTATGAGAAAATATAAGATACTTTTATCTAGGTAGAAACTAAGAAAAATGTTTGGAAGGTCAACAAATAGGTTAGCTTGAGCACTGCGGAGAACTTTTTTATCTTGCTAAATTTTTCATTGATATTTCTAAAATCACAAAAATTATACCATGAATAACAGGTTTTAATATTTCAAGTTTATTAAAAATAGGAGAATGAGTGCTTATGGGACAGTTCCAACTATTGACTATTAGTTTTTCATAATCGGCGTTTTCTTTTTCACATGTTTAAAAATCTAAATGAAGTCTTAGGTTTAATTATTGGTGTACGTAAAAGTATAAAAGAGTGTAGTCAAAGGATCGGGGGAAGTCATAGTGGTCGTGAGTCATTAAGAAGAATAAGTCCCACATGATAAATTTATATGTTTCTTGAACATTATCTATCTTTACTAAAGAAAGATAAAGTTATTACCATCAAATTGATAGCCGCAAAAAACCTATCTTTAATATTATGAAGGATGTATTTGCAAAAGATTCCATCACAAGGTGTTGATAAAAGATTCAGTCGAAGACGTCGGCAAAAGGGCAAAGTAACATAGCAAGACGAAACGATAAACAAGACCTATATCAATAGATGGACGATGGCATAAATTCTATTTAACTGAAGACATAAAAATTATAAATAATAACATATATGAGAAAGATGTAATATATTACTAAAATAACTTATAGTAGTTAATTGATAAAATGATGATTTTTCGTAAAAAAATAGTTGACACATGTTATAAGATACATGTCTTATCCATCCCTATAATTCAGGAATAAAGTCTTTCTAAATACGAGATTTAATCATTGTAAAAATGATTGATTCATTGATTATTCGTACTACTCTTGATCATTTTAGTCTTATCTCTTTGGCGATATCATAAGGAAGAAAACCCTCTCATCATTTGTGGCACCGTATGTGGGTAATATTTTCTTTGAAGAAAATATTTACTTATAAAATGGTGATGGTTAGATTAAGAGTTGGAGAAGGAATATCCAAAGAATGTGTTAGTGTTTCTTCATTGACTAGTAAGTCAAATTTTGTTTCATAAAATAATAGAAATACTAAAGTACAAAGATTTGAACAAAAAAATTATATACCATTTTCGGAGGAAAAACTTTACTGAAAAATTTATATTAGTTAATTGAATTGACAAATTGTCTTTACATTTATTTTATGTCTTTCTTTGAATCTTTCATTTACTAATGAAGATTTAATATGATTATTCATTCTACACAAATCTTTCATTGTACTAAGGTATTTAATTATTTATAATAGTATTTGAGTTTGCCTGAAATTTTGACAACACCAAAAGAAGGGAAGCCTTAGTTTTTATATATGGTAGTGTTTAAGTTTATCACTAGTATGATATTGGCAATGGAAGAATATAAAATTCAGAAGCCAATATGTTATGTCAGTAAGACATTACTCGATATGCAAACCAGGTACCTAAACTTAGAAAAATTAGCTCTTGGTTTAGTGGTATCTGCAAGGAAATATGCACATATTTTCAGGCTCATGTCATTATTGTTAAAAAAAATTCCTATCGAAAAGTGTTCTTCAAAAAATTAATATAACTGCGAGATTAACAATGTGGTGAATCGAGTTGGGTAAATATAAAATTGAGTTTGAACTTAGAGCACCAATAAAAGCACAAGAAGTGTTTGAATTTATCGACGAGTTTCAAAAGGAAAGAGAAGAAATTGAGGAAGATGAGTCGCTCAAAAATGATTTTAAAGATAATATACAGGTTGTTTGAGCCAACATATCTTCTGGTGTAAATGGAAGTGAAACTGATGTTGTTTTAACAGTTCCACGGAGAGATGAAATCAAGTAAGCCATTAAATGCATGCTCCTTACTACTAATAATGAAGTAGAATATGAAGTTGTATTGACGAGAATAAGATCATATCATATTTGTGGAGTAAAAATTCTCAAATAATGGTTGGTCATTCTCAAGGAATTTTAGAAACAAAGAAGAAAACGTTAGGAAATATTGTGAAGTAGTTAAAAAAATTTAAGAAATTTTAAGAAGGTTACAAGAGTAAAAAATAAGAAAGCAGTTTTTTAGTAAAAAATGGTTGTGTAGAGGACAATCCGTTGGTAATGATACAAAAGATACCATCAATTATTGGAAATATATATTCTTCTTGAAGGATGGAAATTTTTCATCGGATAAATATCAAGCGTGTGTTACGATTGCATACTGCAAAAAATGTTGTCCTTGATGAAATTTTAAATCATAAAAATGCTACACGGTTTTTGCGATGATGTTTGGGAAAGAAATAGAAATTTTTAATTTTAAAAGATTTGCACGAGTCTGCGCATTATGGATATCGTGGGTTGGTAAAATGTTTTCTTTAACATAATTTTATTCACCGACGTTGTTCGGTGATACCAAATTAATGGTTGGAAATTGTTATCATTGTCGTTGTTTTTCCAATACAAGCCATAATTATAGTAAGACAATATGATCAAACCCCTTCCCATATCCGTTTGATAGATATGGGATCGATCTCGTAGGACCAATGTCAATAACAATGGAAAGAAGACAATTTTTTTAGTAATTGTTGGATAGAAGCAAATGCATTGATAAGAACGAGATACTAAGAAGTATGTGAATTTATGCAGTCTGAAATTCCAAAGGTGTTAATGACATATATGAGCCCTTAGTTTCAAGATGGTATGGTGACAACTTTTTGTAAAAACTATGGGATAAAACAATATTTTTCTACTCGATATTATCCATAAGAAAATGGGCAAGTATATATTATAAATAGGCTACTCATTGTAACCAAAATTGCAAAAAAACAAAAACAAAGACCATAAATGCATCAAAATGACTATTTTGATACAAAGATAAAACCAATAAGTGTTTTAATATAAGTGATTAACTCAAGTGAGTAACCATAAATTTTCGCAATCATCAAACATATATCTGAACTAGTCGGCTTAATTTATGACGATAAAAATCAAAACGAACCAATTCAATTTATGAAGTTGAGAAAATAATGCTTCAAGTATACTTAAAACCCATCATTATACATGCATTAAATAAACATGTTATTTTTAAATAACATAAACATAGAAAATATATAACTGCTGTATATAAATTGAAATTGTAGTTTTATATATGCCAATTTAAATATTTTTAAAATTATAATTTAAAAATATTAAAAATATATTTTTTCAAAATAATACAATAAAATACGAGTAAAGTTTTTTTAAAAAAAAATCACCATATTAATTTATGAAATAAATATTAAAATATACTGTGAAATTGTCTTATTTTAGATTTGATAAGTAAATTTAATTCATATTTTGTATCTCATAAATTAAAAAAACGTAGCATTTCGTATTGAATCTTGTATTTCACATTTGATTTTTACTTTGTATTTTGTATTTCGTAAATTAAAAAAATACATATAACATTAATTTCACACCTCGCTTTTAAACCGTATTTTGTATTTTGCATCCCGCATTCAACTTGTATTTTATATTGCACATTTCGGAAATGAGTTTAAGTCATCTTTCGAAAAAAAAACATAACATTTCATATTTCATATTTGCTCCGTATTTAACATTTCACATTTCGTAAATGAATATAACTCATATTTTGTAAAACAATAATAGCATTTCGTATTTAACCTTTATTTTGCATTTCACTTTTAACTATTATATTGCATATCGTACTTCATAATTTATGTTATGCTCATATTCCAAAATTTATTTAACTTTAATTTATAATTTGCAATTCATAGAATTTCACATTTTGCAATTCGTATTCTTTTCTCGCAAATCAAATAAAGTGTTTCAGAACCCTTCTTCTTTGCAAATGACGAATATAGTATACACAGCCTTTATCTAGCTTTTCAAACACTCTAACTAAACTTATAATTTTATTTTATTCAAAAATCGTTTGTAACATTGATTCGACATTAATTTCACAAAAAAACTAACATTGATTTCACACTAATTTAACAAAAAAACTAAACCTCTAATCCAATACTTTATTTGAAACGCATTCCTAACATTGATTTAGCGAAAAAAAAAACTAGATCTATACATCGATACTTTATTTCAAAATGTATTTCTAAGATTAGTTCGACACCAATTTAGAAAAAGTACATAATACTTGTGTGGGGAAAACTATGAAAAAAAATAAAACAACAAAAAAACTATGAAAAAAAACTATGAAAATAATTCAAATAATATAATAGCTTAAAATTTAGAAAAAAAAGTTCAAGAAAAAATATAAATATAACGTGGAATTAAAATATATATATATATATATATATATATATATATATATATATATATATAATTAGTTTGACCATTTGAATTAGAATTGATAGTAGATTTTAAATTAAAAGGTACTAGAACAAAATATTATATTTTATATAATTATTAAAATGCATTACGGCAACTATAAAAAAAAGCGAGCACATGAAAGTTGAAAGGTAATATTTAAATATATATATTTATAGTTGAATTATTTTATCATATTTCTTTATTGTATCGATGCAAAATCGAAGTGTATCAAACTTTTCTTTATTAATATGTTTTTTAAAATTAAAAATAATTTTATTTATAATAAAATAGAGTCCATTAATGAGAGAATACATGATCCAAATCTAAAAAATAAAATTTTAAGGGGTTATTATATGAAAGACTAAAATTTGAAATGAGGGCAAAAAAATTGAAGAAAAAAAGAGCAGATCCGCTTTGAGTTTTGGAAAAACATGAGGAAAACAAATCCTTCGGATGCTTGATAACTAAGAAATTCATGGATATTTTAATAGATGCTTAGGGTATCTTTGATGAATATTGATAGAGAGTGGCTTAGCAACTTTAACAATAACTTAACATTTGCACATCAATAGGCCTAATTGAGCAAAGTATATAGAGCAGCAAATTCGAGCTTAAAGATAGAACAATGGATCAAGAAAGGCCTACTCGGAGAAAACTCATATTAACATAAGAACAAGTTCTTCAATATAGCTCATACAAGAGATGATATCAAAATTTGGCTTGCATATTCAAAAGGAGAAAATAGGACAAGCCTAGCGGGTGCTCGACAAAGAACGAGGTGGGGGACGATATTCAAATCAACTCATTTGGGAGATCCATTAAAAGAATGAGGAGCTAGCAAAGATGTAGATGAAGCATTAAAAGCTGAGGTAAGCAGATGACAAGAAGGAACATGGAGCCCTCAAGGAAGGTAAGATTCGTAGACATCTAGATTTCATTTTATCATGAGACATGATCATAGGCTAGAGAAGCTCAAAGAAAGGATAAACATGTAAAACAATTGATGAACTAGATTAGGCAAATGCTTGTCAGAATTATGCAGCTGCCAAGAGGCATTAACTTTAAATATATTTAAAAGATATATATGGAAACAATTATGTGTTATTTCTCACGTAACCTAGTTTAATACTTTCAAGAAAAATAATAGCTTTCAGCTTAAATGGAACATTTTGATTAGTGATATCAATTTTCATTTTGCATTTTAATGTCCATTTAGTTAGCCAGTCGGCAGTTTTATTTTGATCACGGTATATATGATGGATAACCATATAGGGATTGATAATTCCTCTACAACTATTAAGGATAGGCTCAATAGGCGAATGGTTTTTACCTGATGAAAGCAGATTACCAGAATTTTAGAATCTGTCTCGAGTCAACCTTAACAAAACCTTTATTCTTGCAGATTAGAAGACCTTTGTGGAAGGCTAGAGCTTCTGCCATGATATTGGTAAGCTTTCCATAAACATTACCGTAGCCTGTTATTATATCTCCTTTGTAATATCTGAATATGATGCCTCAACTAGCCTCACCATTAGCAAGAGAAGAGCCATTAATGTTAAGCTTAACTATGTTAAGGTAAGGAGGAGTCCACGTAAAATAGGTAGGATTATTTGTAGTTTTAAACTGATATTCAATATCAATCGCGTGGTAATGTTTTATTGTATCAGAAATTTAAATAAAATATATAATTTAAATTTATAACTATAAAATAAATACTTCAAAAATAAATTTAATATAATAATCTTTTTCAAACGTTGGTTTTAAAGTTACCTATAAACCTATTAGATTTTTTAATATTATGATGTTCATTGTTTAAAATAGAAATTGTTTCTAATGTAAAAAATATCGTATAAAAATAAAACTTATATACAAAGTTATGGGTATTTCTCGTAATAATCATTTGTAGAAAACTAATTTACATCAATAAATTTTAGATCAATTTAAAACTTAATTTTGCACCGAATGAGAATGAATAAAATTATATTACATATACAATATCAAATATATATGACTCTAGCTTCTATTGCAAAAAAAATATTAAAATAAAATGGCTAAATAAAGTTATGATATTTCTCGTAACTATCGTCGAAGCTGTCAAAACACTATTTTGCATCAACAAAAAATTTATCATATTAAAATGTAATTACGTAGTGATTTTTAGAGTGTTAAAATTTTAAATCTATATATTGTTGAGTCTAGTTTCTTTCTAATGTAAAAAAATCATATCAAAATTATTAGTTTACGCAAGGTTATTGTATTTCTCATAACAGTCGTCGATGCTATCAAAAATCTACTTTGTTTAAACATATTTTCGATCAAATTAAAATATAAATATGTATAAATTTATATTTTTAAGATTTTAATTCTATATATGATTCTAAAGATCTATGAGTTTAGTTTCCAATAGAATAAAATAAAAATAAATATATTATTTTAGGTAACGTTATTGTATTTCCCATATCAGCCGTCAAAGGTATCAAAAAGTTTGCATTAACATATTTTAGATCAAATTACAATTTGTGGTTGCAAAGAGCTATGGGCCTAAATTCTAATTTGAAAATATTATATTAAAATGAAAAAAACAAAAACATTATTGTATTTCTCGTAAACATTGTCTAAACTGTTGAATGCGTATTTGATATATATAGCTTTTTGAAAAATAATTCCATCATGATTTAGAATGTTTAGAATTTAATTCCATATATAGTTTCAAATTTCTACGAATCTAGTTTATAACACAAAAAATCATATTAAAAGAAAATTTATAAACAAAATTATCATATTTCTCGTAACATATGTCAAAGTTGTCAAAAACCAACTATGCATGAGCAAAATTTTAATCAAATTAGAATATAATTATGAACTTATTTCGAATGTATAAAATTTTACTTCATATGTACTTATTTAAATCTTTTATGTTATCTTTGACATTGTTTTAACTACTTTTAAAACTGTTATTCTAAAAAAATTGTGTGTTTTTTTGTATCTTATATATTTTAGTTGTGTTATTTTTGTTTTATAATAATAAATCGTAGCGGAACCCTACAAAACTAAATATATTGATATACTGTAAAGTTGTATACATAGTGATGATAATGGATCTGGTTTGAACCAAGTTCAGACTGATCCGTTTGAGTATGTTTTTTTAACTTGAATTCTAACCTGGTTCGGCCTGATCCGCTGCAGGTTTAATATTTTTAAGCCTGAGTTTTATCTGCACGTATCCGCGGGTCAGCCCACCCGACCCGCAAACAATATTTTTCCCAATTCAAATTTTTCGGTTCGGTCTGATTCAGTTGGAACGCATCTAAAATCTTGACTATAATTTTTAAATTTATACAAAAATTAAGATGTAAACTTTTTAAACCAAAACAAAAATACATAAACCATTAAATGTTACTCAAATAAAAAAATCTACATTTTTATAATAAAAAAAAATCTAAACATGTCTTAAATAATGTGAAATAATGTGAAATAAACATTAAAATAAACATAAATATTTTTGAAAGTTTTCCTAGTTTTCAATAGTATCATCTATCATCACCACCATTTATCACAATATTTCCATATTCATTGCTGAAATCATCAAGAATATTTTGAAATATCAAATATTAAATGTGGCAATACTTTTCGGTGACAAACTTAACAAAAATAACGTAATGTTAGATTAAATATTAGTCTTAATAAATTTATATTAAAATAAATTAATAACTATAAAAATTAAAATATTATTGATTAAGTTTACTACTAAATATACTATTTAAAATAATATTTAGTAGAAGAATTTAATTAATAATTATTAAAATTGAAAAATCCATATATTATTGGATATAATTTTTTTAGTAATTAATAATTTTTTATATATATTATACAAAAAATTATATATATTATATATTTTAGATTTGATTGGACAAATTAAAAATTCATTTGGGGACCACATATTTACTATAATTTTCATTTCTATATCCAGCCCATTATAATTCCGGACCGGGTTTATATCCAGCCCATTATAATTCCGGACCGGACAAAACCCGACCCCTACACCCGCCCATTATAAATCCGACCCGGTCGGACAACGTTGCCATCCGTAGATATACAAAAGGTTGGCAGTGCGAAATTAAATATTATTATTACGGATACCCAAACCACCCCCATATATATACAAAGAAAAAATAAGCTTTGTTTTGGATTTGATACTTCACCTTAAAATTTTAGTTTTATTTACAGTGGAAGTCAAATGTCCTGGTGTGGAAAGCCCAATAAGAGAAACCCTAAAGAAATTGTGCATATCAATCAAACCCCCGTAACTGAAGCTTCCATAGCCGCAACTTTTCCTTTATACCATTTTCTGTCGTAGCGGTCACACAGAAGTATTGATTTCACTTCTTTAAACCATTTTCTGTCGGAGCGGTCACACAGAAGTATCGATCTCACTAGTTTAAATCTTTGTCCACCTCGTATTTGGAGTAAACAGATTGGATCAGAGAGTGAAGCATCATTTTCGAATTGGTTTCCCCAGTATTTTTGCAACTTTTGTAACACATTTTGATACCATGTCACTGGTCAACGGGGATGCAGCAAGACCTTGAACCGTCATACATCGGATAAGTTTCAACTCTTATTTATAACTGGGGTAGGTCAGCTGGTTTTCAGGTTGGATGGGTTTTTTATAGATCGGATTAGTTTTTGGACAGACATACCCAACATGCCTTAGGTTATGAGTCAGACATTTTGTGAACCAAACTAGTCCTCTAGCTCTTGTCATAACTACTGTTGGATATATGTAAAATTGCATACACACAATGGTACCATAAAAAAAAAAAAGAGGGTCGTAGTTTGCTTTGATTCTATGCCTAGCTTTGAAGTTCTGCATGTCTGTAATATTTCCGGTGCTAATTGAAGCACATCACAATCACAACTTCAACTGGCATTTCCCCTGTGGCATAATTACAAAACTCTCATAAATATTTCAAACCCATACTTATAATTTCTTTTATCCATTATTCAATCGGGTGAATTGCCAAACTATAAACACAGATGACTAATTGGTTGCTTCTATCTCGATACTTTTAGTTCTAGTTTGCAGCCACAGAAAAGTTCTAGGGCCAAACTTGCCCGTTAGAATTCAAACCTAAATCCCATTACAAAGAGATGATATACCTATAATCAGTTGAACTGATTGAAACATGAAGGCATATATTTCGATATATAACTTATAAAATAAATACACGTGTAAACATATGTTCTCTAGGGATACACTAACATATAAATACTTAGTGATTAAACAAGATTTTGATAAGGCACATTCCAAGAAGGAGCCAAACTGTAATATATGATTTCCCATGTCTATATTAAGTCACCCTATTCTAATATCTATTTGATTTAAAAGGTCACTACTAAGTAAATATTTTGTTTCCAGTCTTGCAATCCGTTTCAAGCACAGGTGTTGTTTGTGTTTCTAAGCACGGGCGACCTGGACAGGAGTTTCTTACACTGTTATAAATCAAGGTATATGAATCTACCATTGCACGGAATTGACTCGACGAAGAGCTCGGCTTGGTTTTTGCTTCTCATCTACTGGAATAAGATTCTCCATCAGCTGAATTTTCCAGAAAAGTAAGGGTTATAATTAGACCATCGAGAAGTACTTCTCCATCAAAACATAAGGTTTGTGAGTGTAAAAATTCTCTTTGGAACAAGGCAACTACACAAGCGAATTCGTATATTTGTCCATCAATATCTACAAACCATACCTGCTTAAATCTTTCTTTGTTCTGCTCAACCTGCATTTAGAAAAGGAAACATTAAACGAATTATATGACCAAAAAAGTTATATCCGACATAAGAAGCCACTATAGAACAATTTCTATTCATCAACGAGATTGCAACTGAAATATGACATTTAGGAAAAAGAAAAACAGAGGTGTTTAAATAGAGCTGGCTATCAAGAGAGCTGCTCGAGCTCCGCTTATAAAATGCTCGGCTCAAATTTGAAAATTAGAACTAGAGCATAAACATGTCTCTAACAAGCCAGCCAAAAAGAGATTAATAATATAAATAAATAGTAATAGATATAAAATCCGAGTCGAGCTCGAGTCCGAGCTTAGATACTTGGCTTGCAAGCTGGCCTAAAAAAGATTATAATATAAATAAATAGTAATACAGATATAATCCTCGATGAGTTATAACCAAGCCCAAACTTCTAGTTAATAGTTTTTTTGTGTTCAAATAGGAAAAATTAAATAACTTTTTTTCTATCGAGCCGCCCGAGCTGTGGAAAAATATTTGAGCCGAGCACGAGCCAGAGTCCATATATATAATTTTTGAGCTTGAGCAGAGCTTTGACTCTCCAATTTAATGTTTGGACAGAGCTCAAACATCTATGCATTCGGCTTGGCTTTGGAAAAATATTTGAGCCAAGGACGAGCCAGAGTCCGTATATGATTTTTGAGCTCGACCAGAGCTGTAAGTCTGCAATTCTATGTTTGAGCAGAGCTTTTAGTCTCCAATTTTATGTTTGAGCAGAGCTGACCATCTAGGCATTCGGCTTGGCTCTATTCTATTGCACCCAATGTATAAAGGCAAAAGAAAAATCAGCGATCATAATGGGCAAGAAAGAAAGTAGAGATCATAAGGGCCGATTTACTAGATATAACGACATGTCAAACTTATTTTAGGCCGTTAGTAAGTAGGACTCATAAGATACTTCTTTTGATAAGTGGAGTGTATTGGGTGTTAAAACTGAAGCTGTTAGCAAACGGCTCTCTCCGATCGAATGACCCCGAGCCGTTGCTCCAAACAGGATTGGAAAGTTTGAGAAAAATTGCACCTGTAAGTTTGCAATTCAGGTGAAGTTTGAGGGCTTGAAGTTGGGAGATGATTACTGTATTCAGTTGGGTATTAAAAGAGTAGACAGCAGACTGATTCGTGTCTGTTGGTCACTAATAGTAATAGATCGGCTGTTAAATTCTGGTATACAGAGCCGTGTTTCGCTAAAATGGAGGCTTGGCTAAGGGTAGGTGGTTATAAGGCACATCTTCAGAGAAAGTAAAGCTGCCGCAGATTTTTGGCTAATTGGGATATATTTCCCGGACTACAGAGATGAGATGATTGGAAGAGTTTGCCTCCTCGGCATTTAAAAAGAGTACTTAAGCTGGATGCCGCAGGTTAAGTACTCTTTGTTTCTCTTATCAGTTCCTAGACACAAATAGTGTGCACTTTTTAGCACATGAAGCACTAGTATTTTGATAGTACTTATTTAAGTTAACCAAATATTGCTCGGTTTTTCACCTAAGCTCTATCTTCTCGAAAATCTAAAGACATAAAATAATCCTAAGGTTTACTTGTCGCCATGAATTGAAGCAATAACACAAATAACAAAAAGAAAATCGAACCACTTCTTTCAATAGCTGTGCATTTTCCTCCTCCAGTTGTGTCACAAGTACCTCAAGCTCATCAGTATAAGCCTAAACAGAGAAGACATTAAAAAAAAGCATAAATTTCTGAATTTCGTTTTTCCGATCTAAACCAATCGATCATCAATTCATCATCTATCTAATCAATCAATGAAGAAAGAACAAGACCTGTTTGCGTTCTCTAGAACGAGCAGCTGATTCTCGATTCTTGATCATCCTGCTTTGTCTCTGTTGAGTGGCCTTATCCATAGGTGGTGGCTCCACCGCTTTTCTCTTCCCTTTGACCACCGGTTTCGGATGCTCAACTCCTCTGATATCCTCTTCCCTCACGGCCCCAGCTTTAGTCAGAAAATCCTCCAACGTTATCCCCTCCTGCGATGCATCTCCGGCGACGATCTCCCCCCACACGTCGTCTTCCTCCACTGGGAACGGTGGCGCGTACATGTTTTTGAGGAAATCGTCCATGCTTAGATTGCTGTCGTCTTGTTGGTGTTGGTGATCGGACAATAGGTTGGAGATGGAGCATAAGGATGACTGACGTGTTAGATCCGGATTCGTCGGAGACGTATTCGGCAAGACCTTCGACGATGCCATATGTAAAATCCCCCAATTTGTATACTCTCTGGTGGGGTGGTCTGGTGTGGTGAGGCACTCTGTCTTTCTGTCTGTGTGTCTATTTCATATGAAGGTTTTTGGATACTCAACTTCGCGACGGAGAGACTTTAATTTAATCACATTTTAATGTTTCAACTTTTCTTTTTGTATTAAAGTAATATTTTTTCGTATAAAAAATCATGGGTTAAGTAGAGATAGATACCGACATCTAAACTATATTATTAATAAATGACAACGTGAACATTTAACTACTAAAAACAAATAAAACTCAATATTAAAGTATTTTTTTAAAAATGATGAATTATTTACACTTTTATAACAAATTTAACTACTAAAAACAAATCAAACTCAATATTAAAGTATTTTGAAAAAAATGATGAATTATTTACACTTTTTCAACAAATTTAACTACTGAAAACAAATAAAACACAATATTAAAGTATTTTGAAAAACAATTGACGAATTATCTACACTTTTATAACAAAAATATTTCTGGTTCAAAAGTCTACCCGGCCAAAAGTCATATTTTCTTTTCGGGTATAGACGACTCCCTTCGTGTAGATCTTCTATCCATCATGGGATTTTCCCAAGGTTCGTTGCGTGTTAAATATTTAGGAGTATCTGTTAGAATATTCAGTGTATTAAGTTTCTTTGTATAGGCCTCTAAATTCTCTATATATTGAGAGTCTTACTTGGGTTTGCATTATAAAAAAAAACAGTTCAATAAAAAAAGGAACATTTTTTTAATAAACACAAAACTCTAGCCGCCTCCTGCGGCTACTTCTCTCTTTGTTGTTTAACATGGTATCAAAGCACGTGTGATTCTGGGAATTCTGAACATCCTCAATAAAGATGGCTGGCAATGAAGTCGTGGACAGTCAAATCCTTGATGAATTAACAATGTAGATTACTGACATTCTGAGAAATGGTCTCGGAACACAACAACAAACAACTAACCCCGAGAATTTATCCCTAAGGATTAAACTCGGTGGTGACAACTATGCCCTATGGGCAAACCTGATGAAGAAAGCAATTGGGGGAAGGGGGAGAGGTTCTCACATTACAGGGGAGTTGACACCTCCATCCAAAACTGACAACACATATACAAGGTGGGAACAAGATGATCAATGTGTTTTCACATGTATTATCCATAATCTTGATTCCAGCTTGGTGAATAATGCCTCGCAATATCCCACTGCAAAAGCCCTCTGGGATGGGTTAGCCACCACATACGGTTCTGGTAGAGATTCGTTACAGGTGTTTGACCTTCATAAGAGGGCTAATTCATTAAGGTAAGGGTCCCGTACACTAGAAGACTTGTGGAACAAACTGCAGAACATCTGGATGTCTATAGATAGGCGAGATCCGAACCCTATGAAAGACCAAGAAGACATTCAGATCTACAATAAGAAGACTCAATAACAAAGACTCTATCAATTGCTAATGGTGATTAATGACAAGCTGGAACCAGACAAGAGAGATATCCTGAAAAAGGATCATTTTCCTTACGTGGAAACAGCATATGCTACAATACGAAGGGAAGTGGCCAAGCTTAATATACTAAAATCAAGTTCTTCTGATAGTGATTCGATTGAGATTGGAATGGGTTTGGCTGCTAAAGATTCTGCACAGAGGTTTAAATTCTGATCCAAAGAGAATTAAGATAAATCCAAGTTGTATTGCACTCATTGTGGGATGAAGAAACACACTAAAGAGACATGTTTTCATCTGGTTGGTTATCCAAAATGGTGGGAGGACGGTCATAAGGAGAAAAATAACCAGCGTTTCAGATCTAATGTCAAACGGGCTTCGTCTACAAGTGGCGGTGAAGATCCGACTAAAAATGAGCAAGGAAGTGGTACTGTTTTTGGAGGAATGGCGGCGAACTCCTATGAAAAACTTGGAGGTAAAGGGTTTGAGAAATCAATGAATTGGATCTTTGATTGCGGGGCTACGGACATCGTGTCTTATGATCCTAAAGACTTTGGTGACATATCATCTCCAAAGAAGTCCCATATTGAGACTGATAGTGGAGAAATTTGTGAAGTCATAGGATGAGGTTCAATTATCTTTTCGGAAAAAATAGAAATTAAAAACTACCTCTACATTCCTTCACCATCCTTAAAGTTATTATCTGTTAGTCAAGTGACAAAACAACTCAACTGTGTGGTTCTTATGTATCCATTTTTCTGCATTTTACAGGACATTCGTACGAAGGAGATCATTGGGCGTGGTACTGAACAAAGAGGTCTCTATTATATTGATGAGGTAGTTCATAAGGGACATGGCATGCTTGCTCACGGAACAACTGAAAGGTAACTTTGGTTATGGCACCGACGACTTGGTCATCCTTCTTTTAGCTATCTTAAAAGTTTGTTTCCTAGTCTTTTTTTGAATAATTCCATTCATGAGAAATGTGAAACCTGCATTCTTGCAAAAAAATCGTAGGGTCTCATTTAATCAAAGTAATACTAGAGTTGATTATGTTTTTTTGCTAATCCATTCTGATGTTTAGGGTCCAGCACCAAATTCCACTAACAATCAAATCAGATACTTTGTTTTATTTGTGGATGATTTCTCAATAATGACTTGGATATACTTCATGAAACATAAATCGGAAGTACCAGAAATATTTGTTTATTTTTACAAAATGATTTTGACTCAATTTGAAAAAAAATACAGATTCTCCGTTCTGATAATGGAGCAGAGTTTTTCAACCAAACAATGCATAATTTTTCAAAACAAATGTACTTATCCATCAAACCACTTGTCTAAACACACCTCAACAAAACGGTACTTCAAAACGAAAAAATCGTACTTTACTTGAAAAAATTCGTGGTATAATGATTGAATCTAGAGTTCCTCATTCTCTTTGGCCAGAAGCTCTTGCTACAACCACGTATCTTGCAAATTGTCTACCAACCTGATGTCTAGGAAATAAAACTCCATTACAAGTGCTTGTCACCCAAGTTATAATTCCATCTGTTATGACCTTACCACCTCGTGTCTTTGAATCTTCGGTGTTTGTTCATATCCCTAAAACTAGTCGAAACAAACTTAATCCGTGTGCTGGAAAGTGTGTATTTGTTGGGTATGGTGTCCATCAAATGGGTTATCGGTGTTACAATCCAGTTACTCGTCGAATACATGTCACCATGGACTGTGACTTCTTAGAATCCGATTATTTTTTTGACCACCAATCTCGTGCTCAGTGGGAGAAAGTAAGTGAATCACTCGACTGGTTGCTATATGAAAGTTACTTTGAGGATGTGCCGACAGAGTCGGTAGATGGCGGCACCGAACACGCCTCTTCCAACATAAAGGACACTGACGAGGCAGTTCTTACCACCAATGATTCTCCTGAAGACAATGTCCAACAAGAAATAAATGTCATGGATACTACCAGCAAATCAGCCGAAGAAAATGTCCATCAAGAGGTATAATGTCATAATTCACAAAATGCTACTGACCATGACATTTCAGGAAGTTCATTTGTTGAAACTCAAACTCTGGTTCTTCCCCCAAGAAAAAATAGAGGGGTTCCTCCTGACCAGTATTCACCGAAACACGTTCCTCGTGCTTCTACATATCTGGTAAAAACGGACAGGAAAGGAATGACGAAGATTGCAAAGGCTTTTTCAGCTACTATTCTCTCTAAACAAATCCCTAAAACAACTCAAGAAGCTAAGAAGATGACTGAATGGCATGAGGCAATGAATACCGAAATGGAAGCTCTAAAAAGGAATGGTACATGGGAGAATTGTGTGTTACCACAAGGGAAGATAGCAGTCGGGTGTAGATGGGTGTTTAATATTAAATATAAGGCCGATGGAACATTGAGCGACACAAGGCAAGATTGGTTGCCAAAGGATATACACAAACATATGGTATATACTACTCTGAAACGTTCTCTCCGGTTGCAAAGATTGACACTATCGGAGTTTTACTTTCAATAACCGCGAATAAAGATTGGCCTCTTCATCAATTTTATGTAAAGAATGCTTTCTTACATAGAGACTTGGAAGAAGAGGTATATATGGAACCCCCACCAGGGTTCTCTGATGGTTTTCAAGAAAATGAGGTATGTAAACTGAAAAAGGCATTATATGGTCTCAAAGAGTCTCCTCGTGCTTGGTTTGGGAGATTTACAATGGCAATGAAGCAGTATAGCTACAAACAGAGTAATGGGGGCCATACCTTGTTTTACAAAAAGAGAGGAGAATTAGTCACTTGTCTTATAATATATGTCGACGATATGATTATAACGGGGAATGACGAAGAAGAAATTAACTATCTTAGGAAAAACCTCTTCAAGGAGTTCGAAATGAAAGACCTTGGGGGATTGAAGTATTTCCTAGGAATCGAGGTTCTTAGGTCAAGAGGAGGGTTTTATATCTCCCAGCGGAAATATATATTGGATTTATTAGCTGAAGTTGGCATGGTGGATTGCAAACAAAATGACACTCCTATGGTTGTGAATCACAAACTAAAGATAATTGAAGGGGCCAGACCAGCGAGTAAATAAAGGTACCAAAGGTTGGTGGGAAAATTGATTTACCTGGCTCAGACTCGACCCGATATTACATACGCGGTTGGAGTAGTTAGCCAGTTCATGTATCATCCTCAGGAACACCATATGGAGGCAGTAATGAGGATTATTCGATATCTCAAAGGCACACCAGGAAGAGGCAGAATTTTTAAGAAAAATGGACACCTTAATGTTGAAGTATTCACATATGTTGATTGGAAAGGGAATCCTAACGACAAGCGATCAACTGCTGGCTACTTTACTCTTCTTGGAGGTAACTTGGTGACTTGGAGGAGTAAGAAACAGAAAGTATTATCACTGTCAAGTGCTGAATCAGAATTTAGAGGGTTTGTTAAGGGGATTACCGATATACTTTGGTTAAAGAAGATAATGAAAGAAATCGGATCCCCTCTGAAGTGTCCAACTCAGTTAATGTGCGATAATAAAGCTGCGATTAAGATTTCAAAGAACCCGGTAGAACAAAGCACGTTGAAATAGATAGGCACTTCATAAAAGAAGAGATTGAAGATGGGACAGTCGAACTTCCATTTGTTAGATCCGAAGATCAACTGACAGACATCATGACAAAAGCGGTTGCTGCAAGAATATTCGAATCAGTTTTATCCAAGTTGGGTATTGGTGATCCCACTACACAACTTGAGGGGGAGTGTTAGAATATTCAGTGTATTAAGTTTCCTTGTATAGGCCTCTAAGTTCTCTATATATTGAGAGCCTTACTTGGGTTTGCATTATAAAAAAAACAATTCAATAAAAAATGGAACATTTTTCTAATAAACACGAAACCCTAACCGCCTCCTCCAGCTACTTCTCTCTTTGTTGTTTAACAGTATCCCTTCTCACTAGTCGTCTCACCTACTCGGACTGTCGTCCTCTTCTTCACAAAATTACCTCTCGTATTAACTTTTGGACCTCTAACCATCTATCTTATGCCGGTAGACTTCAGCTAATATATTCCCACTATAGAGGGCGACTTTGGAAGTCTGGACCTAAAAATTCTGGAATTCGACGGCTGTTCTAAAGCACATTTGGTATATTATAAGTAATAATAATCATTACATTTGGTGTGATTGGATTAAAATGGAAAAAAATTGAAAATGGTAACTTTTGGAACCTCCAGATTGGATCTTCTTCCTCTTGGATCTGGAGGAAAATTCTTCGTCTTCGCCCTATGGCTAGTAATTTATACAGGGTGACCATCGGCAATGGATCGAGCACATCTTTCTGGTAAGATCTGTGGCTCCTTTCCTCTTCGCTTACATCTCACTATGGAGACAACACAATTACTTATTCTAGGTTTGGGAAGAACCTTAAAGTTTCATATATCATTCGTGACAGAATCTGGAAATGACCTTCCAATATACAATCGACGAGAACTCAAAGCCGCGCTTGTCTAATGGAGATCCACAACCTAATCAAATCTCTCCCGTCTCCCAGCATCGAATCCAATAATATCCTTTTCTGGAAGGAAAAGGCAGGATGCAATACCTTTTCAATCAGAGACACGTACCTTGCCATTCGTTTGCCTAACCCTAAAGTGGGGTGGGCCGGGTTAGTCTAGAATAAATTCAATATTCCACGTCATTCCTTCATTTCTTGGCTCGATATTTTAGACAAGCTTGCCACCAAAGACAAGCTTATCAGTTGGGGTTACAATATTCCGACTGATTGTACCATTTGCAACTCTGAATTTGAAACTATCTCTCATCTCCTCTTTTAGTGCAGTTTCGCCCAGAGTATCTGGACTAATGCTAGTAATAAATTAGGATTTCCTTTTCAAATTTTAGTTCACAGTCTTGGATATGTGAAGCGTTAAATTGGTCTCAATCTCGTAACCATAGTATTTGTCTTGCTTGCTTTGCCGCGGTAATTTACCACGTTTGGAAGGAGAGGAATTCAAGAATATTTGGTTCCCTTCCGGCCAATGCCTCCATGGTTTCTCACCGTATCTTATCGGATCTTCGGTATAGATTTCACGGCACCAAGACTAGCTTGTCTGTGTAATACTTTACTAATGCTCCTTTTTACTGCAGGTTCCGTATCGGTGAGTGCAGTTCGCGTTTTCCACTTTATCACGTAGATTCTATTGGAGGTGTACGACAACTGTCTCTGATGACCATTATGTAGGTCCAATACTCTTCTACTTACTAGACTGGATATTATCTTCTACTCACGTTTTCTTGTATGAACTTTTTCAATTAATTTAATGCTTTATTACACAAAAAAATAAATATATCACATGTATCAATAACTATTTAAAGTTAAATTATACTATTATCATATATTCAATAAACAATTGAACTATTATATATCTAATAAAAAAATTAAAAATATCATATTATACCCAGTTTTTAAGTTTGTTTATATAACTTTCTTTTCTTTTTTATTTTTATATTTTTTTTATAATTTTGTTTTAAAAATTATTATTTATTTATTGGAATATTGCGTTTGTTTTTTTGAGTTTCATTATGTTTGTATTTTGAATAAAATACACCATATTCAACATAATTCGAATCGTGAAGAAATTATGCATCCATGGACAACAAACACATTATATAAAAAAAAGATTATAGGTTATCTGAGTGTTTATTTCAATGTTTATCTTCAATATTGCTCTTTCTAAATGCATACAAGCTCAGACTTTCCCTTTTTAACAGATTTTGTCACTCCAGCAACGGTTTCATAAATCTTTCCTACTTTAAATAGAACAATGATGATTGAGTTCACCACTCAAGTTCATGTCAGCAGTTGACAACTTGTTCATCCACAAAGTTGAACGGAAACAAAGTTGCAGCACAAGTCGTAGATAGCACCGGGTAATTGCACCACCATTTTGACACATGACACTGCACTAGTGTGCCATTCTGCCCAATCTTCAAACATGCTCAGGACAACAACTAAATGATCAGCGGTTGAGATCAATTCATTAATTTCATATTTTTCGACATATTAGTGACATTAGTTTCCTCTAAAAATATTTAGGTATATTCATAATTCTTCGCCTACAACGTCCATGCACCATTTAGGTCTAGCAAAAACATTAACATTTATCATTGAATAAGCTCAACCTTAGGTTCGAGGAGATATCTATGCACATAAGACTTCGACTGAGCATCTGACCACCCTTTCAAAAACTAACACACCATTAGTCATATAGGATTTCCTAATAACTAGTGGATCTTATATAACATTAAGTCTGGCGTCTCTATTTATATATAAACCTTTTATTATCTAACATACCAATATAAGGAAGGTTTTGTTTAACATCAGTTACATACCCTATGTTTGTTGTCACTCTCAAGTATTGTAGATAGCTTGATTTGAACGTATCTGATCCATTTTACACCATAAGGTTCATCATTTAAAGTATAACCTTGCCACCATCAAAATGTCTGAAGTTTTCAATTCAATGTTTGTCAAGGTCACGTGAAATGAGGCTACTGAATTCAACACTCACTTGTCATTGTACCTGGAAGTATAAATTATTTTAGCATCATTATAAACATAATATCTGACACTATTGTGGAATCTCTGACATCATTATGGCTGTCAACGGTTCTCCGGAACCGAGAACCGGACCGGGACCGAACCGATAAGGACCAGACTGAGAACCGGATCGTACCTTAACGGTCCAGTTCGCGGTTCCATTCTAAAACCCGAAAACCGATAAAGAACCGAAACAAAAAACCGGTTAGAAACCAAACGATAAAACCGATAAACCGATAGGACCGATATAGAATCGAATTGATAAAACCAATAAACCGATAGAATCGATACGGAATCGAACCGATGAAACCGATAAACCAGTAGAACCGATAAGAAATCAGACCAATATAACTGTTAGAACCGATTATTTATTATTATTATATATTCTTTTATAAATTATAGTACCAAAATTAATAGTTAATTACCAATTTTTTAAAAAAATCAAAGATTAACTTATGAATATTATTTTTATATCATTAATTTCAATAAAAAAATTAAAAATTAAAATTTAATTGATTTTATTTTTTTTAGGTGGACCGAACCGAACCGGACCGAACCGAACCAAAAGCTTAACGGTTCGGTCTAATTCCAAAAATTAGAACCGAAAGGTTAGCGGTCCGGTTCGGTCCAAACCGATAAGCTTAACGGTCCGGTCCGGTTCCTTCCAAACCCGAACCGAACCGAACCGGACCGATAACAGCCCTAGACATCATACTTCAAATAATTATCACCTTTTTTATATCAATGTATTTACTACTCATATATTCTTCTTTCTTGCACAACCAACAACTCAATTTAGAACCACTCAAAAATATCCTTGATTTAAACTAAGAGTTTTCTTTCTTCTTAAATAAATATATCATTACATCTCTGACCCTCACACTCGGTCCGTGACCTTCAAAACCACTCTTCAGAAATATCTTCCTCTGTGGATCCATTGAGTTCAAAGTATTCTTCATTTTTTCCATCATGAAGGGGATACATGTGGTAAAGCACAGTGTCAACAAAGTGTTAATACACTTCGGCAGAGAACTCAAGATAATTATTGTTTGATCCTCGTCTTCTACCTTGACTCCAACTACATTAAAATCAAGAATAGTCTTATTGAAATCATCTAGATATTTTTAGATATCATTGATATTATACATTGTCAGCGTATACAATTGTTTATTGGGATCCAATATGTTTTTAAGGACTTCTTTATGTATATGACTTCCATCCGATTCCATATCTCGAACACTGTCAGCTCTTCAGGCATGTCTTGAGGTACTTTGTCTCCCAATCTCAATACCAGAACACTATGGGACTTGGACGGCACCCTAGGATCAATTGAGACTTTATACTTTTTCTCCACTATAAGTAGAATCAATTATGAGTGAGCTCATCTGATGAGGCGGCGAAAATAGAAGAAGAATCAACGATAGATGAAACCCTAATTCAAGGGTGACATGATGAAACCCTAATCTAAGGGTAACACAAACTAAAAAATTTAGAGATAAAAATATATTATTCCAAAAACTTAAAATAGCTTAAGGCATGTGCGGCTTTATATAAGAGCTTCTCAAAACCCTAAATTAGAATATAAGGAAATATAATAAATATTCTAAAATAAAATCAAATAAAGTCTTAATATAATTGGATTTGATTTGAATAATATAAGATATTTGAATAAAATAAAATAAAATAAAAGTTTGTGTTTGGACTTTCTGGGCTACATCATCCTCCCCTAGTTTAGTTGACAATAATTCGTCCTCGAATTCACAGCACCATCACCATCAATAACCAAAATTATTTTATTTTACTTTTTTAATTGTTACATTGGGAAATATAATTGTTGACCTTATCGGAATAAGATAAATTATTCTTGAGTGTTCCTTATTCGAAGTCACATTGAAGCCATCCAGTTCATGAAAAAAATTGGTTTCAAAAACTTTTTCATAGCCTGAAGACAACATCTCCATGTCCAGTTGATGAAAAAAATGGTTTTGAAAACCTCTTCATAGTCTGAGATGACATCTCGATAAGAAATTTTTACCTTGATCCGACGAATGGTAGTCAATTTAAACTCCTTCTGTAACTGGTCAATACGATCGTCTATTGAGATGCCTGATGTATCCCCGCATACCAAACGGTATTTGAGATCTTCATAACCATATACGTTGTTCTCTTCTTTAGACCTTGAATCAGATGAAATCAGGATTCAGAAACATGCTTCCCCATAGTGGGAACTAAGGCTCTGATACCAAATTGATGTCGTGGCAGAAGTAGAAGAAGAAGAAACGATAGATGAAACCATAATTCAAGGGTAACATGATGAACCCTAATCTAATGGTAACAAAGACTGAAATGTTTAGAGAAAAACATATATTATTCCAAAAAATTAAAATAACTTAAGGCATATGAGCTTTATATAAGAGCTTCTCAAAACCCTAAATTAGAATACAAGGAAATAAAATAAATATTCTAAAAAATCAAATCAAATCTTAATATAACTGGATTTGATTTGAATAGTATAAGATATTTGAATAAAATAAAATAAAAAAAGGTTTGTGTTTGGACTTTCTGGGCTACATTA
Source organism: Limnanthes douglasii subsp. nivea (assembly GCA_036936605.1). NCBI lineage: Eukaryota > Viridiplantae > Streptophyta > Magnoliopsida > Brassicales > Limnanthaceae > Limnanthes > Limnanthes douglasii. The sequence goes on from JAUPFV010000001.1 coordinate 327,613,694, forward strand.
TGATCTAACAAAATCATATTACCATCTTAAAACGTGTTTTCCAAGTAGCTGAATGGAAACTGTGTTGCATTATAACCATCCATATGGTCGTCACTGCACTAGGTAATGACACTACAATATTGACACCTGATAGTACACGAATGTATTATTCTTCCCAACATTCAAACACACTCGTTTATATAGCTATATGATCATTGATTAAGATTAATTCATCTTTTTCATATTCTTCAACATATTAGTGAAATCAGTTTCTTCTGGAAACACTTAGGTATATTCATAAGCCCTCGACTACATTATTCCTGCATAATTCGAATCCAACACAAAATATTCAGCACTTGTCTTCGGTTAAGCTCACCCTTAGATTCCAATAGATGTCTCTACACTTAAGCCTTCGACTGAGAGTCCAAAAACATAAAGAGTCAGCAACTACATCCATTAAGTTCTCGCCTTACGCAAGTCTTTGGCCTTTAAGTATTTGGTTAAGTTGTAACGATCAATTTTAGCTCACACCTAACAATACACATAAATTAGTATTATAGTAGTTGGATGAAAACTTGTATAGAGGTAGTTGTGTAGGTATCAAGTTTAAATCGGATTTTGTGAAGATTGAATTCAAATACTTACAACTTAAGACTATCTATAAATTTAAGGATTAATTTTGAAAAAAAACAAATAGTCAAAGGTTATGGTTCATGATCACAACAACTTAACATAGAGTTATATTTCAATTAGTGGATATAGATAATCATAAATTATAGTAAATAAAGATGAAATATGTTATCAATTAGAGTATGATTCATGTTTTTCTCTCTTGTCTCTAAATATAGAAACACATAGAAAAATATCATTTATTTCCTATTGAACAATAATTTCAATCCAATAAAGCGAATAATTATATAAATTCATTCAATTAATACAACTAATAAAGAAATCTTAAGTTATTGTTGGTTGGAAGATCATAACCAAAATATTAATAAAGTATAAATAAGATTAACAACAAGAAAATCATTGGCTTCTTTGTATAAGTTTTATATTTTACATATTATGAAACACTAAAATATTTTAGAGGTTATTTTAGTTAAGTATGGTTCAAACAGATTGAACACTCAACACATACAATGAATCATGAAATTTAGACTCCCCCAAAAGGGATGATGTCACTTTATGTTGAACCACGACTACACACAATCGTTGTCGTCGGATTCCAAAATCTCATTTCTTGTTAAACCTTTCCATCTCAATCTCATCTCAACTACAAGAATTGCTTTCTAACTAGGATTTGATACCAATTGTATTGTTAAGAATAAGCTCTATTTGATCAATTCAGGTCTCAAATTGATCGTTCCAAGAACTATGTCTCTAAATGCACAATAATTCTACTGGAAATTATAATAAAGCAATAACAGAGTAAAAGAAAGTAAAAAGGCACATAGATTTGTAGTGTTCCAAAAAAATTCATAGAAGTAGTTCAAAAAATTTCTTACGTCCACTTTGAGACACAAAAAATTTCATTTGCTTTGGGTATTCAACAATAACAACAATATACAAGAGCTCACAAAATACTCTTCCAAGATAACTTTATGTTTTCCCAAGAAGAAATATACTGAGTATTTTCTCTTTTTATCTGTAATCCACACTTCACCGAAGTATCATTCTTCTTCTTTAAAATCCAAATAGCATTATTTATGATGCTTAGTGTCAATCTCTCTCCAAAACAGAATGTAACAATCTCCTAACAGAAATAACCATTTCTGTTGTAACAATGAGTAACTAATTCTGTTTCTAACACAAGATAGATCAAACCACTGTAATTGATACTGTATACCATCATTCACACTTAAAAAACTCAAGTTCATGGAAATAACTACTTGGCTAGTGATGGCTTTACCTTATATGTTGTCCTTCAGACTAGAGCAGCATTCGCCTTCTCCAAAGGCCCCAAAACCTATGGTCTCTCGGCTTTACCAATGTTTTCTCAACTTAAATAGTTAATTCCCTTTATCGAAGAATTCCTTACAGATAAAATTTCTTGGTTTGACAAATGGATTCATGTTCAAAGCATCAAATGCCTTGGATGATAATATTATGGTATAAAAAGTTATTCAGATTTATTAAAGGTTTCGAGGTGGAAACAGCCACTACCTTTATCTGAATAAACTCATGCATCGACAATATCTAAACCTATACAGTCGATACTTTGATAAACCCTAGACAAATATAGATAATATATTCCATCAATTAAATTATAACCGGTCTAATCAGAACTATACTTTCAGAACTCATGAACGTGATCAAATGTAATCATTTTGATAATTGTAAAACTCGATTACGGACTATATATATATATATATATATATATATATATATATATATATATATATATATATATATATATATATATATATATATATATATATATATATATATATATATATATATATACAAATCTGGTTGCATATGCTTTATCAGTTGTATAATAATTTGAGATACATGAACCTAGTAGCCATTAGTAAATTATAGCCAATTAAGAAGCAGATCTTTGAATCAGTGCTATGGGGAAGAGATTGAATATATTCGTAAAAATCATACATGGAAACGTATTGAGTATCGTACAAGATAAAAAAAATAGTATAATATAAAAGGGTATTCAAGAAAAAAGAAGATAATTCAAAGGTTGATGCACCTCTATTCAAAGAAAGACTGATCACCAAGATTTTTACTCAAATGGAAATATTCGGCTTGAATGAAATGTTTTCTCCAGTGGTGAAACAAAATTTGGTACGAGTTTTGTTAGCCATAGTAGCTTTGAAATACTTAGAGTTAGAGAAATTAGATGTGAAGATTCAATTTCCATATGGTGAATCAGAGGAACTAATCTACATGAGACAACGAGAGGCATTTGTCGAGCCTAATATGGATGACAAGGGTTATCCACTAAAAAGTCATTGTATGGTTTGAAACAATCACCTAGATGATGGTATAATAATTTGATACATTCATGGTGTCAACGGGGTTCGCAATAAGTCTATATGACAATTGTGTGTATCATCAGAAGATGTCAAATGATTATTATATTTACATATTGGTATATGTAGATGACATGTTAATTACTATTTGTAGTATAACATACATTGTGAAGATAATGAAGCAGTTTGGTGCAGAGTTTGAGATGAAAGATCTGCGTAAGGAAAATAAAATTCTTGGGATAGACATTACCAGGAACAATAGCATAGAATCATTATACTCGTCTCTACAAATCTACATTGAGAAAGTGCTACAATGATTTAACATGGTTTATTCTAAGAAAGTTAGTATCCTGCTTGTCACTCGTTTTAAGTTTTTGATAATAGGATCGGCCAAGGACAATGTTGAGTTGGAACAAATATTGAAATTTCAATGCTCAAGCATAGTTTGAAGTATCATGTATGTTATTGTGTGCGCACATCCTGATATTTCACGTACAGTTAGTGTAGTCAATAGTTACATCAGATGTCCATGGAATGAACACTAACATGCACTAAAATTGTAACATTATAAAAATGTGAATGTTGGTTTAACTTTCAACAAGAATGATATTGGCGAATCTATGAATGAAATTACAAGATCATTGGTTTGTTTTGTTGATTTTAATTTTGCAAGGGATATAGATAAATGAATATCTATGACATAATATGTTTACTCTAGCTGGAAATGCGGTTAGTTGAAACACACACTTTTAAGCTATTGTAATTTTCCAATAATAAAGGTAGAGTACATTGCGGTAATATAAGCAGTTTAAAGAGACAATGTGGTTTTAATGTTTGGTTACATATTTGGACTTGGATAAGACAATTACAAAAGTATTTTGTGACATTTAGAGTGCCATACACCTTACAGGGAACCAGATGTACCACGAACTTACAAAGCATATATATGTCAGGTATTATTTTATTCGTGATATAATATCAAAGTAAATTATTAATATGAAAAAGTGTTTATATATGATAATCGAATAGATATAATGACCATGACAATATCAACTCAAAATATTAGGGAATACTTAAAACTAGATTGGGGTTTGCAGTTTTAGGTGAATGCCTTAGGGATATTTTGTGAGTCAGATGAAGATAAGTTTCTCTTTTTATAGTGAAGAAATAATAATTACCTCAAAGAGAAGATTCATTGAGGATGAGTCGAGTGGTCATGACCATGTCTTGAATCATTGGTGATATAAGTGTTCATAGTGTATCTTTTGATTCTTGTGCTCATAGTGTACCTTGTGTTCATAATGTACCATGTATTCATAGTGTACTATGTGTTCATAGTGTACCTTGTGACCATAGTGTACCTTCTTGTATTCATAGTAACACATATACATGTTAATAACTTGGGTTGTGCCCATTAGGTCGAGTAAAAGTTATATTTATTCCATATAAGTAGACTATTAGGAATATACAAAAGAGATAATAAAATATGTAATCCTAGTATATCAAATTAAATTAATCATTTATGGTGGCGCAAGTGAAGATAGACATATTGTCAAACCACGTTAAAATCTCGTGTTCTTTTCTTTTTACGTTCTTTATATATTTTTTGTGACATTATTGCATCGATTTATAATAAATTGGTACCATGGTGTAGGTTTCTATTAAGGTTTGCGTCTATATCATCAAAATATAAAACCGAAACATTTTGAGGATCCAACTTTGCATTGAGGAAGATTTTCAAAATCTTCTATGGTACTGCAAGAGATGTGGAAGTTATGGATAATAAGTTAAAAGTCACAGTTCTATTGATGAGAAAACCTGAACACTTTGGATCGGTACATCATAACCCATATTCCCAACAAATGGTACCAGAGCTTCATGCCAAAACAGAATGGGACATAAAAGAAATTCTTGGATGTCGAACATGATAAATCATCAATGATACTTGGGGATCATAAAACTGTGTAACTTGGTTAGAGTGTATCAAGCAGTGTAACTTGATTAGAGTGACGTTAAATAACAAGAAATGTGGTGTGATAAGAGTGGGAAAATAGATTCGTCATAAAAATTTATGGCTCAATAGTCAACTATGTCACAACTTAATGAGAGTGAGCAAATTAAGTAAATTGAGAGGAACTTAAAGTGTTACTTTGTTTGAGAGAAATATTTGTTAGGTGCGATCAAAGCCTTACATCATTTATACATGAAAGTGATCAATGATATATTAGTAAGAAAACTAAAGTGTATGTTTCTTGGTTGTCGGTAGTGTGTAAAACTATATAGCTTATAGTGCTTGTAACTTGAGAATGAGAATATTTTGATTAGTAAGAATGTAGTATTCAATAAAGTTAATTTTTAATTGGTAAATATATATATATTACTCTACTATTTCCATGATATGAGCTGAGGCTGAAGTAGAGTGTGAATAAAAAACAAAACTGATGATGTTTATGTTAAAGATAGTTTTAAGCTTAGTATAGGTCAGGCCTCTAAAAAAGAAAGTTAAACCATTAATGAGTTCGGCCTTGACAATGATTTTGATGTTTCACTTACATTAGATGTTCAAATTGAAGAGCACTAAAAAGATTTTAGTAGCCATCATCTAGTGAGGGATAAGGCTCGAATATCTAACATGCATCTATATGAGTATGCTAATATTATAGTTTGTGCTTTATATGTTCTAATGTAAGTATTTTTTTGAAATTAACAATTATTAAGGTGTTACAAAGAGAAATAATAAACTGGAATTACAAAATACTATGAAATAAGAACTGGATTCTCTAAAGAATAATGACACTTGAGTTCTTGTGAAGCATTTGAATGGTCATAAGCGTGCTGGATGTAAATAGATATCCAAAATAAAACAATATGTGTGTGGTGTTGAAATATCTATTTGCAAGTCTATGGTGGTGGTTAAGGGCTTTACGCATAATGAGAGTGTCAATTTCAATGATATTGTCTCACTACTTGTGAAGCAAATATCCATATGGGTTATGTTGTCAATTTTTACAAGATTTGATCTTGAGTTAGATCAGATGGATGCTACTAATTCCTTCTTACATGAAGAACTAGAAGAAAGCAAATATATGAAAAAACATCGAGGGTTTGATGAAGGTCCGTGACTGATGTGTGTTTGTTAAAGAGACCTCTACATGGGCTGAATAAATCATTGAGATGATAAAATGAAATACTTGATTCACTAATGAAGTCAATAAATTATAATAGAATTTGTTATAATGGTTGTGTTTATTAAAAAAGAGAAAGAAGCATGAATATTTATATTTTATTAATATTGTATATTGATGACATACTTATAGCTAAAAAGAGAAGAATTAAGATTGAAAATATGAAGGCTCAATTGAAATGGGAGTTTTAAATGAATGATATGGTAGAAACTAAAAAGATTATTAAAATAAACATTAAGAGAAACTTATCATGTCAAAGAGAATACACACAAAATATGGTCATAAATTTTAGAATTTTTGAAGCCAGATTTGTCAAGACTCTCATTGGTTCTCAATTCAAACTCGGTTTCATTCAAGCACCAGTCGATGTAAAATATATGAAGTTTACGCAATAGAAAATATCATTAGAATTATTATGTATGTTATAATTTAGACCATACATGATCTTACATACTCGTTGAGCATTTTGAGCAAATTCATAACTCATCCACAAATTCCTTACTAGTAGGATCTTTGATGGATCGCGAGATATTGATAGGTACATTAGATATTGGAGTGTTTAATACTCAAGAAAATGAGTATGAAGAAATACAAAGAGGGTATGTGGACTTTAATCATGCATGTTGATTTGATACAAGTAATTCAAATTTGAGCTATTTATTTACATATATGGTGGAGTGATTTGTTAGAGAGATATTTTCATTTTCTTTTACAACAACTAAATATATGGTTGTAACCGATACAATCTAAACTGGTATAGAGTAAGACGTGATATTGTTCTTGATAATACTAGTCCTTTTCACTTGATGAGAAATCTTAAGTTCCATGAGATGATGACGCATGTAGATGTTAATTTTTACTTTATTTGGGGTGTGGTGAAGAAAGAGAAAGTGAATATAACAAAGATTGTAAGTGAAGAAGATAACATTTCAAGTGATTTGATAAAGGTAACTGATAGTTGCAAAGTTCACATATCGTATGAGACTTGTTTAAGTTTGGGATTCCGGTAGACTAAATGTCTTCGGTAAAGATTAATTATAACATTGAGGAAATGAATGTTTAAGTCATTGTAAACCTATGTGAAAAGTTATTACATATAAGCTCAAAGTGACTACAAATGAAACATGAGTTTGACCTCGGCTATGAGGGTCGACCACTGCAGGGGGATCAACTTTGACCTGGGGGTTGGGAAAATGTAGGGTTTTAGGCTTGGTGTATGAGTTTGGTCTCTATATGATATAAGTCCCGAAAGAGGTTTCAGTCTCGGTTAGGTCCTAATTTTGGCGATTCTTGGGAATCTGTGTGAATCTGGATATGATATGTTGGTTACAGTCGAAAGTAACTAATGTGTCAAGGTGGTAGAATCTTTTATAACTAATGGAAGTACTATTTAATTACAGTCATTGAACAAATATTTGTACAAGTTTTTTTTAGCTACATGTAGATTATTTTATCATAACTGTTTATCTGAATATAAGTACAAGTAGTTGTAACAATCTTGGTTTGGTATTATGAGACACGTATATGTTTGTGCTAATATAAAAATCGTTTTGAGATCATATATATATATATATATATAAGTGTTGATATTTTTTAGAGAAAATATTTTAGAACGATAAACGAGTGTTTGAGATAAAAAACACTTAAAAAATTGAACGATTTTAAAATTGATAAATTTTTAAGAAAGAACCACTAAGAGCAAATCTAGATAACTACTGAGAGTTAAAGATGTTATTAAAAGTTTATATTTTGTTTGAAAATGTTTCAACAATATGCATTTGTTTGTATGTTGTGTTTTTGTAGTTTTTTATATTTATTTCAAGCTATAAAATCAAATCCATTATCTGTAGATGAAAAGATACTCCGTAATCCAAACCAAAAATATTATGTATTGTTTTGTTTGTATTTTATCTAGCCGAACATATGAAACCATCCCAACATTAATTTAAAGTAGAATGTATTTATTTCGTAGCTAACAATAAAAACCTCAGAATTTTGTAATTCTGTCGGATCCTCCATATCTCCTGATTGAGCTTGTGTAGGTAGATATTATCTGGTAGGGTCGATAGTAGTATATGATAAGTGCATTTCATGTCACTTATTACGCTTTCATTATTCTTAAAATCGTCACCGGTTCTTAAGTATTCGTTGTGTTTTAACATGTTTTTCCAATATTCTTAATGGCGCTTGTGTCGCGGGTAAATCGTGATAATATTATTAAATTTGGGGTTGAAATTGAAGAAACTGGAAAATTAATGTACTTGAGAGAAATTCTGGAACAGTTGAAAAGAAAGGAAAATATATTAATGCTAAAAATATATTATGACCACTGCTTTTCCAAAGAAAAATATATTAATATTTGAAAAAAAATATATTAATGTTGAAAAAAAGAAAAATATATTTCCTCTGATATTGTTTAAAATATTGAATAAAGAAAAAATTATTAAAGCGAAGCATAAAAGAAAATTAATGCTAAATTAAGAAAATAATATTAGACTAATGCGAGGATTTTATTTAGCTAAATTGTTTAAAATATTATCTTATTTAGGATAAATATTTCATGATTCGTATTTGGTTTCTTTTAGGATTTCGGCATAATATATAAATAGGAGGTAAAAGAGAAAAGAAAGTGGTGTGCCGATTGAGTTTTTCTTTCGGCATAATACAAAATAACGACGAGAGAATATAAAAGAGAATTCGCAATTGGCCTCTTGTGGGTTTTGTCCGATCAGATTATACAGGGAGACAAAACAGAATTTGTTTCTGTTTTGATTTTTCCTCCACAATAGTTCCTGAGATATATCAAACAGAATAGAAGAGGACAAGTGGCTTTTAGCTTTGTACTTTGGTTTTGTATAATATAGAAACGAAAAGGAGGACAAAATGCAATTTGTTACTTTTTGCTACTTTTTTTTCTCTTGCAGAAGATACAAATTAAAGAAGAGAAAAGGCAATTGACGACTTTTGTTTTTCCGATCGGTAACATACAACCAGGCGACGGTGAGGAAGTAGGTGACGGCTGCTTTTGATTTCGATCGACAGTTTACGGAGTGTTTCTGTCAGGCGATACTTACGGCTACTGTTCGGTTTAACGTTCTCTAAACTCTTATTCATCTATTTACATTCGTCTTAGAGCTATGTTAAATTTTGAGCCCATGATGATGATTCGTTCGATTATGAACTAATCATTGTCATGGAACTCTAATGGATTTGTTTGAATAATACTTATGGTTTGACTGCTTAATTGATTTATGAGATACGTTTATCGGTTACCTAGTATGGTTGTTCTTATCATTAGATGCGTCGCGAACATCTAGTTTGTTAATCTTTAATGAATGCGAAAGTGGATTTAAGGATTTAGAACTTGCCATGCTAGCATAGGTTCTTAAAAATTCGCATTGTGATTGTTCATGATTCGTAATATGTCACTAACCATATCATATTATCCTATGTAATTGAAATAGATGACTTGTTCTTAAAACCAATTGTACCTCAATTCATATAGACATATAGGATTGTCATGCAAGTGGTGTCTGCTTAACTGCTATCTCTTTTGTGGTTCTTTAAGTGGTTTGGTTTACGTGTACTGAAAGGTAGCGTATACTGATTTTGTGTTATCTGACTAGTAATCGTTGTTATCATAAATATTGATTAAGTATATTAATACTCTGAGTAAAATAAACAATGAAGTTAGGGTTCCATGTTTTCTCCCGCATAAGTTAAACTCGTTAGTTAATCTCGTTAGTTAATTTTCTTAGTTATATTCATTCACCAATACTTTATTACTCGATTAAGCATTAGTTTAATAATCATACATTGTTGCATAAGTGAATTCTTGTCATATACACCTGGTCTTCGTGGGAACGGTCTGACTTACTTATTACTTGCTACTATTTGACCGCGTATACTTGCATGAGAAAATGACTAACACGTTTTTGGCGCCGTTGCCGGGGACTCGGTGTTATTTGACAGTTTTATTGCTTATCATCAGGGGGCGTTATAAAACTATTGACTTGATTCGGTTACTTGCTTTTCGTGTGTTTTCTTGTGCTTCAGGTACTTGAGCGTGTATTCAAACACGGTCTCAAACTAGAGAACTAGTACAAAGGGAGCTTGAAACAAAGCAAGGAACAAAGTTACTATTCTCAAATTTTGATACTAATTCTACAATGGGAGATCCAGCTCCAAAAGCACTCATGGAGTACTCTCAACCAAAGATCATGGACATTCAGTCTAGCATTGTCAGACCCAATATTGCTGAGAATAGTTTTGAGATTAAACCCGACACTATTCAGATGATGCAGAATTCTTGTCAGTTTGGGGGAGCTTCATCTGAGGATCCTAATATGCACATTATGACTTTCCTTGAAATTTGTAATACTTTCAAGTTCAACGGTGTTTCAGATGATGCCATAAGACTGAGACTCTTCCTATTTTCTCTGAGGGACAAAGCTAAGAGCTGGTTACACTCTTTACGGGTAGGTTCTATCACTACTTGGGATATACTAGTGCAGGAATTTCTCTCAAAATTCTTTCCTATGGCGAGAACAACCGCCATGAGGAATGCTATTACTCAGTTTTCTCAGTCATATGGTGAATCTTTAAGTGAAGCTTGGGAGTGTTACAAGGAGATGCTCAGAAAATGTCCTCATCATGGGATGCCTGATTGGTTAGTAATAAATTGCTTCTACAATGGTTTGGGTGTGCAAAGAAGGCCCATGGTCGATGTTGCATCTGGGGGAGCCTTATTAACGAAAATCTATGAGGAGGCTCACGAGCTGCTTGAGATGATGGCTGCTAATGAATTCCAGAACCCTTCTCAAAGACGGTCACAACATAAAGTAGCTGGTATTCTTAACGTAGACACTGCCACTGCTTTAGCAGCTCAGCTTGAAGCTCTAATCATGAAGGTGGATTCTTTGACTAAACTAGGGGTACATCAGGTAGCTAGTGTGTGCGAGATTTGTGCTGGAGGGCATGACACTCAACAATGTCCTATCTCTACTGAATCAGTGCAATTTGTGAGTAATTTTCAGAGTCGGAACCAACAACCAATCTCAAACACCTATCAACCAAGCAACAGAAATCATCTGAACTTTAGTTGGAGCAATAATCAACAAGGTAATCAACATTATGGTGCTAGGCCATACGCCCCTCCTGGATTTCAGCAACAAGGTCAGCAACATCAATCTCAACAGTATGCCCCAAGACAACCTCAGAATCAACATCCTGGCCCTTCTCAATATTCCGTGAGAGACTTTGAATTCGAAGAGATGAAGTTAATCATTAAAATTCTTATGGTATCTCACAAGACCTTAGAAAATCAGATTGGACAGATGGCCAGTAACATGATCGTTAGACCTCAGGGAGTTCTTCCTAGACACACGGTACATAATCCATGTAAACGGGACGGCAAGGAGCAATTCCAAGCTATCACCCTGAGATTAGGAAAGGTTACCGAGAACCCCACAGTTGAACAAGAGGGTGATTCTTCTCAAGATCAGCCCATTCTGAAAAATTCTACTCAAAATCAGCCCTCATCTAAGGTTAATTCTGATCAAAATCAGCCACCTAAAAATCCATCTCAGTCAGTTGTTGAGCCTACGATCTACCCTCCTCCACCTTTTCTGCAAAGGTTGCAGAAACAGAAGCTAGATGCTCAGTTTGGGATATTTTTGGAGGTATTCAAGAAGCTACACATCAACATACCCTTTGCTGAAGCATTAGAGCAAATGCCTAGTTATGCCAATTTCATGAAGGGAGTTCTCTCGAAAAAGCTAAAGCTTGGTGATTTTGAGACAATGGCGCTCACTGAGGAATGTAGTGCGATCTTACAACAAAAATTGCCTCCCAATCTTAAAGATCCAGGAAGCTTCACCATTCCTTGTTCGATCGACAATTTAACTTTTAGAAAATGTTTATGTGACTTGGGAGCGAGCATCAATCTGATGCCCCTATCTGTGTTTGAGAAACTTGGGCTACCTGAGCCAAAACCGACTAACATCTCTTTGCAACTGGCTGATCGCTCTATCACATATCCTCTTGGTATCATAGAAGATGTCTTAGTAAAGGTAGATAAGCTCATCTTTCCGGCTGACTTTGTTATATTGGATTTTGAAGAGGAAAAAAACATCCCCATAATCATGGGAAGGCCATTCTTGGCTACGGGCAAAACTTTGATTGATGTGCAGAATGGGGAGCTCACTATGAGAGTGCAAGATCAGAAGGTCACTTTCAACATTTTCAAGGCCATGCAATCTCCAACAGAGGATGATTAATGTTTCAGGTTGGATATGGTCGATTCTCTGAACAGTAATGAGTTGGATTGGTTTGCGAGTTCAGATGTTCTGGGCAGAGTTTTACAAGGTGAATCTGACTTTGAAGACGAAGAAATATCCGAATGTGTTCAACTACTACAGACAGCCCCATATCAAAAGAGGCTCAATATTCCTTATGAGTCGCTTAGATTGGGTGATCTTAAGGATTATCAGGAAAGGCTTAAACCTTCTCTAGAAGAAGCTCCTAAACTTGAACTCAAACCACTACCAGATCATCTCAGGTATGCTTTCTTAGGAGAGTCATCTACATTACCCGTTATTATTTCATCTAACCTTTCAGGTAGTGAGGAAGAAAAGCTATTGAGAGTTCTGAGGAAGTTCAAATCAGCCATTGGTTGGACCATAGCAGATATCAGAAGATGTATAAGAAAAAAAGTCAAGAAACGGCATGATAGGAAGCTTATACATAAAGCTTTTGATCCGGGTCAACTGGTTCTTCTTTTCAACTCTCGTCTAAAGCTTTCCCTTGGGAAGCTCAAGTCAAGGTGGTCTGGACCTTTTAAAGTCAAGACACTATACCTACATGGAGCAGTTGAAATCTATGAGGAATCACTAGACAAAACATTCAAAGTCAATGGTCAACGACTCAAGCATTAATATGGAGATATGGAGAACTGTGAGGCATCAATCATCAGCCTCGACGCTACATGATTCCGAGCGGTATCGTCGAGCTATGGACGTTAAACAAGCGCTTCTTAGGAGGCAACCCATTGGGAAACAATGATCAACACTGCTGGACGAATAGGGGAGTGTTTCTTGTATCTTTTAATTTCTTGTAGTTGCATTCATCATAGTAGTTATTCATGATAGACAGTGCATCTTCATGTTAGTCATGCTTATTTGCATATGCATGCCATGATCATATAGACTGTGTTTAGGATCGAGTTAGTCTATTAACATAGCATTTTGTTCATGTATTTTGCGTCATTGATCCCTTGAGTTGTTGTTTCTACTTAAGTAGCCAATGATGAAAATTGTTTGGAATGACAGTAGGAATAAAATCTAATTAGGTTGCTTGTAAGTTAGCTTGCTTGATGTAGAAGCACAATTAATACACATAGACTCATCGATTATTTTTATGCTAGTTACAGACACACTTGAGTATTGTTATACATAATCCTTGCTTAGGTTCAGAATCATACCTTAATCCTTTATTAGCTCATGGATTGCAAAAATATAAGTTTGGGGGAGTTGAAAGATAAATATGCGTATTATTCAGCTAGGCGTCAAAGGCTAGTAGCCGCTCGTCGACGTACATCCTCTCGCTGGGGGCTGTGTATTACGAGTAGTCTAGGGGTAGAATGAGATGGAGCGAAATGCACTCATTCCTGATTGCTTGAAAAAAAAAGAATAACGAAAAAAAAGATAAAAAAGAAAAGGAAAAATTAGCTAGGATGAGCTCTTTGGTGCTCGAGTTATTAAGTTCTAGGGGACTTTGTGCCTAGTGACATAAGACTTTTCCGGTCTGGGATCCGCTAACCTAAAGCTCGCTACATGGACACCATTGTATAAGTATTTCGGAGACCTCGTCCATTGCACGGTCAAATAAACCTTTGTGTGTCTGTATATAGAGTAAATCATAATAAATCTTTGACAACCCCGGGGAAATATGGATGTGCAACTTGACTATGAAGAATCTAGGTTGTATTTCGTTTCTAATCTTGTGATTATTATGATGAGAACAAGTAAGGTCCATTAATTTGTACTAAAAACATGTCGATTGAGTTTGAGCACACACGCACGCTTCCTCACTTGTATTGCTAGCATTTGAGTACCTAGTTATTTCTCATTCCGAGGTCATTCCATTCATTGAGGAATTTATGTTGAATTAGTTACGGTTACTCGTTCGGGATCATTGCATTCTTGCATTCATTTAAATTCAGTTGAATTCATTCATCAATTGTTAAACCTGTTTTGCATTGCTTTAGGACAAGTAACGGTTTAAGTTTGGGGGTTAAACCCTTAAATCATTTCTGAATGGAGTAAAAGGGGTTAAACCCTTAAATCCTTTCTGAATGGAGTGAAAGAACTTGGGATCATAGATCTCTTCCTTAAGGATTGGGATGAGTCGATGTCGGTCGATGGTGTGAAAACACTTTATGGTGTCGAATTCTAAAAACCAACGAGAGATTCCCTACTCTTTTTTTGTCTGTCTTAGGACCGAGTGCCAGTCTTGACTCGAGCGGAAGTGCGATGTGTCTGGAAACTATCTCTAGTCCACAATGAAGATTGATTTAATAACTATAGGCGAAGGTATAATAAGACAGTTTTTTTAGTTATTCCAAAAGCGGATATTTTTGTTGTTTTACGTCATTTCCTTTGTTGTGTGATCTATTATATTAACTCTAATCAAGAAAATAATATTTTTATTTTTAGCTTTAATTTTTAATGCTAACCCATTTAATCTATAAAACACTTATCTAAACACCAAATTCAAATATCAAATTAATATTAAAATCAAACAAGTATTTTTAATTTTTATATACTATTATATTTCCTAATATTTATCTCTATTATAACTGATAGTTCCAAATATTTCTTAGTTAGGTTATCTCTTAAAGAAATATTCGTAAAAAATTATTTTAGAGAAAAAAGAAACAAATAGAATAATATGATAATGATTGATTAATGATTGACCTCTTGCCGAAAAAGGGGTGATGCTTTATATATTACAAGTGGTGGATCTATAGATTACATAATTATTCTCTCTTATAGAGACTTTAGACCCCATTATTTTACTAATCCTAACCATACTTACTAGTTATTACACAAAGTACCCTAAGTATTATATACTTGTTAAGTTTCTTACATAATATTTTATTAAACCAAATTAACTCCTTGATTTATCCAACTTTTCTTATTCTTCCAATATTTTCTCCCCTTATCAATAATGTTTTTAAAATTATTGTTATTATTTAAAAGAATAAGAATATTTATTTAAATTTTTTATAAATATAAATTTATAATATATAATCTAAATATATTTAATTCCAATCTATTTATTAAAAAACCAATATTTTAACTATAAATAATATAATTTTGTATTAGAATTATTATTATAGTTTTAAAAAAAAATACGAAAACTTCAAATTTAACATCAATGTAAGATAAAATTCTATAGAAACCCTAACCATTAATATATAAAAGAGATAAAACATGTCCCCAAGGGGGTAGCCGAGCTGGTTGAGTATGGCATTCTTATGACCAAAAGGTCATGAGTTCGAGTCCCTCTGGCGTTGTGTGGTTTACCTTCTGGCGTTGGTTTGCAGGCTATCGCGTCAGACTGAGGGTTTACCCTGTGCGCACTCATTGCACTCTGAGTAGCGGCTGCGGGTTCCCTCCTTAAAAAAAGAGAGATAAAACATCACCACTAAGATAGTATGCTTTTGGCCGTTCAAGTGTTTGGAATTGAATCGTTTTGTACAATATTATAGGGATGTTCTTCTTCTTTTTATAGTGATCGATTTATAGTTTTTTAATTCAAATAAAATATTTGAGTTAACTATGTTTATAATTGTATTTATGAAATTAGATAAAAAAAAATTAGGAGTATAAATGAAATCAAAACTCTGAATTTTTAGTTTCATAAAATTGTGATTCAATTTTCAAATTAAACACATAAATTTAAGAGTATAAATTCGAATAATTTTGTACTTCAAATAAATAAAATAAAATAAAATTTTCAAATTCAGGTTCAAACATAATAAGGTTTCATATAAATTTGAACGAATCTGTTTTGAATTCTTAAAATAAGAAAAGAATCTCAAAATTTATCATGTTACAAAAATTAAAATTTGTTTCTATCGAGAGAAAATTAAAATCTATCATGTTAAGAAAAAATCAAAATCTATCACTCTTTGTTATAAGAAAATTAAAATTTTGTCCTACCTTATTGAAGAAGAAAAAATTGTAAAAAATTATCGAGTTACTATCAGATTTATAATGTTAAGAACAATTCAAATATGACATGTTAAAAAAAGCATGTTAAAAAAAGCATGTCATGTTAAGAACAATTCAAAATATGTAATGCTAAGGACAATTCAGAATTTTATCATGCTAAAAACAATCCATAAATCTCTCTTCTCTTGTTTTAAATATATATTTTTTGTCTAAAATATCTCATATATTTTTTTATCGCAAGTAAACGAGATTAGCTAGTTTTTTATAATAATTTTATATTATTTTATATTGTTAAGTTTTTGTTTTTAAATTAATTTTCAACTACTACGAATATTGCAAGAACACCTTTTACACGATGAAAAATATAACAATATCTTCACCCTTTTTTTGTTAAATCTAACTTATCTTACCTAGAATCTTATAAGTTTGTCTTATATTTATATAAAAACAAGGTAATATAAATTTTAAATCAAATTCAGAACACAAACACTAAACACTAAGCGATATAAACTAAACCATATAAATGTATGTGATTTATTTTTATGAAATATTTTAAGGTCCGAGTCAAAATATGTATTGCGTAATTCAAATATATATTAACAAGCCCCCAAGGGGTAGCCGAGTTGGTTGAGTATGGTATGCTTGTGACCAAAGGTCATGAGTTCGAGTCCCTCTACATACGCTTTCTCGGCTGAGCCTGTCACCTTGTGTGGTTTACCTTCTGGCGTTGGTTTCCAGGCTATCACGTCAGACTGAGGGTTTACCCTGTGCGCACTCATTACACTATGAGTAGCGGCTGCGGGTTCCCTCCGGAATATATATATATATATATATATATATATATTAACAAATAAGATATAATATACAATTAATATAGTTAATTGTTTTTAAACCTAACATGTGCAAATAATATACAAATATACGTGATCTGAAATATATAATACACGGTCGACACTTTCAAAATTTCTATTTATTTTAATACATTTTACCAATTTTATTATTATGAAATTATGATTTTATTAAATTTTAAGAGTAATACTCGCTCAATTACCATTAACTTTTCTTTTTTACGCACATACCACATGACTTGTTTTCTTGATTCATGATTTCTGAATCTCTCTCTGTTTCAATGAGGTCAATGAATATGATACCTATGTAACACATAAAGAAAGTCTAATATGTGAAGTGAAAAATAAAATCCATAGTAAAAGGACTATCCACAGATGAAACCGAGGAAGGCAATGAGACTTGGCAGCTCAAAATTCACTATTTGCCGACTTATATTAAGATTCTCCACATTTGGCATCAATGCCCTAACTCAATGCTATTTCCGGATCACCTTTTGCCGGTTCCTTCTTCTTTAGCACCTTTCGCTCAGCCGGATGATATAGATATGCCGACATTTGCTATTTGATAGTCTAGTCCCTCGATTTCGAAAAAAAATTCTTTTGTATCCTCTTATGTGTGATTTTGAAGATATTTTATACTTCTCATATTTCTTGTTTGATCTAAATTAATATTATGTTATAATATCGTATTTGAAAACTAAATTCAAGTTTTGATAATGTTGTAGTAAAGGGACAAATACAAGAACATATAAATTCAATGGTCTTATCTAAAATATGTCTGCCTTCTTTATTTGCTTGGAATATTCAAAATTTATCATGTCTTTGAAGCAAGTAACATCTATCATGATTTTGAGAAAGCAAAATTTGTCATACCTATAAAGCAAAATTAGTTATTCTTTAAAATGTTTTGAAGGAAACAAAATCTGCCATCTATTGTTTTATGAAAAAAATATCAAAATCTACATTGTCATGTTTTACATATGTCCTACCTTATTTTGTGAAATAAAAATCAAAATCTATCATATCTTATTTTAATAAAGAAAAAAGTTATCAAGTTTATCATGTATTCTTTATTTGTTTTGAGATTTATTGCATCGAGAAAAACAATTCATATCTTGTTTTGAATAAAAACTTTGGTGATGTGAAACTAGAGAACTCGACGGAAAAAACTCCACAATGATACGAAGCTTTGTCCAACG
The DNA here is from genome assembly GCA_036936605.1 of Limnanthes douglasii subsp. nivea. Taxonomy (NCBI): domain Eukaryota; kingdom Viridiplantae; phylum Streptophyta; class Magnoliopsida; order Brassicales; family Limnanthaceae; genus Limnanthes; species Limnanthes douglasii. The sequence goes on from JAUPFV010000001.1 coordinate 327,632,130, forward strand.
TGAAAAATATGGAAACAAAATTCATTTCCCAATTAATCTCTTTAAACGTTTCGAAGTAGAAATTGTACATTGATCCAATCAAATCTTTTTTTATTTATGTTCTTCAGGGTATCAATAATTTATTATACATAACCCATAAACTACTATATGAAATAAAAATAGATTCATCAAAAACATACCTTTAAACTGTCCAAATTATTTAAGTTTCAAATCATAAAAAATAAAAAATTGAGTTTCGAACTTCTAAGACAAAAATTAAAAATAATGGATAAAAAGAACAATAACGCTCATAAAAACAAAATAACGAAGAAAGCTAAAAACAAAATATCATAAACAAAAATACATAGTTGACTATTATTGATTTATATGAATATTTTAGTGGTATCTTTTTATTCCAACCTTTTTAATCATTTAAGTATAGTGGATACTAAATGGTCAATAATTCGCTCTTATATTTATTGATATAATATTTTCTAATATGACGACGTAAAATTAAAAACACTAACACCAACTAATCATCATCTTTTATTATTTTTTAATTTAACCGAAAAATGAAAAAAAAATTAGAAAAAAATGTTTTACTTTTCTCACAAAATCACCAAATATTTTACAATAATTTTTATTATTCCGGTGAATGGATAAAACTTGATGATAGTTAATTCAAAGATCACAATATAGTGGTATAACATTTATGAATGTCAATTAGAGCAAGTATCCAAAACCAAATTCAATTATTAAAAAAAATAAAATACCAACATGTATTGGGGTATATTTAATACCTTTAATACCATTTCCATATGTATTTTCTCTTTTTTGTGTTTTTAAAATTCAAATTTTGAAAGTCTGTTATCTATCAAATGGTAGCTCGTAAAAATATGAGAAATACCGTTGATTTTGTTTTTTTTTCATGATGAACAAACTAGATCCATGAATATTATTTTTTAATTATTTTTATATATTAGTTAAACCTTTATTCGCAATTCAATCAAATGTTAAAATTTGATTTTTAAATGTAAGATTGTGGATTAAAGGACAATGCAAATTTCAAACTAAAGGTAATTTGTTTTTTGCTTAGATAAAAGTGTTCGAAATGTGATTTGTCTTTTGCTCGTATAAAAGTGTTCTAAAAATATTTTGTCTTTTGTTTAGATAAAAATGGCGAATTAAAATTGGTGAGGATAATTATCGCCTGAGGGTAGGCTTGTAATTTGTTGGATGTTTAATAGTAGTATGTGGGTGTTATGTATTTAGTGTAGAGAGTAGAGAGATAATTAAGCTGGCTGGTAGCAGTTAATTCTCATTACCCACACTTAGTGCAGGTGGTTGTGTATTTATACCCTAATATTTGGGCCCTTATGGGCTTTCGGGTCATGTTAAATGGACCCGGGTCATGTTCAAAGACCCATGAGCTCTACGTAAGAGAGCAAGTAGCTTAGTCAAGAAGTGTTTAGGTTTTTTAGTACTTTTGTCATCTTTTGTCATAGTTCGAACAGTTCTTTGGGCTAAGTGTTCGAAGTGATCTGTCCGGTCTGTCCGGTCCGGAGGCTTTGGACCGATCTGTCCTTGTCCGGGGAGCATGCAGAATTCAGACTCATGAGGAGCCCCTTTTTTAGGTGTTTGTGCAAATACTCTTGTCAAAAACCTGAAAAACAGTCCAACATCAAGGGTAGTTTTAATCCGGACAGGTCTGTCAATTTAGGCTATGAGTTTATCCGGACTGATAAAGCTTCACGAATTCAAAACGGTTTTTTCCAGAGTTCGTGGGACACGTGTCGCTCTCTGATTGGTTGCTTCAGCCGTTTTTTCACCTTGAATTTCGAACCCACCTTCTTTGAAAAGCAACCTCTTAATTAAAGGTGATGATATCAGCGCCGTCTTTAATCATTACCAATCTTTTCGAATTCTCCTAGGAATCAACTTCTTTTTTCAGATTTACTATAAATACAAACTTACTTTCTACTATTTCACCATCTCTTTCACATTTACTCTGCAAAATTTCCCAAAGCTCTCACTCTCTAAAGCAAAAACTTTGTTTGATAGTTTATGTTTACAGCGAGGAACGCTCTGGTCAAAGGCGGGTGGCTCAACCTTTCTGAGTTAGAGAAGGCTCAAAAAGTCGAAAGAGAAAGACGAATTGCGGCAGGGTTACCCACTTCGCCCGTCGATAGACCAATCACCTCTGCCACAGAGTCAGATCAAGGCTCTTCTTCTTCTAAAGGCACTAAGCCTAGAAAACTATTTCAAACCAACCTTTCCCCCCATTATCTCTGGTTCCTCAGTTCAGGAATCGGAGCCTACTGTCGAGCCAGGAGTAACAACTACTAGCCTAAAAAAACCATCACCCTTCATAGCTATAGGGTCGGATACAGAGCACTCCCCTGAGAAGCTAGTCGATAGGAGGAAAGGCCGGTTAGTTAGAGGCCAAGGGTCTAAAAACACTCCCTCAAAGTCGGGGGTAAAAGACAGCAGCACCGGGTCAGAGGTGCCTATTAGAGCCCCCAAGGACAGACTGTCCGGTCCGGAGGGCACCAATTCAAGTCTCCAGAGGGAAACACCTGCTCCGGATACTCTACCAGAGGCCAGAAGCCAAAAGAACAAAGAGGCCCAGCAGTCCGGAGACAAGGCTGAGTCAAGTTTGAACCCTCCCCCCACTACTGCTGCTGAAATCCCTTCAACAATTATGGAGGAAGTTATGGAGGACTCTGTCGAAGAGGCTCCATTTGAGTCTGAGCCCTCCAGTCAGACTAGTAGTGCAATAGTTTCCAAGAAGGACAAAGGCAAAGAGAAGAGTGGGGCATCCGGTCAATTGTATTTGAGGCATCCGGATCTGCCGGAGAGCCTCGAAGGAAGAGTGGGGCCCTGTTTTCACAAGGTCAGCGTTAATTACCTCATTGCCCTACAGAAAATTAACTACACATTCATCCACACAGCTGAGCTGGGACGGATGCGTACGAAGTGGGGAATACCGGAGAACGTGAAGATCGGGATCCCCATACACCCGGAGACTCCTATGGACTGCAAACTGAGCGAAATTGTCATGTTCACGGAGCTATTCAACTGGGACTCAGATTCCCTTTAGACCCAGAGATTGTCAGATACTTCCATCTGATAAAACTCTGTCCGAGCCAGCCGAGCCCCAACGCATGGTATACCCTCATGGCCTGCATCATGGCCTCGAGGCTCTCCGGGATTCCTCTGCCAATGGAGGAGTTCGCTGCTGTGGCCAGCCTGTGCAGAAACCCCAACATCCCCTTCTACCATTTCAATATGGGGGATGACTTCAAGGCTGGTGATGATTTGCTGGAGGCGGAGAGGAATTGGAGGACCCAGTTCCTATTTGTTAGTGGTGCTTGAGAGAACGGACAGAAGATCAAATCCGGAGTGAACCCAAGCCTCCTCAGAAGCAGGTGGAGGAGTGGCCGTAAGTCTTCCACTTTATACTTTTGTTTCTTTCTTTCTTTTCTAACGTAGTTCGAACTAATGGATCTCACTTTTTCCCTGGCAGTACTGCCCAAGGAGTTCAGTGACTATCAGAAAGCCGGGCAGGCTACGTGCTCTAAGATCAATGCTTGGGCTGCTGAGAAATGGGGGAACCGATTCCATGCTGATTTTACCAGTGGCAACTTGGCAATGTCTCACTTGTGGAACACCACAGGTCGGAGAGACTTGACTTGGGAGGAGCTCACCACTCAGCCTCCTCCGGATGTTGTGCTTAAGAGGACCCATGAACCAGATGGGACACTCTTCCTGCCAGGCCGGGTTAAAGCCCCGAGCAAGATGAAAGGCAAGAAGAAGAAGGGAAAGAAGGTGGTGGGTGGTGCTAACCCTGCTGACGCGGAGAAGGATGCTCCAACAGACCCGGAGGGGCCAGCCCAGAGCCAAATTGATGCTGCTCTCTTGGAAGTGGTGGAGCAAGAGACTGAAAAACAAGAAGCGAACCTCCCAAAACCTCCAAGGGCTTCCAAGAGAAATCGTAAACAGGGAAGCGAAGGCACAGACCGAGAGGCCAACAAGAAGAAAACTTCTAAGGGAGACGAGCTTTCTCTCCAGGCCCCAGAGCCTTCTTTCCAAGCTGATCCTGCTGACCCAACGCATGCCGAGGAGATTTCGGGTGACTTTCATACCGATGAGGTTGAGGGGGGAGATATCAACATTGATGGAGTAGACATCACCGGTCTTGGTGATCTTGGTGAATACTTCCTCAATCTTCCCAGAGATGACTTTGCCGGGCCTTACCTTCCTCCAGGCACCTCCAACACGGTCACTTTTAATGGTAAGACTTTTAGCGTTTCTAGTGAAAGGGATCCCATAGCCCACTCTTTGTTAAGCAACGTTCAGCCTGTACTTGTGTTGGAGAAACAAGTCCGAAACCAGGCTGATATCATCAAAGATCTCAAGTCTGACAAAGAGAGGCTGTCCGATGACCTTCGCACTGCCACTTCCAATGCTGACATTTTAAAGGAGGAAACCGAGGAGTTGAAGAGAAAGCAAGAGGCAAGCACCACAAAAGTCTCCACTTTAGAGGACACCATTAGAGAGCTCCGGGAGAAGCTGTCCGGTCTGGAGAAAGACCTTACCACCTCAAAGGGAGAATCCAAAGCTAAGGATCAAATCATCACCAACCTGACCAATGACAAAATCTCTCTTGAGAATACAGTGTCTAAAGCTGCCGAGGAGAAAGCGACTTTGTTAAAGGAGCAGGAGGCCAAGATTCAAGCCAAGATCGATGCTTATGCCAATAATGTGATCGATAATCAGGAGGAGATGTATGCCAAGGTGAAGTCTGATATGGTCCTACTCTTCCATGAGAAGTTTTCGAAGAAGAACTTGGGGGATTTATGGCTTCATGTTGAGCCTGAAGACCTCCCGTATCATACGATGGGTGAAGGCGATAGGTATGGCTACTCTAGTGATTCTTCAGATGACGAAGAACACACCGGGGAGAAACCTGGCGAAGAGAAGAGTAATTTCAAAGGGAAGGAAAAGACAGATGAAGGTGAGCCATCTTCTAAGGCTCAGCCTTAATTCATGATTCAGTTTTTACTTAGTTATCCAAACTAAAGTCCTTGGAAGGCCAAGGCATTCTTTTTTGTAATCGTGTCCGACAACTGACCGGATAGGTTTTCTGTTCTGTTTTTGACAATTTGAAAAGTCCTTGGAAGGTCAAGGCTCTTTAAGTTATTTTAATGAATATCTTTGTTTCATGCAATTCTCATCTTCTTTCATAGTCTGTTCCAATTTTGTTGGCTAGAGTTTAAATAGCCTTTAGTTATTTCATAGTGAGAGTGTTTAAGTTCTCCGGCTAGAGTTTAAATAGCCCTTAATTATTTTAATCCGGATAGTGTGACAAAGGACAAAACTTAAAACACTTGGAATTTTTTTTAAGAAGGCATCAAATTTTATTCACAAGCCCGGACACCTCATTAAAACCTCCCCGTGCCACCAGGGAGGAAAGAGTATGCCCCCAAATATTTACATGGATGTTTAAACAAGTAAATATTTTACAAATGCTACTCCAAGTACATCCGGAGATTCTTGATATTCCAAGGATGAGTCAAAACTCTTCCATCTTTGTCCTCCAACCAATATGTTCCAGGTTTAATTCTTTCAACAACCATATACAGACCTTCCTAAGTTGGGGCCAGCTTTCCGAACAGCTTTTCTTTAGTGTGTAAGAAGACTTTCCTTAATACTTTGTCCCCTGGTTGGAAATCTCTTTTTTTAACTTTGGAAGCAAACCTGCTTCTCATCAAGCCCTGATAGTGTGCAACTCTAAGGTGAGCTTTAACTCGTCTTTCTTCTATCAAATCAAGTTGACCTCTGATTGCCACCTCATTAGCGCGTTCGGAGAAGTTGTGAACACGAAATGATGGGAGAGTTGCTTCTATGAGAGCTACTGCATCCATCCCATAGACCAAAGCAAATGATGACTCTTGTGTTGCAGCCCCAGGTGTTGTCCGGTAGGCCCACAAGATTTCTTGTAAATAACTAGGCCACTTCCCAGCAGCCCCTTCCAAATTCTTCTTTAAACCAGACAGTATAGTTCTATTAGCCACTTCAACTTGCCCATTTGCTTGTGGGTGCAAAGGTGAAGAGAAACAATGTTGTATACCCTTTGAGGCACAGAAGCTCTCCATTTCCCTATTGTCGAACTGTGGCCCATTGTCTGTTGTTATCTTCCGTGGGACACCAAATCTGCAACAGATGTTGGATAGAATGAATTTTATAACAGCTTTTGATGTTGTCCCTCCTAGAGGGGCTGCTTCAATCCACTTCTAGAAGTAGTTTATGGCCACAATTATAGTTTTGCGTCCTCCGGACGCCACAGGGAGAGGCCCTACTAAATCCAACCCCCATCGAGCAAAAGGAATAGGCTCAGAAATTGACTCTAAAGGAATGGCTGGGACATGAATTTCATTGCTGTACCTCTGGCATAGGTCACACCTTCTTACCAATTCCTTAGCATCTTTCATGATAGATGGCCAATAGTAACCGAACAGTAAAACTCTTCTTGTTAAAGCTCTGAATCCATAATGGGCTGATCCCTCACCATCATGTAATTCAGAGAGGACTACTTGAGACTCTTCATCCCCCAAACAGCGCAGGAGAGGTTTATTGTAAGATTTTTTTATACAACATGTCTCTCAACATGATGAAACCACGAGCCTTGTGTTTCAGTGTTCTGGCTAGTGATTTATCCGGAGGCACGATACCATCGGAGAGATATTACAGGAGAGGAAACCTCCAGTCTTGAGGTTGTTTCACTTGTACTTCAAAAATTTCCTCTTCTTTACCCATACTAAGTTGAATGGAGGGGCTTTCCAGCACATGGATCCATGGATATGACTCTGTATATGCTATGGTTGCTAACGAGTCTGCTAGCTCATTTTCTGCCCGGGGTATGTGCTCATAAACAACACTTTTAAACTTGAGTGCTTCATTTTTAAGGAGGAGTAAATATTTCACAAGCTGCTCCTTTTTAGGCTCGGATTGGCCTTGGGCATGGTGGATCAGAAGCTGGGAATCACTTAGTAGCATGACCCTCTTAGCCCCACAAATATAGGCTAACTTTAAACCAGCTATAGCTGCTTCGTATTCGGACTCATTATTGGATGCCATGAAATCAAAACAAATAGCCTGGTACATTTTGTCTCCATATGGGGAAGTTAAACACACCCCTGCACCACACCCCATAGTGCTAGATCCACCATCTGTTCGGACGACCCATACCTTTTTATCTTTTATATCAGTAGTTTGCTCCGAATCCCTGTCGGAGTGGAATTCAACCAAGAAGTCAGGTACAGCTTGGGCCTTGACTGCTGTTCAAGGAGCAAAGTCTATGTCGAAGTCCCCCAACTCTACTGACCACTTAGTCATCCTGCTTGAAATGTCTGTCTTTTGGAGGACATTCTTTAGGGGAAAAGAAGTCCGGACGATGATGGGATGAGCCTGGAAATAAGGCCTCATCTTCCTGGCAGCTATCACCAGGGCTAGTGCTAATTTTTCGAGTTTCAAGTAATGCCTTTCTGCATCTACTAAACTTTTGCTGATGTAGTACACTGGATGGGGATGACCATCGACCTCTCTTACCAATACAACACTGATGGCACAACTTGAAACTGCCAAATATACGAAGAGTGTCTCCCCATCAACCGGTTTAAATAAAGTTTTGGGGGAGGACATGTGCTTCTTTATCTCATTGAAAGCTTCATCACACTGTGGGGTCCAATTGAATCCCTTTGCACCCTTCAAGGTTTGAAAGAAAGGGGAACACCTGTCTGAAGACCTTGAGATAAATCTGTTTAAGGCAGCTAATCTCCCCGTTAACCGCTGTACCTCTTTAATATTTCTAGGTGGCTCCATCTGGAATAGAGCATTGAGCTGGTCCGGATCGGGCTGAATCCCATGCTCACTTATAATATAGCCTAGAAACTTTCCGGACTATACTCCGAACACACATTTTTCTGGGTTTAACTTTAAATTCACTTTTACCAAGTTGGCAAAAGTTTCTTGGAGATCAGACAAGTGCAATTGCTCATCCACACTCTTCACCATCATGTCATCAATGTATACTTCCATATTTCTTCCAATCTGATCAGCAAAAGCCTTGTTTACTAACCTCTGATAAGTAGCCCCAGCATTTTTCAACCCAAACGGCATTACCTTATAGCAATGAAGACCTCTGTCAGTGACAAATGTGGTATGCTCTTGATCCTTCGGATCCACTTGAATCTGATTGTACCCGGAGAAGGCGTCCATAAAGGACACTAGCTTGTTCCCAGAGGTGGAGTCTACTAACTGATCAATCCGGGGGACCGGATACAAATCTTTTGGGCAAGCTCTATTGAGATCTGTGAAGTCAATGCACATGCGCCACTTGCCATTTTTCTTCTTTACCAGAACCGGATTGGCAGTCCACAAAGGATATTGAGACTCCTTGATGTGCCCCATCTTTGTGAGCCTGTCAACCTCTTGCATAATGACATCAGCCTTCTCCTTAGAAAAAGCTCTTCTCTTTTGAACCACTGGTGCCACATCTCTCCGGACGGATAGGTGATGTGATATCACTTCTGCTGGAACCCTAGTAACATCAGCATTGCACCAAACAAAAACGTGCTGATGATTCTTCAAAAACTTTACCATTTCATTTTTCAGATCAGGTGGCCTTTTGGAGCCTATCTTAACACTTCTTCCTTCTTCCAAACAGTATGTCTCTACCTCTTCGACCGGTATCAACACTCCAAGGGTCTCTCTGGGGTCATCAATTTCACCCTCACCCCTAGAAAGCCCCTCAAACTGCTATTGTTTGTTGATGCGAACTGCCCTCAGCGTCCGGGGGGCAAGAGTAGTAGCATAACATTCTCTTGCAATCTTTTGACTGCTCCGGACGACTCCAACCTGCCCCTGAACAACATATTTCAAGCACTGGTGGACTGTCGAGGCAACTGCATGCATCCTAGAGAGCCAAGACCTCCCTAGAATAGCATTATAGCAAGTGGGACAATCCACCACAATAAAGAGTATTCTGACCATTTTCTTGAAAGGGCCCTTGCCCAATAGAACTTCCTCTTCGAACTCTCCGATCACATCCGATGAGCTGCCTGTAAAGCCCACAATTGATCTGTCCGAACTCTGAATTACAGCTGGATTTTTCATTTTCTTGTATGTGGTTAGGAAAAGGATATTGGCTGAGCTTCCGGTATCCACCAGAATTCGTCTTATGTAGTTGCCCCCAATAGATGATCCTATGACAACAGCATTCTCATGAGGGCCAACAATATTTCTTAAATCATCTTCATAAAAAACAATGAATGGGAATGAATTTTGTGACTGATAGGAAGTCATGCCTCCTTCTAGCTGGGAGGCTAAAGTATGAACGTGCCTCTTCCTCGAAGAAGCAGTAGGAGCTGTCATAGTGTCGCCTCCAAAAATTGTAAGTGACTCAAAAAACTCAATGAGTCCGGAGACCGACCTAGAACATTCCTCAATTGTACCCACTCTGTTTCGAGTTGGATCAGGATCCAAGTACTCAGATTCCACATCAAACCTCTCAATTATAACCATGGCTCCCTCCGGAGCAGCATTACTTGGACCAACCCGGTGAGTGTTGTCTGGCCTCTTACCTCCTCTTCTTTTGACGTAAGCTCCCAGTTTTCCCCTCTCAATCAAGTTCTGAACTTCTTGTTTCAATGCTATGCAGTCATCAGTGGTATGACCAATATCATTGTGATATTGGCAAAAAGAGTTGTTGCGATGTTCCCTAGGAGACTGCAATGTGGCTGGTCTCCGATAATGCACCTCATCCTTTGTTTTGTCAAAAATGGTGGCCACACTTTCTTTTAATTCTGCGAACCACTCTGGTTGGACCCACGGCCCTCTCTTGTTTCTGGATTGATGACTCTGAGCAGGAGCAGCTGGCTGAGAATGAGTTTTTGCCCTACCATGCCCCTGTCCGATCTCTCTTGCTTTGTTCCCGGACTGATTCTGATTGGGATTTTGTGCCACCGGGTAGACCTCACCTGCCTGTGCACCCTGGTTTTCTTCGTTTCATCAACATTTATTTGTTTTCCAACCTGATTCAGCAACCCTCCCCATGTCATGGCCTTCTTTCTGGTCACTGAATCAGCTAGATTGTCTGGGTTCAAACCCTGTCTTAGGGATGCTATTGCTACCTGTTCGAAGCAATCAGCCAACCCATTCTTGGTATTCACAAAACGACTTATATATTCTTTCAAGGACTCATTTGGCTCCTCGGCACAATGGATTATTGTGTCTCCATTGCCCTTTAGCTCTTTACTCCCTACAAACTGCCTTCGAAAGGCTACCCAAAAAGTATCGAAATCTTTGATACAACCCTGAGGCAGGCTGTTGTACCATTTTAGAGCACTCCCCGTAAATGATTGGGAGAATGCCCTACAAAGTAGTTTATCATCATCGTCAAAGTTCATCATGAAGTTTTTAAATTGTTCCAAATGGTTGTCCGGATCAGTACTGTCATCGTACTTTTCTATTTTGGTGCTGTCAAACCTCTTAGGGAGGTTCCCGAACAGAATTTTAGAAGATAATGGAGATTGCCTCCAGTTTCTTCCACGACTGAACACAGTATCCTCATTGGGAGTTGCAAAGATACCTGGTTCATCGTGAAAAGCGAAAGGATCCATCAGCATCCGGTCCACATGCCTCCGACTATGAGATGATCCTTTACCAATATGCTTCTTCATCTTTCCATGTCTATCCCTTTTTCTTGAATATTTTTTGATCTGCTTTTGCTTCTTTCTAGTTCGACCCTCATCGCTGCTAGAGGATAAAGATTTTTCAACTCCTTCACTGTCCAAAGAGCTATCAGAGGATTCTGAGCTTGAGTCAGAACTCTCCACTGGCTTAGACCGGTGAGACTTTTTGGAGCTGACATGAGTCTTTTTGGTGCTCACATGAGTCTTTGAAGACTCATGCTCTCTGGGGTTGTCGGTGTGATGAGCAATTGATGCTTTAGACTTTTCTTTCATGCCCATCTTAGCATTTTCGGCCCTCAGAGCTTCTATTTCACCCTTTAGCCTATCACGCTCTTCGATAGTGTACTCATCGTTCTCTCCCACCACTTCGAGTAGAGCTGGTGGTAATTCCGGATTTTCCGGATTCATTCAGACAGACTTTCTTAGTTGGTTTTGAATTCTTGATTCAGGCACCTTCTTCTCCCACTATGGTCGCCAATTTGGTGAGGATAATTATCGCATGAGGGTAGGCTTGTAATTTGTTGGATGTTTAATAGTAGTATGTGGGTGTTATGTATTTAGTGTAGAGAGTAGAGAGATAATTAAGCTGGCTGGTAGCAGTTAATTCTCATTACCCACACTTAATGCAGGTGGTTGAGTATTTATAGCCTAATGTTTGGGCCCTTATGGGCTTTCGGGTCATGTTAAATGGATCCGGGTCATGTTCAAAGACCCATGAGCTCTAAGTAGGAGAGCAAGTAGCTTAGTCAAGAAGTGTTTAGGTTTTTTAGTACTTTTGTCATCTTTTGTCATAGTTCGAACAGTTCTTTGGGCTAAGTGTTCGAAGTGATCTGTCCGGTCTGTCCGGTCCGGAGGCTTTGGACCGATCTGTCCTTGTCCGGGGAGCATGCAGAATTCAGACTCATCAAAAATAAATGTGGAATTGACAAAAAAGCTAAATGAATTAACGGTAAATTTTTTTTGAATTGTGAATAAAACAAATACGAATTGTTAATTAAAAAATAAATACAAATTGCTAATCGAAAATATTTTTTTAGGTGTGAATTATGAAAACAAAAATATTATTAGTAAATAAAAAAAATCGGCTTAAAAATTCAAAACTAATACTATTTTCAATTTTTTTTTTCAAAGCATATGATTTAAAGCATAAAATTTTTAAAACATTAATAAGAAAAATACATTTAGATAAAAATATTAATATATTAAATGATAGTTTGTTATTTATAATAGATCCATATTTTCTTACTATTTCAAAAGACAGATTAAAAAGAATTCAAACAATAATGTAAATAGAGATAAAGAGACTCTTCTCCAAGAACTCCAAGATCTCCTGCAATTCGAAGAATCGCCAGCTCTCCGCCGTCTTAGTTCGCCGTAATTTTCAGGGAAGCACTCGTCTGACCTCTTAGAGGCGCTTCCATGATTCCCTTCTCTTCTTTCTCTTCTGCTTGGTTTGCTCTCGGTTACTCTGTTCTCCATTTCTTCTGTCCTCTGTTTTTGTCTTGCATTGAATCTGTTCAATGGCTATGGGTGCTTTTAATGAGAAAGAGTTCCATTCTCTTCTCCCTTGCTCCAACAACAACAACATCCAAAACAATCTCAATAAATCTTACTTAGATATCTTGAAATCTGTTACTGAACGCACTGAACCATCACGTGAGTTCGTCAAGAATACTGAAGATCACAATACTATACAGTACTCACAAATAACCAAAGATATCCTTCTAAAACAATCAAGATCAACTCTCATAGGGAAATTCAGTCAAGGAATTCCCAAGCGAGCTGCTCTTCAGGCCTTTCTTGATTCATTTAAATTACAAGGTCAATACAACTTTATTACTCTTGACTCGAGACCGATTCAGATTGAATTCTGCTTAATAGAGGACGTTGGGAAACTATGGGCTAAAAACATATGGAAGGTAGAAGGGAAAGTTATGAGATTGGTGAAGTGGTGCCTTGATCACAGTAAGAATTTGGAAAGCCCCATTGTTCTCCTTTGGGTCAGATTTGAAAACCTTCCTGAGTATCTCTACAACAGTTCTATCATTAATGATCTTGCTGCCTCATTGGACTTTGTCCATCGTACGGTTGTCCCTGATGCTCATAGGGCTTCTAAAGCATGTTTTGCTCAAGTCGAGATAAATGTGTCCAAGATTCTTAAGAGAAAGATATGGATCGGTTTCGGAGATAACGATGGTTGTTGGGTTGGTGTAAGTTACCGTAATGTTCCAAACTACTGTCACAATTGTTATCATTTGGGTCACATTGAAGAAGACTCTAGAAAGAATGAATCTAATAAGGATGTTAAAACGAATGTGCTCAACAATGAAATAGAAAATGAAGATAAAGATCTGACTAAAACTAATTCTTTACAAGATAGTTCCATAAACATTCAAAGGCCAAAAACTTCTCAAATACAAACGTTTAGTAAGGTTTACAGAAGAAAGATGAAATCCATAGTTATCGCCAAAGACAAGTCCTATGATTCTAACTACAATGAAGATGCTATTGCTCAGGAAAAGGATGACTCTGCTTCTAATAAAGGCCTTGATATAATCAGTGCTCTTAAAAACTTGGATCATGATCACTCTGTAAGCCACAATGCTGAATCTGCTTTTCCACATGATGAATCTCCTTCTCCTCAGCGTGACAATATTGGCAGCCACAATGTATCCCCGAATGCCATCTCTACTGATCAAGATTTCAACACTATTATCAACAGCAAGTTAAAATCTGCAAACAAAAACAGAACTACTAAAAGATTATCCATAAACTCTCTTCTTAAAAGAGAGAAATCCTATAAAAAAATCCATATCAGATAATGATAAATATTGTTAGTTGGAACGCTCGTGGCATCAACAACAATCCTACCTTGGCTAGGCTAAAGTACATGATTCATAATGATAAAGTTAGGGTACTTGTTATTCAGGAGCCTATGGCAAGGTATGACAAAATGGATAAGGTTGCTAAGAGAATGGGTTTTCTGAATTATGTGTCTAACTGCTCCAATAAGCTATGGATTTTCTAGGCTGATGATGTTATCCTAATTGTTAAGAAAGATCATGAGAAATTCCTCCATATGGAGGTCAACTTCTCTACTTTTACTTGTAATCTTACTTCTGTCTATGCAAAGAATCTGAAAAACCTGCGTAAAGATATTTGGAGTCAGATGATTTAGCTTACCTGTGATTACATGCCTTGGATTGTTGCTGGTGATTTCAACACTATCACCAGCTCTGATGACCAGCTCTGCTGCTCCAACTTTGACATCTCCAGTACTGATGACTTTAATGAAGTCATAAGGCTTTGTAGTCTTGAAGACCCTCAGTTTATTGGATCCAGATATACCTGGAGTAACAACAAAATATGGAAGAGATTAGACAGGGTTCTAGCCAATCACAATATGGAATAATCTATTTATCACATCCAGGTTTTTCACATGGTCAGAACATGTTCTGACCATGCTCCACTCCTCATTACTATCTCTAATGCTTAGAATAACTTTTCTATATATAATAAATACAACTTCAAATTTATTAATGCTTGGGCAAACAATACTGATTTCTTAAACTGTGTCAAGCAGAATTGGAACTTGCATTGTAATGGTGATGCTAACATGGTTTTCTGGTCTAAGCTTAAGAGATTAAAAAAATTCCTCAAAGAGAGGAACTCCACTCAATTTGGAAATATATTCAGCAAAGTCAAGGAGGCCACTGAAGAGGTTAGCAACAAAGACCTCACTCATCAAAGGGACAACAATAGTCTGTCTAAGGATAACCTTTCTAAAGCTAACACGCATTCTGATTCAAGCTCTTAAGAACGAAGAAAGCTATTGGAAGCAAAGGTGCTATAATACACGGTTTAATAAATGTGACGGTAACACTAAACTTTATTACAACTATGCTTCTAAGAAAAGGCACAAGAACACTATTAAAGCTATTAAAGATAATGGTACTTGGCTATCTAACCTGAATGAGATTGCTAAATCTGCTGAGTCCTATTTCAAATAGATTCTCTCTAATGGTTCCTATACATGTGATGACACTGATATTTAGATTCCATCCTTAATAACATCCCTAAGCTCATTAATGACATGGAAAATGCTGCTATTCTAAAGCTCACTACAAAGGAGGAGATGTGGATCATTGTTCAAGCTATGAACAAAGACAGTGCTCCTGGCACTAATGGTTTCAACTGCTTCTTTCTTAAAACATGTTGGGACATTATCTGTTTAGATCCGTGCAATGTTATTAATGCCTACCTAATGGGCAATAGAATCCTCAGTGGTGTCTTTGCCACTGGGATTTGCCTGATACCTAAAGGGCCTAATTTTATCTCTTGGAACAACTTCAGGCCTATCAGCCTTTGCACAATATTTAATAGGCTGATGTCTAGTCTAATTAACAATAGAATCTCTTAAATTCTACCTAATATTATCTCCAATAGTCAAGGTGCCTTTGTCAAAGACAGACTCATCCATGACAACATCTTAATTACCAAAGAAATGCTCCATAACATCAACATAATGCCTTCTAAAGGCAATATCATGGTGCAGCTTGATATGTCAAAGACATTTGACAGGTTGTCTCATGCCTTTGTTATCATTGTTTTGAAAGGCTTTGGGTTCTCTGAAAATCTGGTCAACCTTTTCTATTGCATGATTTCTAAGGTCATGGTCTCCATTCGAATAAATGGGATCAATATTGGCTATTTTCCTCAGAAGAATGGCCTAAGACAAGGAGAACCTCTGTCTCCTAGTCTTTTCATTCTTGCTGAGGAAGCTCTGCTCAAAGGCCTCTATAATCTCTTCAAAGATAACAATAGCATGAAATTCTATTTAAAGTCTGGTTACATTTTACCTAGTCTTGCATTCGCTGACGATATTACTATTTTCACTAATAACACTCCTTCAACAATTGAAAAGTTGTGCAACCTGTTGGAAATATACCAATCAGCTTACGGTCAAATGATTAACAATAAAAAGACAAAAATTATTACCTCATCAAAGTCTGCTCAGGCCTCTAATGCCAAACTTAAGTCCTCTACTGGTTTCAACACTGATCATGCTCCCTTTAACTACCTGGGTATCACCATAGCTGCAAATAGCAAGGGAAGAATTTCTCAACTCTAATAGTTAAAATTCATAATAAGATTCAAGTGTGGGACATGAAACACTTGTCCTTTGGGGGTAGGCTATCCTTAATTAAGAATGTTCTGCATCCTATTGTTTACTATTGGATGCAGAACAGCCTCATTCCCAATACTATTATTAGCAAAATCGAAAACTGTTTTAACAAATTTCTGTGGAGATCAAAATATAATAAAAAAGCCATTCATTGGGCTTCCTCGAGCAAGCTTTGCAAGCCTTTTGAGGAAGGCGGGTTAAATATCAAACTACTGTATGATATTCAACTCACTTTCTCTCATAAGCTATGGTATGTGTTCAGAAAAAGAAAATCTCTTTGGGCAGACTTAATGCACCACATCTATAGCCCTATCTCTCATCCTATCAAAGCTGTTTCCAAAGCCTCAGACTCTATAGTTTGGAAAAGGCTTCATTCTATTAAAAACCAGCTGATCATAACATTAATTGGACTCTTGGTAAATGGGACATTGATTTCTGGTTGGACTCTTGGCATAATATGCCCCCTATCACCAGTAATCAGGACATTAACTCATGGTATATGCCTGCTAAGGTAAACACATTTTAGAAAGATGATAATTGGGACAATTCCACTATTCTTAGCTTCCTGCCCTATGAAAGAGTCAGACACATTAATATTGTCAAAATAATTCATGACCAGGAAGACAAGATTGAGTGGAAGCTCTTAAATGATACTAACTTCAGTACCAAGTTAACCTGGGACTCTATCAGGCATAAAAAGACTAAATCTTCATTTTACAAAAAAAAATTGGAACCATTTTATACCAAAAAAAAATTCTTTCTTATGTTGGAAATTAATAAAAAAACTTTGCCTGAATCGATAACATCCTTACCAAAAGGCATTTTATCTCTGTCTCTAAATGCCAGTTCTGTTGTAGTTGTGAAGAGAAAAACCATTTCTTCATCAATTGCAACTTCTCCTGGCCTTTAAGGAATCATTATGGGGTTCTCTTTAAGATTCCCCTGAGATGTTTCATGACTTTAAGCCATATGCTGCACTGCTGGTTCTGGTTTTCAAACAACAAGTTTCACATTACCCACCTTGTCCCTCAAGTCATTTGTTGGACAATATGGTATAATCGAAACTGCTGTAAATTTAATAGCCCTCATGATAACTTCACAAGTGCTATTGCCAGAATCAACAGAATTCTACTGGGAATTGACTCGAATAGTACACTAAAAGTTAACCACTGGTATCGTGTAACGAACGCAGGAGCTGATTTGGGCTCTAATACAATAAACAACAACAAAAGGAAACCGAGGTACCTGAAATGGCATACTCCAACTGCTGGAAGACTCAAAGTCAATATGGATGGAGCCAGCAATTTTTTGGTGAAGCCAGTGGAGGCATTCTGGTCAGGAATGAGCACAGACATATTTTATATGGTTCTGGTCTCCTCTTTGGCAAAATGGATTCTTTTCAGGTGGAGTGCAAGGCTATGTTGGAAGCTCTGATCATCTGTAGAAGAAATCACTGGTATAATGTTGACTTAAAGTCAGACTGCCCGACTCTAATCAACATCCTTGCTTCTGGGAATGTTGCCTCCCTCCCGATTGCTTCTCTTTGTCGCAGTTTAATCTCTTCAACCATAAGTCTTCGCCACATATCCAGAACTCAAAATGCCGTTGCTGATTAGATCACAAAATGGGTCTTGATGGAAAAGCAAAATCGAACGATAACCAGTTCCAATATCCCAATTCCTCTACTGACTATCGCAACTCTTGAAAGGGTATATTGACCCGGGTTAGGCTTGATTTCGATTATGGTTTCCATTTTTTAAGGCGATTGGCTCTCATTTTCGGCTGATTTGCTACTCTCATAGGTGAAAACGAGTGTTTAGTGCGAAAAGATGAGTATTGGAGTTCTACTCGATTTAGGTTCCCGGGAATTTTGTTTAAGTAATAGATTTACAAAATAGATCTCTATTTGCAATTAGGGACCCTACGTTGTAATAATTTTCAATTTAGTAATATATGGTTTATTTCACTTTAAAAAAACGATTAGAAAAAGACTAAATTTGATTTTATTTATTAACTAATTTTTTAACCCTACACCAAAATAGTTTTTATCATTACAAAAAAACTATGGTTCCAGAGAGAATATTCTGCACAAAATTAAATTAAAAATAGATTTTGGACAGAATTAATTGTGTGACACGGGTGAAATAAAGGCATAAGAAAATGAGCAGAGAGAGACACACATCAATGGTCATACTTGTCATCATTAGTTATCAGTTGGTATGTCAAGAAATTTCTTTGCATTCAGCAATTTTTTGCATGGCAAAGAAGACACCCCATTTTACATTAACTTTCAAAATTTGCTCCAAAACCCTCTTTCTATGCTCTCTAGTCTCTACCCAGCTTTATAAAAAAAAATTGCTTGATCCTAATCTCTTCACAATTTTATGAGAAGAAAGCAAGGATAGAAAAACAAGAAAAATAAACAATTGAATTTTCATATGTTTTTCAAAATGAGTATAAGGGTGTGTTTGGTTCGTCTGTTATACAGTCAAGCCATCGAATCCGCACTGCTTGTAGGTAAGAGCCTGCTTTCTCGGACTGATCACTATTGCGCAATTCACCGATACCTGCCCACACCAATTAACTTCTCAGAATCAAATCAAACCAAAACCATTAGCTACTAACTAAAAAGCGCCAATCAAGACAAATAAAAATGTCTTGAGTATGGCTATCTATTTATTTCCAGGACATCAACACAAATTTAAACCAATCCACTGTAACCCCAAAATTATAACCAAATCATCAAAATAAACATAAATTATCAACAAATGGAGAAAATAAACCTAAACTACCAACAGAATCACAATCCACCCAACTAAATCGTGAACTAGGATCCAAATCGAATTCAAATTAAACTAAAACCCTTCAAAAGTTATTTACTAGAAACAAACCTAAATCCATTTTAAAGGATGAAAATTTATTAACTATTGAAAGGATCAGATGAGGACCACTAAATCCGGTCGTAAATGTGGCTTCAACCAATAATAATTGAACAAACAAACTCCAAGGATAGATATTAAAAAATAAAAATAATAGAAGGTTCATATATCCAAATAATGTGTAAAATTATATTAAAGAAAGGCGTAGAAAACATGTTAGCAGAGATTCCATGGCTAAAGATAGAATTCTAGCTTTTAAAAGGTGGAGTAATGGAGAGCATGTTAGCTTTTTTGGAAGTAGTAAATAAAATACTAAGAATGACGGGTCGTATTCGTGACCATCTACTCCACCAATTCGGCTACACCTTTCAAGTTTTTATGTTTAAACAAGTTTGAATGTCCCATATTTGAATAGAAGAAAGATGTAGAAAAGTACATTAGAACATAATTTGCTCTAATATTCTTCCGAAAATTTCTTTAATTTACAAATGAGTAAATCCTTATAGTGCCTAAGGGAATACTGCCAAATAAAGGGGATGGCACTGCCATGACGCTTAGACTTAAGAAAGAAGGAAACTCACATGTAACTCAAACCCAATTGGTCACTACAAAAGCAGGAAAATATAGCTGAATTATTGTCAAAGTAAAATAATAGCTTTTTATGTGCTTTAAAAAAAAGCGTTGTGTTAAAAAAGTGAATTGTGCACTATTATCAACCCATTCCATAGTCTATGATTTATCTTACTTAGGGATCTTATTGAGGCAATCGGAACTGGTAACCTGGTCGGGATCGGTCCGGTAAAACCGCAGAAACCGATCTGATAGAGTTATCTAACGATATACAAGCCGAGTTTTGAGCCCATAAGAATCCGGTTTGTTTTTTTCCCCCCTTCTTTTCTAACATATAAAGAACTAATCCTAACTTTCGACTAGGACGGTGCTACCGGACTTGGTAACCCGCCCGTGACCGATCTGGTAAGGTCCGCCCAAGACTGACCCACCAGTGTTGTCAAACAGTCTACGAGCTGAATTTTAAGCTCGTTTTGATTACCGATCCGGACTTATAAAATCAATAGATTAATGGTCCGAGCCTAAAAAATTCTAAACCCAGACCGTACCGATAATACCCTTAATCTCAACACCCGCACACAACATAAATATAAGTCCCAACATAATATCTAGAAATGGAGTGGGTAATACCAAAATTAAGAAAACCTAGTTACATTTCCATTTTTATAATCTGTTTTTTACAAATAAGACCAAGATTACTAACGTAGTTGCATTTCCGTTTTTACAATTTGGTTTTGTTTGCAATTATTTTGAAACTTGTCTTTTAGTACTACTAAGTTTAGTAATTTTAGTACTTTTCTTTTGCCGGACCCAATATATATACATAATACATATATATTTCTACTCTCAAAAGGAAACAAACATCAAACAATAATAAAACACAGATCACTGATTAAGCCTTTCTAGTCGCTTATTATAATAAGATCTTCTGGATATCTTAAAATTATAAAACCAAGACACGAAAATAATAAAATAACAAAATATTCCAGACAGCAAAAATATACCAAACCAAGTAAGCACCTAATTCAGACAGTCTCGGATTCTTACGAGGGAAAATAATCCATTTATGCGCAACCTATCACCAGAGTACCAAAGCGCATGATAGCAGTAACAGAAAAACAAAATAAGCGCGTGGGGACAAAGAGTAGTGTAGCGGGGGTTTTTAGTTATCATCTTCATCTTCATCGATGTGAATCGAATTTATATAAAAAGTAAGGACACTAATTGAGGAGAGTAAAAAGCAATTCCAAAGCAATTCCAAAGCAAAAGAAGAAAGCGTGTGACCTGAACACCAGGCGAATCGAAATTCATGATACGGATCTTGGCACCGACGTCGCCGAGTATTTTGAGTTCGACTCGGTCGTTTAAAGAAGCGTCTCTAACAAGCTCGGCGGCGTTTGCCTGCAATAGGTTGACCCGATCCACTGTGATGTCGGCTTCGACGTTTCTCGAGCTATGCGCCTCCTGATAGAAACCGGGAACAGTAGCTCGTCCAAGTGGAATCCCTCTGTACATGACGGTGAAACTGGACTCTCCGTACTTGATCCCTACTTTGTTGGGGTTAACGGCGGTGAAAACCATGCGTATCGTGAGGGAGAGAGAAGCGGCTGCGGCGGCAGCTGCATCGGCGGCGGAGGTTGGAGAAGGAGAAATTCCCATGTATTGGACGCCGACGGTTTGGAGATCGAACTGTGGTTTTTTAGGTTTGACGGCGAGTAAGACGACGAGGACGACGGCGACGATTACGAGAACGATGAAGGAAAAGAGAAGGAAGAGACAGCAGCAGCAGCCTTTAATGGAGGCGGATGAGGAGGAGGAGTGTGAAGGATAGTAGGAATGGTGGTTAGGAGGTGGTTCGTGTCGGCGAGGTTGGTGGTTGGGGTGGTGGCCGTTGAGGTTATGTGTGGAAGACGATGATGGTTGCATGTTAGTAACAATTGTGTGTTGCTTTTTTCTTCTTTAGATTCCTTTTACTCTGCTCTCTCTCTTCTCTGTCTGATCTATGAGTGAGTGATGTTTCTTTCTATGGAAGGAAGAGGAAGAGGAAGAGAGAGAGGGTTTGGAGCGAAGTGTGAAAAAGAGTGTAATTTTGCTGACTTTCCCTCAATTTAAGGATTAATAAACTGTAACAGATTTAAGTATATATGTTCTACCCATTAATTTTGTGTGAGGAATATAATTTTCGACATAATTAAATTATTCTTTTGTCATATAGGATAAACTACTATAGGTGTCTAACTAAGTACATTGTTGTCAACTAATATTTTAGATTAGTAGATTATGGTAGATATTCGAACCGTAAGATTGGATAAAAATATCTATTTTTAATATAAATAAAGTTTTTAATCGAAAAAAAAGTTTTTATTTTTTAGAATTTTGAAACTTTTTACTTTTTTTTCTCTCTTTTTGAATCAGCTGGAGTCCAGAAATCATGAACGTTGTGCGAGAAGTTGAGCGAGAAATTACGAACGACCTCAATTAATTTGATTTTCTATCATATTGTTAGGCACAACTAAAATTATTGTTTCTTTCTCTTTAATGGTTTTTACGGTTTATTCTATTATTTTGTTCTCAGTGTATTTTACAGTATTTTTACAATATTTTTAATTTCTTCCGTTTTTTCACTTTGGAACCTAGTTTATTTTGAAGAATTTTAACATCAACTTTCAAAACAATATTTTCACACTTCAAATTAGAATTACTGGTAATCATATCATTGGTAGGCATAAACTTATTTGACTTGACAAACTGGTACTAGTTTTGGGCAACTCAACATTATGAGAAATTGGTTTTTTTTTATTCAAAGTAAGTTGCTGAGTACTTTGAGTAACCAATTCTGATTTTTAGGAATTTATCTTTGCATTTTCTTTCTTTAAAGCATCTTTCTCAGTGGTAAGTCTAGCAATTGAATTGCCTTTTTAACTGTATCTTTGGATATCTTGTCAGTTTGTTACTTTAAATTATATATCATTTTTGAAATTTCTCTAAATAATCAGGAATTTCTCTAATAGATCCAAATAGCATGGACTGTGGTTTAAAATTTTACATTGTCTAAATATCTCATGAGGTCATTGATTTACTTGCAAGCATAATTGAATTATGATAACTCTGAAAGTGTAAAGATAAAAAATAAACCTTTATTTGAAGCTCAAGTTTCCTTTACAAGATGATGGCCATACTCACACTCTTTGAATGTGACAAATTAGGTACTAATTGAGTTGGCAAGTAATCATTAGTGTTGGACATGGAAGATTTATGGAGCCAAGTAGTTAACTAGGTCCTATAGGAGATACTAATTGTTTTTTTATTGAATTTTTTGCTTTGTGGGTTGGCATTCTGATTTGAAGTATACGAAAAAGTCACAACTTCTCCTATATCTTGATCCGAAGCTAGGTTTAGAGGTGCATTGGGTTCCTGAATTTTATTTTTTCCTCTTTGTTAATAGGATTTTTCTTTAATAACGGGATCTTAATTATCAGAAGCTAGGCAAGATTTTTCTTTGTGAGTATTGTTTCTTATGAGAAGGAATCATAGGAAAGAGGAGGCTTCTGATTAGTATTGATAAGAAGCATATTATAACATCAGGGTTCGTGTCATATTGTCAGACCGATTTTCCTAACAGGGCCACCATATTGTCTTGCGAGTATTCTTCCTTTTTACAAAAAATTCCCTTTAGGTGGTGTAGGTTCCCTTGAGTGGTAGGTGGATTATCATTTTGACAAGCAAGGTTTACAACAATTGTATTTATTTTTCTCATTTGAATGAGGGTGTGTCTTGGATGTCAAGCGCTTCGTCTTGTAAAGAAGTCCTGTACTAAGATTAATTTGAGAGGGCCTTGTGCAAAGTTTTGGTTGATATTCCTGATGAGAGATTCTTGCTAGGAGAGGCACCATCGACATTTTTTAGCACTTTATTTATATTAACTTTCAAACTAATTATGGGTTTTTCTTGGTTATGGCATCGTTGAAGAATTACATTCCCAATGTTTTCAAGTGTAGTAGCTTCTTCCGTCTTAGTTAGATTAATTTTCGCGTCAGCTATCATAGTAAGCTCGTTGATATGCCAAAGACCAGCTAACATAAGTTTTTGATTGTGAAGATATAGTGAAAATAAAAAACAAAACTAAATAGGCCGCAAAGTGTAAACCTGGAAAATTGTTCACCTTAACTTCATCACAAACCTTCTTGAAGATCTATTGGTACTAAATGAAATCTACAAAGAAACAACATCATCAGGACAATCGTAAATACGTCTGAAAACTTGATGTTCTTCATCTGACATGTTTTTATTGGTATACTGTTCAAAATATTTGGTTAGAAACTCAAGTTTTTCTTCTTCATGTACAAAATATACGTGCCCCATATCTACTATTGGTGAAGGTATTTCATTTTTTCAAATATTTTTGGGTAAAATAGAAAAGGATATCCGTAAAATTTCTAAGTTAAGTATTCTTTATCTTTGATATTGGTTGTTTAAGAAGGAGAATTAGAATAACTATGCTAGGTATTATAAATTCAAAATGAAATTTGTTTCTTTTATAAAATTGGATTTTTTATTTGAAAAATTATTTAACATATACCATATAGTGGTATTTGATTGAGTAATCAAGGAATGTACACATAAAAGGAAAAAATAACTGTGTATAAAAATTATATGATTAAAGGAGTTTAAGATAAAGATGATGATCAAGGATATTAGAGCTTCAAAGAAAGAAACACATAAAATAGATTAGTTTAGAAGAAGAAGAATTATAAATGAGGAAACTTTCTTGGTTTAAATAGGAGAAACGATGAAAAGTATAAGCCGAGATTATATAAGAATCAATAGTTAAAGTGAAGGTTTCATATATAAATATATAGAAATGATTATGTTTGAAAGAAGTGAAAACAATATTGAAAAGTATGTCAAGATTTACAAGATTTAAGCGTTTAAGTTTCCTTACGTGGCAGAATAAAATTTGAGGAGTTAAGGATTTTAATGCATGCTAAAATTGGTTAATATATATATATATATATATATATATTAAAATTATAGATCAGTGGATTTACAGATGATACATCGTCTAAGTAATTTTTGTTCTCCTTAATTTGTTTTAAAAAAGTAAAATAAAAATTTATCTTAAAAACTAGAGAAGAGTCATGATAAGGCTATATACTACAAATAGTATATTTATTATAACGATGAGATAATGTCATATCAAAGACTAATAAAAGGAACGAGGGTCACCAAGAAGATGCTAGACGAGGGTCACCAATAAAGTCTTAAACGAGGGTTGTATATAAGCAATTAGACGAGGGATACTAAGAAGACCCGAGAAGAATATCATAAAAAAGAATAATATGAGATATGTAAATAAACGACTAGATGAAGGTCACCAAGAAATATTTAGACGAAGGTCAACAAAGAATGGATAGATGAAAGACATATATAAGTGGTTAGGAGAAGGTCACCAAGAAGACGTTAGACGAGGGTTATAAAAAAACACTTAGAAGAAGGTCACAAGGAATATGTATGATGAGGCATACTAGAAGGAAATATTGTACGAGCAGTTACAACTGCAAAACACATGACATCATTTAATAGGTTATCAAGATAATTTATTGAGCCGTTTTGACATGTAAAGTAATGATTGGTAGAAAGACTGTTGTAAATAGTATAAATAAATCCTAAAGTATTTATTTGGCTATAACACAATTAATATAAAAAAAGCTATTATCTTCGAGTTAATATTCTTTCCCAATTGTTAAATATTGTATTCGTTTTATATATAAGAAGGAAATCCCTTTATCGGGTACATCATCAAGAACGTACTTGTCATTACTAAAACGGTATTCAAGGATGGTAAATAGTTTTAAAAGTATATGGTGGCTTGAAATGATGTTGTAGCCTCTAACACCGTTTATGACATGTATGATAAATTAATAAAAATATAGGGAAATTTATAAAAGTTTTGTAAGGATGGATAACTACGTTATAAACTCATGGATTACATTGTATAAATAATTTTGCACATACATTCACAAATAAAGTCATGCATTTCGACAACACGATGACCGATACGTAACACATTATTCAAAATTATACGTCGTTTGACAATTTTAATTTGAGACCCGATTTTTGTTTTAAACTTATTTAAGATTATAATTTAGTTAAAAAATATTATTTATGACCATAAATTTATTGAAAAAGATTATAACTTGGTTCAAAATATTATTTAAGGAGCATGTTTTTGTTGAAATATATTATCTAAAATTGTACGTTAGTTGAAATTATTATTTGATACCATTGTTTAGTTTATAAAAATTACTTAATATTTTACAATATTAGAAAATATTACTTAAGACTGGTTTTGTTCAAATATATTATTTCAGATTGTTAGTTAGTTGAAAATATTTTTTAACACCACGGATTTGTTAAAAATAGTATTTAGTGTAAAATATTAGTTAAGATCATGGTTAGTTTATATAAATTATTTAAGATTGTATGTTAGATAAAAATATTATTTAATATCATGATTAGTTGAACAAATATATTATTTAAGGTTGTACATAGTTTCATGGTGCAAAGCGAGTATTCTAGTTTGAAGTGTTTCATTAGGTCAAACCAATTGCATATTGAACTATTTTGGAAAAACATTGATGGCTTGCTTAACATTCTAATATTAAAACGAAATATTTGATGATAATTGAATATTTTATAGTGCATATTTATCAATTGAATGTTTTTTCGAGTTACGCAAGATGATTTATGAATCCGTTTTGGATATATTATTGGTTAATTTTAATCTTTATGAATCAATCAAATTTGAACTATCCATCAATTGTTTAAGTCGAACAACACAAGAGTTACCATGTATCAATAAACTCTCGATAATTCAAAAGGAAGGTCGGTGGGTTCTTTTGCTTATTGTTGATGAGAACTGAAAAATACCCATGATCATGCACAATGATAAACTTAAGAGAGAAGTACAGATTGCTGCAAACGATGAATTTATAAATACAAAATTAGAAAGTTCCATACTATTAAAAGATGTCACAACTTGAAATAATTACAAGAATATTACTTCATCAACTACTTTTATGTGCAAACCTCAAGAGGAAGTGAAAATACAAGGTTTTACTCTTGTGGTCGTGGTAGAGACAAGATAATATATGTTAATTATTCTATAAAAATAGATTTTTCTTATTTTGATTGCATCAAATAAAAATGGTATAAATCTCATGCATAGTGTATACATTCCGGAGGTTGATACACTCATCGATAACATTGGAACATCGATCGGTACATTTGATAACATTGCTAAAAGGGTGAAAAAAATTCATACCGACGTCATCGTAAACCACCGACAACGAAGCGGCCACAAGTCATATATAGAGGTGAAGAAATACCAATGATGGTAAATATCGTGAACATATGGCCTAATATAATGTATAAGAAACACATACTTTCGGACATACATCTTTATAGTACTAAAGTTACCAACATTAAATCGACAAACATTGGCGATTTAGAGTCGTAACTTTATAGGTGTTTGAGAATGAAATGTTTGATTATTTGTTAGAGAACAACTAATACTCAAACTTTAAGAAAATAAAAAATTGCTTTCATGACATTTTAAAGAAAATGTCCAATTCGAATATTGGATGAATTTACCATCTCGTGGGCTACTAATTGCGACCATTTTAAAATTTATTTTACTATCTATAGAACAAGGTTACCGATCAATTACGACCATTTAAGAAAATACAGAATTGTTTTCATAAAAAGAAATTAATTTGTTCTCGTACATAATTATAATATTTATTCAATATATATACTACTATATAATTAATTGTCATTTATAGTTTCTAAATTTAAGGTTTAAATTATTGGGGAAAGACCTGTACAAACGATATATACCCCATGTTGACCTTTGAGCCAAGATGAAACACAAGGGTGATAATCAACTTTGTTTGATAGAATTTCATTTTTCGATAATTTTTACCTCAAGTGTAATTATTCAAATATATTCATGATTTAACAAAATAAAAAATATAATTGGATAATTTTCAAGTGTTATATTTATGTTTGTTAAGTTTATTATTGAATAATATATTTTTAGCGTATTGCATTTGGAAATGCTAAACTTTTGTATAACAAAAATAGTTCATTTGCGCTTATTATTATTTTTTGTATAAAACTAATTTTAATTCATTTTAAAATATTACAAAGATAAACTTATAGAAAGTTGATAAATAAATTACATAAAATAAAAACTATGTTGATAATCAATCAAAGTCGTTATCTTTGTCTTCAAAAGATACTTCGTATGTTATGGCTTCACGGATACTGTTTTTGTTATTTTATACCAAAATGACTAATTTTTTATAATTGGTTTTCATCAAAAGTATCGTAAAATATCTTCCCTTACCTTCTCAATTCTAATTTTATGCATAATGAGTTATCTTGAAAATATGGTACATAACTAGTGCTTCTAACTTGGTCTATCTTTTTTATTGATCCATTTTCGTATGTGGATCGACATACAGATTGAAACAATTTTTTTTTCTTTTTTTCGGAGCGAATCCGCAGCCGCTACTCAGAGTGTGCTCAACCGAAAAAGCGTATGTAGAAGAACTCGAACTCATGACCTTTGGTCACAAGCATGCCTTACTCAACCAACTCGGCTACCCCTTTAAATCATACAATGATTGAAATGATTTGTATACCATAAAATTTGATAAAATTGTATTAAAATCAACCAAACATAGATAATAATCTATAGTGTTTTGCACCGCAGCGAATACTGTCTTCAATTTGGTTACGAACAATAAGATATTTTTGAATCTTAGGATCTAGATCTATATCAAGTTTCAAGTTTCTATCTTTTGGGTTCTATTTATAACTTTAATGTCATTAGGATAAGATAATCTATAATAGTTCATGTATTTTTGTAGTAGAAAAAAAGACTTTGCATGCCTCAGTGCGCCACTAGTTGACGAAATGAAGCATGTAAAGTCTTGCTTTATTTTCCCACATATTAGTAGAATCAAGCTTGTAAATAAAAACATATCACCATTAACGGATGACGAAACTTGGTTTACATTTAGATAGTATATTTTTTAGTTTTCTTATGATGTGGATAATATGTGTTTTGTGCTATTGAACCCAAAATCTCGCCGCAACATAAACAAACTTTACCACGACAATCATAAGCTTTGCCTTGAAACGAATCATACTTTATATTTTTTTTTAAATCTTAATATGTAAGATATGATTTATAACTTATTTTTTATACAAATATTACTAGTAAAACATAATTTTAAAGTTTATAACAACGTAAAAACTAGTAATAATAGTTCATAATGATCCAAAATACAATGCTACAAAAGAACGAATATAAATAATGTGAGTACTCCAAAATGAAAAATGCAACACTAAAATACCAAACACAAAACAACATGAGAAATTCAGTGAATGATACAACATTAAAAATTTGAATACAAGAGGTGAACCTAATACAAAATGATGGTTGAGGTGAACAATATTATGGACGATTTTCAAAATAGTTAGAAGAGTGTGGTATACAACTTTAATATACAATATCGGGTTCGCCGAACATGAATATACTTAAAAATAAAGAATGTTTGATTTTGAGGGTTCTAACGAATATACTCAAGTATAAGAAGAATGAATATACTGAGAATAATTTTAATCTTTCCACATGCAGGGTACAATAACATTTTTCATAAAGATCAAACTATACATCCTCAGGAAGTGCAAACTGAAAAATGGTGCCCTTAAGAAGGCCCACTATGAAATGAAGAATGTTCCTTTAGATTATATATGATATATTTAAGAACATTAATATTCATTTGGGATATGCTAAACAATCTATTGTGTTTCCATGAAGCCATGAAGAGTACTGATTCTCGTTTATAGATTATTATTATCAGGGAAAATTGTAAGTCAATGCAAGTTAACACGGTTTGAGAGCTTGTCCTAGTAGTTGAAGAAGCCAATTGGATCTAAGTGGATTGATAAGATCTAATGGGATTCCAAGAATAAAGCGGAGACATATAAATTTAGACTCGACAAAAGGTCATAGTAAGTATAAATGGATTGACTTTAGAAAGATATTCTCAAAATACCTTTTTAGGAGAATCATGGTATTAGCTACACCCTTTGACCTAGAGCTTCATCAAATGGATGTTAAGACCACTTTTCTTAATGGTGAGATGGAGAAAACAATCTATTTTGTTCGATATGAGAACTCTGTAGTCGGTGTATCAAATTAAGTGATATGCAAACTTAAAAAATTAATTTATGCACTCCAACAGATTTTTTCAATAGTGATACAATAAGAGACTTAAAACAATGAACTTGATTGAAGAGCGTGTATCAAAATTTCAGTAAGAGTAAGTTCATTATCTTAATACTGCTTCCACAAACAGTAGGTAATTGTTTCATACTATAAATAGATTTTTTTCTGGACAAATTTATATAAAAAATCACAATTATGCGACTTTTTATTATTATAAATTCAGATTAATCGAGATCCTTCCCGTGGAATCCCCTAACTATCACAAAAGATATAGAGAAAGAATGTTGCAAAGCTACTGGATAGAAAATTACAAAAATTTACGAGAGGAGACAAATTAAGTCGAGTAAATACAAAATATTTCTCATGTTTCAGTACTCCGGAGTCAGATTTATAAGAAGTATTACATTTATTTTCAGATTGTTACGAGGCATAAAAACTGAATCCTTAACAACACATCTAGGAAGAGCCACTTTGGCAGTGCAAGTACTCTCGTTAACAATAACCGCTTCTGACCTCTGATAGCTTAAACTCTTAATTGCCTTTGAACTACTATAAGTATACAAGACTACTAAAGGTTGTAGTTTTCTACAAACAACATAGAACACCACACGGCCAGGATTGGTTCATCCTGCAAGTACACATCTATCATCCTTAAACTTAAAGGAATAGAAAGGAGCGTCATAAGTTATGCAGGATGAAGGCCTTTAGAAGCGGAATCATAGGTGTATAACTTTATGTCTAGTCCAACACTAGCAAATATCTTATCATTTGATGGAGAGAAGCTAACACCATCAGTAGTGTAGAATACTGCTTCAGTTAAGAAACCTTTGGGCTACGACAGATGGTATCTCACAAAGGAAGAGTCCCATCATCACTTCACATTCTGTTGCATTTAATCTCAAACTTTAATTGTGTCCTTTGAATTTGTCCGTTTCTTTTTCACATTGTCGTTTCACTTTGTGCTGTCTTTTTGTCTACTCAACTTTGGACTATTTAATAGTCTCTCTATTACCTAATAAATCAGATCTGAGATTTAGCATTATCTCTGTTGTCTCAAAATGGTGTATATTAATCTGTTTTTAGACTTGATTTGGTATCAGATCCTGAAGGTCTTAGCAGACATATTTGTTTCACTAACGATAGAGGTGAACAAAGGAAAAGGAGGTTCGTACGGCCTGAGCTACCCAATGCTGGATATAAGTAATTATACGGCTTGGGCTATCAAAATGAAAGTTTATATGCAAGCGCAAGGGGTCTGGAATGCAGTAGAGCCAAAAGATCCCAATGTTGCTGTCGAAGAGAAGACATATAAGATAGCGCTAGCAATGGTGTATCAGGCAATTCCCGAAGATGTATTGCTCTCAATTGTGAACAAGGGAACAGCAAAGGACGCCTGAGATATGATAAGAACCTTATGCCAAGGTGCAGACAAAGCAAAGAAGGCACGGATTCAGACTCTAAAATCTGAATTCGAAATGCTGAATATGGGTGACAATGAAAAATTTGAAGATTTTCACATGAGAATGAATAACCTCGTTACAAATATTCGAGCTTTGGGGGAAACGATGGAAGAATCATACGTCGTAAAGAAACTTCTGCGTGCTGTCCCTGCCAGATTCCTACAGATAACTTCAACACTGGAGTAATTTGGAGACATCGAGAGCATGACTGTCGAAGAAGCTGTGGGTTCACTCAAGGCACATGAAGAACGAGTAAAAGGAAGGACAGAAACGAAGGAGATTCAACTCATGTTGACAGAAGAGGAATGGGCTAAACGAGAAGGAGCTAACAAAAAGCTTCTATTGACGCGTGAAGAATGGCTGAGGCGAAACAATTTTGACAGATACACAAGGCAGAGAGGCCGTGGAAAGTTTGACAAGAGTGTTATCAAATGCTTCAACTGTAATATCTATGGTCACTTTGCCTCAGAATGTAGGAAACCAAGGAAACACAAGGAAACACAAGAAGCGGAGGCGAATTTGGCTGCGATGGAAGATGATGAAATGGCCCTACTCTTGGCCAAACATGATAAAGACTCGTCAAAGCTTCTCCTGAATGAGGACAAACTGCTATCTACTCAACTTCCAAGGCGTGGAGAATGTGTAGGCGAATCGAATGTCTGGTACCTGGACAATGGTGCAAGCAGTCATATGACAGGTTTTAAAGAAAAGTTTGCAGAACTGGATGAGAGTATATCTGGTGTAGTGCGTTTTGGAGATGGTTCAAAAGTCGAGATAAAAAGAAAGGGCACTGTGATATTACTGTGCAAAAATGGAGAAGAAAAGATGCTGCAAGAGGTGTATTATACACCTAGTCTACGTAATAACATCATATCATTGGGACAGATTTCTGAAGAAGGCAATAATGTGGAACTCAAGGGAGAATTTCTGAGGATCTACGACAACAAAGACAGATTATTGATGAAGGTAAAACGATCTGCCAATCGACTTTACAAAATTATTATTGAGACTAACAAACAGGAATGCCTGATGACTAAAGCGGATGACATCACGAGATTGTGGCATGCCCGTCTTGGGCACGTCAATTATCAAGCCATGGCTCTCATGTCTAAGCACCAGATGGTAGAAGGAATGCCCAGGATAATAAAACCAAATGTCGTGTGTGATGGGTGCTTAATGGGAAAGCAAACCAGGAAGGTATTTCCAGCCAAATCCAAGTTTAGTGCAAAAAAGGTACTAGAACTTATACATGGTGATCTGTGCGGTCCGATATCTCCAACTACTACCTCTGGATACAGATATTTCTTTTTGTTAGTGGATGACTTTAGCAGGTTTATGTGGGTGTACTTTCTAAGAACTAAGGATGAGGCATTCGAAGCATTCAAAAAGTTTCGTGTATTGGTTGAGAACGGGTCAGAGAAAAGAATCAAGGTGCTGAGAACTGACAAACGAGGTGAATTCAATTCTAATGACTTTAAAGAATAATGTGAGAATGCAGGAATTGAGCGACACCTCACGACACCATACTCTCCGCAACAAAACGGAGTGGTAGAGCGTCGAAACCGAACTATTGTGGAGATGACTAGAAGCAGTCACAAGGAAATGCAATTGCCATCAAAGATGTGGGCTGAAGCAGTCAGAAACTCGGTATACATCCTCAATAGATTACCCACGCGAGCATTGACAGGTAAGACTCCGTATGAAGCATGGACAACAAGGAAACCGCAGATAAGTCATGTACGGGTCTTTGGGTTCTTATCGCACATGAAAACTCCAAGTGTGCACAACACAAAGCTGGATGATCGCAGTAAAAAGTTAGTTAATCTGGGGAGAGAGCCTGGAACTAAAGGATACCGTTTATATGATCCCAAGGAAGATCGTATACATATAAGCCGTGATGTCATTTTCGAAGAAACGAAGCAATGGCCGTGGAGTATGATTGCAGATAGGGAGGAGACACATGAGAGTTTTATTGTGGCAAGTATGCCTGAGGTTGATGAAACAGGTCAAGATGAGACCGAAATCGTAGAGTATGGTGATGACAACCATAGTGGCAATAACACCCAGACGTCAACACCATAGTCGCGGGCTTCTGAGTCTTCTCAGTCCTCTGTTGGATATGACAACTAAAGTAACACTCAGGTATCCACTCCACATTCTCAGTCGTCTGCTTCTAGAATCAATCGAGATAATTACGATGATAGCACAGAGCCAAAATTGATTTAGACCTTTGAGTGAAATTTACAATGTCACAGAGGAAATAGTGCTTGATGAAGAAGAATTGTGGCTCATGGGGGTAGATGAACCTGTCAACTATACACAGGCAGCAAAAGATGTCAACTGGAGGCAAGCAATGAGGCATGAGATGGATTCTATTAAGGCAAATGATACATGAAAATTGACGAGTCTACCACCTGGACAGAAGATCATAGGTCTGAAATGGATCTATAAATTAAAAAGGGATGCCAACGGGAAGGTGGTAAAATACAAGGCACGCCTCGTAGCAAAGGGTTATGTACAAGAACATGGCATTGATTTTGATAAAGTATACGCACCAGTTACTCGGTTGGAGACAGTGAGGTTGCTATTAGCTTTGGCAACTAAAAATCAATGGGAAGTGCACCATCTCGACGTAAAGACGACCTTCTTGAATGGAGATATAGTGGAAGATGTATACGTTGCCCAACCAGAGGGATTTTAAAGAAAGGGACAAGAGCAACTAGTGTACAAATTGTCTAAAGCTTTGTATGGACTTCGCCAGGCGCCTCGTGCTTGGTACGCCAAACTGAATTCATGTCTTATAAAGCTTGGATTTACTCGTTGTCCGTACGAGCATGCTGTATACACAAGGAAGGAGGGAGAAAACAGTTTGGTTATTGCAGTATACGTAGATGACATTCTAGTAACAGGCACGAGTGTCTTAGCAATCAAGGATTTCAAGAACCAGATGAAGCTTCAGTTCAAGATGAGCGACATAGGAAAGCTCAGCTACTACTTGGGAATAGAAGTTGAACAAAGAGAAGAATATATCGAATTAAAACAAGCAGGTTATGCACGAAAAATTCTGGAAAATGCAGGCATGACAGATTGTAATCCGACGAAGTATCCAATGGATCCAAAGGAACAGCTTGATCGAGACGAGACAGGAAAGTTGGTCAATGCTACAGACTACAAGAGTATGGTAGGGGTCTACGATATTTGGTTCATACGCGACCAGATATTGCATACTCAGTCGGTAATGTCAGCCGATATATGGAAAAACCCACAAAAGGCACCAGGATGCAGTGAAAAGAATACTCAGGTACGTTAAGGGAACTATACAACACGGGTTGGTGTATACAAAGAATAGTGGTAATAATGTGTTAATTGGGTTTTCAGACAGTGACTTGGGTGGACAAATTGAAGATAGAAAGAGCACAGGAGGCGTAGTTTATTACTTGAATGAGAGTATTATCACTTGGGTCTCACAAAAACAGAAGTGTGTTGCTCTATCATCGTGTGAAGCTGAATTCATGGCTGCTACCGCAGCAGCTTGCGTAGGTATTTGGCTTAGAAATACTCTTAGTCAGATAACACATGAAGCTGTTGGCCCAGTGATTTTATGCATAGATAATCGATCTGCAATCGACCTGGCTAAGAATCCTATGTTCGATGGTAGAAGCAAGCATATCGACATAAGGTTTCACTTTATTAGGGAATGCGTAGAGCGAGGAGAAGTTGTCTTGAAACATGTTTGCAGCAACTATCAAAGAGCAGATATTTTGACAAAGGGGCTAGCTACTGTCAAGTTTGAAAACATGAGGAAACTATTGGGAGTCAAAAACTTGAGTAAACGAGGTTGAGATTAGGAGGAAGAGTGTTGCATTTAATCTCAAACTTTAATTGTGTCCTTTGAATTTGTCCGTTTCTTTTTCACATTGTCGTTTCACTTTGTGCTGTCTTTTTGTCTACTCAACTTTGGACTATTTAATAGTCTCTCTATTACCTAATAAATCAGATCTGAGATTTAGCATTATCTCTGTAGTCTCAAAACGGTGTATATTAATATGTTTTTAGACTTGACATTCGGCCATGACAACTGCTTTGGCAATTTGCTCGATTTTGGTAACAGGAAGAGGCAGTAGAATCATGAGAACCGTTGGAGTCTGAATCAGAAGTGTTTATTAGCTTCGGCCAGGTCCTCTTGAGTAATATCCTTACCATCTTCCTCCTTATCTGCGCACCAGGCACATCAACTATCCTTTGCATCTTTGGTTTGCTCTTTACCTATACTAAGAGAATAACTAGAACATACCTCCTGCTGAGATAAGACTCGGGGCTGCTCCATATTGTGTCCAGAAACAAAATCATGACTAAGAAAGAAAGTAAATCAAGGATTTGAAGCATAACGTTTTCTTTTTCTCCAACTTTTCATGCATACCTTCATGATAAATGAGGTTGCAGTATTCGCTCATAATCTGAAGTTTCTTTGGCAACGGTTGTTGCACCAAAGATAAACTTGAAAAGATGCAGAAGTAGCTATGTTGTAGGTGAACCAAAAAGGATCAAGCCTGCTGCTTATAAGAAAATTAACAAAAACATCTGCATATGGCCAACCTATATTAGGGGCTTACAAAAGAGTGCTAAATATTTGAACAAGTTGATAATTGTTAATCATGCATTGAAATAGCTCCGGTATGCACAATGAACAAATTGAAGGGTCGTTGACATTCCACATTTGCACCGAATTAGACATTCAAGCTTATTGTCCAAACTGATTTCCTCAAGTCCATCAAAGGTATCGTGTCTGATACCATAGAGCTTTTCAACCACCTCCTTGCAGTTTCTATATTACTCCAGTAGTATGGCTTGATCAGTTTCCAGTTCATCATTAAGTCTGCTAAAGACAATCGCCAGTGAGGTCTTCTAACCGCTTCTTGATTTCATTCGACTTTTCTGACATAAATTCTTCTTTTTGCTCAGCTTTCTCAGCCTCCATTAACGACTAATCCCGTTTAGAAAAAGCACTAGCTACACAACTTTTTTTTACTTGAGCTGCTTCCAAATGTTTTGCCACATTAGCAACGTGCGGATCTGCTATTTGTAATTTTAGATTCCAGCAGAAAGAACGTAGGAAGAACTATGCAAAACTAATGTTACTTCTCCAGCTGCTAAGGTTGACTGTCTCATACAAAAATCTGATGAAAGAGTACAAGGAGTGAGCTTTTTCAAGTTGGTAAAATATTCAGTATTATATTTCATGGATCGATCTTGTGCACATGGTAATTTT
The DNA here is from genome assembly GCA_036936605.1 of Limnanthes douglasii subsp. nivea. NCBI lineage: Eukaryota > Viridiplantae > Streptophyta > Magnoliopsida > Brassicales > Limnanthaceae > Limnanthes > Limnanthes douglasii. The sequence continues at coordinate 327,668,529 of JAUPFV010000001.1, forward strand.
CATCTTTATCAACTATGTAGCCTACTTCATAGGCTAAAAAAACATCGCATGGCTAATTAGATATATAATGAAAGAAGCTAAGCCTCCACAATACTTTTTTTTTTCTACCACAACGTTTCATCAGACTGTAACAGCTTAAATAAACCCAGTTCAATAAGCCCACACTCAAGAATTGAGAGATAGGGAAGGGGGAGCTGTTGGTGGGCTAGCAAATTCGATAGCCCCCTTCGGAACCGCTCTGGTATATTCTATTTGTATACCGTCTGATAGTGTTAACGAGTTGTTCACGAACCAAATTTTGAAAGTGATATGAGCCGATAAAATCGATAAATCTGATTTTTTTTTTGTATATTATATTATTTTTATATAAAAATGTAATTTTTAACAAGAATTAAAAGTTTTATTAATAGCAACTGTATGTTACATGGATGTAACAATAATAACATTTTGAGTTATTACATGTTGTCGATAATAATTTTGAAGAATTAAAATCATGCCTTCATTCTTTAATTTAGCTCGGATAGCTTTTTTAAATGTAACAATGATGACATTTTGAGTTATTACATGTTTGTCGGTAATAATCTTGAAGAATTAAAATCCTGTATAATTCTTTAATTTAGCTCAGATAGCTTTTTTAAAAGAGAATTAACAATCTTTTTAGTTCTTTTCGAGTTGAGAATTATCTTTAAAAAAAATATACTATATGATTTTTATTTTCTTCGGTTGTTAGTCCGTGTTGAATCAGATGGTTGATCTTTTGTTAAAGAACTTGTTCCTGCAAAGCAAAGAAAAATATGATGGTCCAAGAGATTCGTGCCAGTTTATTAGATATACATTAAGTTGATCAATGTTGGAATATAAGGTATCCAACATTGATTCTCTCGAGTAAAAGAATTGCACTTAGAGATGGGGTGTTTGATTATGTAAAAAATGACAGTCTCCTTTTGATCTCATTGTATGTTTTGCCACCCAATAAGCGGCAAGATTTTGTTCCCTGCATGTAATTAGAAGATTCAACTGATGTAGGATTATTTTTTACTTAAAGAGTGCATCTTGCATAAATGAGATCACCATTGTCATTTCTAAGAACAAAGTGACTGCTAGCCTCACCATTAGAGAGACGTGAGGCATCACAATTTAATTTTACTCTATTAGATGATACATGATGTCATCTAATGTAAAGAAAATATTTCTTGTTTGCTAAATGATTAAAGTAGTGAATATCATGGGGAATTTTTAAGTCTCATATACAGTGTTTGTATTTGATAATATTTGAGAAATCAAGAGATGATATTATGTATAAAACATTATCAATTATACTTTTGGAAGAAGCTTTAATATTGTTACATTTGGATTTGTTCCTAGCATTACAAATTGACCAGACGATTATTGAAGGTAATATAGTTCTTATATGGGGTTGTATAGTGTCAGGATCTAATCATGTGAGATACTGTCATATGGTTACCTATTATGACCCTAATAAAACAGTAAAATATTTCCAAACATCCTAAGCAATGAAATAAGATACAAATATATGATTAAGACTTTCGATGTTATAGCAGTGTTGGTATTTGGATGGTAAGCTAAAACATTTTCTTTGAATGATAGAGTCAACTGATACTAAATTGTTTAATATCCTCCAAATGGTGAATGAGCATTTCTTTGGAGAGATATTATTCCATACTTTCTTTTAGTAAATTAGATTTTAAAAGTATTTGTGCTAATTTTATTCAAAGTGGTTTTTAGAGAGAATTTACCATCAGATGATACTTTCCATAGATTAGTATCATCGTCATCAAGGTTGAGAGATATTTTTTGGATCCTGTTAATATCATATGGGAGGACATGTTCTCCGAGTTTAGTTATGTTCCAATATTTATTTGACCAAAATTTTGAAAGTTTGACTTATTATACTACTAATTGTTTTCATTTTCGGGTAAAGTGATTAGAAGATGAGAATGACTCCATTTCTCAAGCCAGAAATCTATATTTCCTCTACCAGGATACCAAAAAATAAATTTCTTAGCTGATTCTTTTGTTTTGTTGATCTTTTTCTAAATTTTAGAATCTTTTTGTTTATGATAAGTTTGTAGGGTAATATATAAATTACATGAATTTAGCCCATAATGTTTTGTTTTCTTTAAAAGTTAACCATACTTTATAAGATAACCCGTGTTTGAATGTCATTTATATTTTGGATTTTTAATCCATTTTCATCACATGGCTTATAGAGTTTGGTCCATTCTGACCATATTATAGGATTTTTTGTTTCACTGTGACCCGAAGTAAATTTTTTCAGAAGTATGTTAATTCTAGTTAACACTTTTTGGAAGTTTAATGTTTTGTATGTAATAAATTGGATAGACAAGGAAGACTAATTTGATGAGAATCAGTATGCCGCCACATGACAGAGTTTTGAAGTTCCATTTTGATATTTTACTTCTTATTTTGTCAATAAGATTGACAAAGTAACAAGAATTTATGCTTGAATGAACCGTTATACCTAGATATATTACAAAGTTGAATAGCTATGTTTAAATCCTAAGGTATTATCTAGAAGAGTTTATGGATCTACTCATCTGAGAAGAGAAAATGAATGTTGTTTTAGTTTTTTTTACCTTGCTGAGCATACATGGTTTGATATTGGTTAGGAAAATTATAAATTTTCTTGACTTTATTATAGAACCATCTTTAAATATTATTACATCATCTACAAATGCTAGACATGGTATGCTTATTGACCATCTAGAGTTGTATCTCATAGTAGTGTAATGTTTATTGAGTTTTTTAATTCCTCCTAATAGGAATTCTTCAGGAATGATGAACGTGTTGTGTGATAAATGATCATCCTGCCTGACCCCATTGCTAGAATTAAAGAAGCCATATGAGCAGTCATTGATAATTATTGAGTAAAATACATTTTCAATACCTATTTTGATCAGATTAATGAATTGATGATTGAAACCAAAGCCCAACATAATGTTATATATAAACTTAAAGTCAAATTATATCAAATGCTTTTGTTATATCAAGATTCATGATTATGTTACATCCCTTTGTTTTTTTGTTTAAATCATGTATAAGCTCTTGATTATTAAAATGTTTTCTTGAATGCTTTTGTTTTCAACAAAGGCACCTTGCTCATCTAAGATAATTTCAGGGATGATTTTGGAAATTCTATTGAGGTTGATCTTAGATAGTAGTCTATTGAATAATGTACAAAGGCTGATAGGTCTGAATTTTGGCCAAGATTTTGGGGAATTTTTTTTAGATATTAAGCATATTACTGTTGCAAAGATTTCTTTAAAGAATGAGATATTGTTGAAGTAATCTGTAACAACTTCAAATTTTTTATTTTTAATGATTGTTTAACATTCTTGAAAGAATATGGGTTTTGATAAGGAAAGATATTCCTCAGGGACCTAAGTGCAATTGATAGGGACTAAAGTGATAAGTTCTGTAAATATAGGGTCAAATTAGACTTTAGGAGAAATGTAAAGGGTTGAACTGCAAATATACCATTATGTAACCGTTTCTCTAACTAACTCACTCAGTCTATTTAAAGAGGCTGAAGAAGTTAGTTAGGCCTATGAAATAATCAGAAGCACTTTTTACTTCCTAAAATTCTCTAAGTAGATTTGTGTTCTTGATTTTGTCATTTCAGTTTTAATTCTTACCAAATTGGCGCTAGAAGGAGGGGGCGAGGATACCTTGATCAACAGATCAGAAATCGACGTTCGAGTTTTCGTTTTGCAAAATTTTCCGTTCGAATTTTCATATTTTGTTTGATTTTTCGCTGATTGAGGATGAATACTGAGGAAGGTGACAATCCATCTGTTCGCAAGGCTATGGAAACATTGAAATCCGATCTGCAAGAGGCAGGTAAATCGATTCCAACTCAATCAATCCAATTTGATTTTGAAGGGAAAATGAATGAGATGATAAGGAAGGTGGCAGAGCTTGACGAATTGGTAAAAAAGAAGGGAAATAATGATGGTGCTAGGCTTAGGTCTAAGATAGCAGGGGGCGATCAGAATGATCAGTCGGATCAGTCGATGGACGATGGCGACGATCGATATGAACAGCGTAAAGCACGTTTTGAGCAAAAGAAAGAGTATAGTGGGATAAAGAGGAAAGAAAAATAACAAAAGCGATTGTATGTGAACTCTAGTGATGAAGAGGATTTCGAAGATTCTGAGTCTGATGAAACACCGAAGTACGAACGTTCTCGAGGCTATTCAAGAGGAGCAGAGCGTGAGCTCCGGCCAGCTAGGGTGTATAAGGAAGGAAGGAAAAAGAAAGAGAGGCGAGTATATTCACCTCGAAAATATTCGCCTCGGAGATATTCGCCTCGAAAATATGAAGGTGAGTCCAGCTTATATGCAACTGTGGGGATGAGAAATGAGGACCAGTATGTTCAGGGAGTCGACTGGAGGGACTCACCATTGATCAGGGAGATCAGATCTGTGCCGCTTCCGAGGCGGTTTGATATTTCCAAAGTTGATAAGTTTGATGGGACTCAAGATCCCGATGACCACATAGAACAATTTAAAAACTACATGACTAATTTCGAAGATGACGATAAATTGGTGTGTAGAGCTTTCTCTCAGACGTTTAAGGGAACTGCGCTGAAATGGTTCAACAAGATTCCTAAGGAGTCAATTGCAAATTTTAGAGGCTTCTATACCACTTTCCGAAGACAGTTTGTGGGAAGCAAGGAAATGAGAGCCAATGGAGACACAATAATACAATGCAAGCAGGTTGTGGGAGAAAAGTTAAAGGATTATACTAAGAGGTTTGTGTCAACAAAGGCTGAATTGGATGATTGTGAAGAAAGTGTGGCTATGGCGGCGTTTAGGCAAGGGCTGTTGCCTGGGGATTTAGCCGATGAGACTACGAGGTGCAGGGCGTTAACATTTGGAGCTCTTATGGCTCAGGTTGAGGATCAGATTAAGGTCGAAGAATCGACGCGGGTTCGAGGAGGTGCTAGTACTATTCAGAAGGGGAGTGGACAATCTAACACATCGAACAACAATCCCTCGCGTCCGAAGAACAATCAAAATGTATCTAACCGAGGAGCTTCGAACTCGTATCAAGGGGGATATAATCAACACAACTCTAATAATCAGCAACAGTTTAGATCCAGATCGAATGTGTGGGTGAGGCCAGATTATTATGCGGATCTGACTGAAAGTGTGGCTTCGATATATGAAAAAACAAGGGGAACAGTAAATTTTAGAAAGCCACCAGCGATTAACAGGCCAAGAGATGAGCGCAATAATAAGTTCTGCAGGTATCATGATGATGTCGGCCATGATACAAATGATTGCATTGCTCTAAAGAAGGAGATGCAAATTTTGATCGAGAATGGAAAGTTGCTGGAATATGTCAGGAAGAATGCTAAAGCGGCAGGTCCGAAAATTGGTAATCCTAATTCTAAGCAGGAAACTGCACTAATGATTTTAGATGTTGCAGGTGAGGGGGATGGTTTCGATGTGGCCTCGGAATATGTCGAACCAGACCCCAGTCGACTTTTGTTAATGTCAATAGATGAGCCGATGCGTCAGGGACGTGTTCGAGATTTGTGTGCCTTCTTCGAATCACTTACAATATTTGGGGGAGATTCGATGACCAACAACACTAATAATTCGAGGAAGAGGCATATAGTGAACTTAACACGACAAATTGAGGGAGGCGCATCGGCACACCTAAGCAACAGAAAGGATGTGCCCTTTATAATTTTCGATGGGGATGATTTGAGGGGGATTACTGGGCCACATGAAGATGCGGTGGTCATAGGAGCAGAAGTATGCGGGGTGGAGATTCGACGAGTGTTGATTGATACAGGGAGCTCTGCTAATGTGCTTTTCAAGTCAACATATGAGAGATTAACTGCTCCGTCTCGAATAGAAAGATCAGAAAGGACTATCATAGGGTTTACTGGCGCAACAGCAAATGTGATAGGAGAGTTCGAGGGTGAAGTTTCTTTGGGAAAAGGGCCCTTCAAGAAGAAAGTACAAGTACTTTTTATGGTGGTAGATTGTCCATCAAGTTACAACGCTATTTTTGGGAGGTCGTGGTTGGCTAAAATGTACGTTGTAGTTTCTATAGTTCATCAATGTTTGAAGTATGTGATCGAGGACCGAGTCGGCGTAGTTCGAAGTGATCAAAAGGTGGCAAGAGAATGTTATGCTGCTGCATTTAGACTACGGGGCAAAAGTTCTGATGATCCGATGGAGAATTAGCAGTTTGGGGGGTTGTCTTCTGATGGAAAAGATGAGGGAATTGATGATCCGAGGTCAACCCCGAGTTCTGTGGTGGTCAATGAGGAAATAGAAGAATATATTTTCAATAATGGCAGGATACTTCGAATTGGGACCCTATTATCTTTATCGATGCGAGAAAAGTTGTTGACTTTTTTGTCTGAAAATTTGGATGTTTTTGCGTGGAGGTCTGAAGACGTAGTGGGGGTCCCAAGTGACATAATATGTCATAGTTTGGCGGTTGATCCGAAGGTCAAACCGATAATTCAAAAAAGAAGGGCCTTTTCATTGGAAAAATTCGAGGCAATAGTTGCCGAGGTGGATCGACTATACAAGATGGGTCATATCAGGGAAGCCAATTATCCGAGGTGGACGACTAATCCGGTAGTAGTGAAAAAGAAGAATGGAAAATGGCGAATGTGTGTGGACTTCACAGATTTGAATAGAGCCTGTCCAAAAGATCCTTTTCCGGTGCCTCGAATCGATCAGTTAGTGGATTCTACTTCGGGAAATAAAATCTTGACGTTTATGGATGCGTTTTCGGGGTATAATCAGATTCGAATGAATCCAAATGATGAAGAAAACACGACTTTTATCACTGACAGAGGATTGCACTGCTACAGAGTGATGCCGTTCGGATTGAAAAATGTTGGGTCAACATATCAGAGGCTGATGAATAAGGCGTTTGCTTCACAAATAGGGAGAAATATCGAAGTGTACATCGATGACATGCTTGTTAAAAGCAAAAGTGATGATGAACACATTGATGATTTGGAAGAGACGTTTTTGAATCTTAGAGCAATACAATTGAAGTTGAACCCAGAAAAATGTACATTTGGAGTTCGATCTGGCAAATTTCTGGGGTACATGATTAGTGAAAGAGGAATCGAAGTGGATCCAGATCAATTGAAGGCTCTGATATCTATGTCTTCACCTCGGAATATCAAAGAAGTGCAAATGTTAACGGACAGGTTAGCAGCTTTAAACAGATTCATTTCTCGTTTTTCAGATAAGTGCTTCCCTTTTTTCCACGTGCTGCGTAGACCTAATAACTTTGAGTGGACCTCGGATTGTGAAGAAGCTTTTATGAAGATTAAAAATCTTTTGTCCTCTCCTGAAATATTGTCGAAGCCTCGAAATGGTGAGCAGCTATTTTTGTATATAGCAGTATCGGATTATGCGGTGAGTGCGGTTCTGGTCAGTGAAGATACGAGAATTTCGAAGCCTGTCTACTATGTCAGCAAAAGTTTGGTTGATGCTGAAAAACGCTATTTGAAGCTCGAAAAATTGGCAATGTGCATAGTAGTGGCAGCAAGAAAAATGCGTCCTTACTTCCAGGCACATACGATTGTGGTTCGAACTTCATATCCATTAAAAAATGTTTTGCAGAAGCCAGATATCTCAGGAAGGATGACCAAGTGGTCTGTGGAATTAGGAGATTTCGATGTGTTATTCTCTCCTCGAACAGCTATCAAAGCTCAAGCTTTAGCAGATTTTTTGGTGGAATTCCACTCAAGCAGATCCGAAGAGAAAGATGGTGAAAAGGTGAAGGAGAATCCGACGTGGACGATACGAACTGATGGGGGATCCAGTAACAAAGGGTCGAGTGCAGGAGTTGAGTTGGTGGCACCAACAGGGGAATTTATATTTCAAGCTATAAAATTTGGCTTTCATGCTTCGAATAACGAAGCTGAGTATGAAGCTGTGCTAGCAGGATTACGGTTAGCAAAGATTTGTGGAGCGACATTTGTGCGCTTGGAAATAGATTCACAGTTGGTAGTTAACCATGTTAAAGGAGTATCGGAAGCTAAAAAGGAACGTTTGGTTTTGTACTTACAAGAGCTTCGGGGAATGATGGCACAGTTTGAAAATGTCGAAGTGGAGCATATTCGAAGAGGTAGCAACACAATGGCTGATTCTTTGGCAACAATGGCTTACTCTGAAGAATATCCGTGGATCATTACACAACCATCGCCTTCGATCATACCGAATTCTGAGCAGTGTGAAGTTGTTAATGAGATAGTGAAAGATCCGATGTGCGCTCGAGGAGATTGGAGGTTTGACTTGTTAAACTTTATTTCGAAGGGAATTTTACCTCTTGATAAACACTTGCTTAAGAAAATAAAGTACAAAGCTCTTGGCTATGTGGTATTGGATGGGGTACTATACAAAAGGTCTGCGTCGAAACCTTTACTACGATGTTTAAGCAAACAAGAGTCTCAGGACATTTTATCCGAACTGCATGATGGGGATGGATCAGCTCATTGTGGATTCAAAGCCTTAACGCGTCGGGTATTGTTGGCAGGATATTATTGGCCTACTATTATGCAAGATGCCAAGTCGTTAGTTCGAAGCTGTGATACTTGCCAAAGGTATGCAAATTTAATACACAAACCAGCAGTACCCCTAATGACAATTTCAGAGGCGGTTCCTTTCGATAGGTGGGGGATTGATTTAGTGGGACCATTACCTATGGCTTCTGGTGGAAGACAGATGATTATTGTTGCGGTTGATTATTTTTTGAAGTGGGCAGAAGCAGAACCCTTAGCTGGGACAAAAGCTAAGGATGTAATCAAGTTTATTCAAAGTAACATTTGCTACCGTTTTGGAGTACCTCGAAAAATAACGACGGACAACGGTCCTCAATTTAATAACAAGGAAATGGACTCTTTTTGCTCTTCGAAAGGGATACAGCAATGCTTTTCCACTCCTTTCCACCCCCAGGCAAATGGACAGGTGGAAGTTACAAATAGATCTATTTTGGATGGTTTGAAGAAAAATTTGGCAGGAGCAGCAGGGAAATGGCCAAATTATCTTCAAGAGGTGCTATGGGCATATAGAACAACCCCTAGAGAGGCTACAAAAGAGACTCCTTTCTCTTTAGTATATGGAATGGATGCTGTGTGCCCTGCTGAATCTACATTGCCTTCTTATAGACTACTACAATATTCCGATGCGGATAACGATGAAGCTAGAAGAGTGGAGCTTGAATTGTTGGAAGAAAAAAGGGTCAAAGCACATTTGAATGTGATCCATTATCAAACATTAATGAGGAGCAGGTACGATGCTAAAGTTAAGAGGAGAGAATTCAAAATTGGCGATCGAGTATTACGAAAAGTATTTCTTCACACTAGGGATAAACACATTGGAAAATTGGCCCCAAACTGGGAAGGTCCTTACGAAGTCAAAATGAGGGTCAAGCCAGGTTCCTACAGGTTGTCAGATCGAGAAGGGAGGATGCTCAAACATCCTTGGAATATAGAGCATTTGAAATTGTACTGTGAGTAAATTCAAACTTCGAATTTTTGTAAAACAGACATACTCTTTCCTTATCTGTTGGCCCATAAAGGTTTTAATGAGGTGTCTGTTTAATATTGAATTTTTTAATAAAATTTCTTTTGGCCATTGGTTGTTTACTATGATGAGTGATTTATTATTTTGGTAACTTGGCAAAGATTGATCATCTTTGAAAGTTGACCAAGAATAATTTTCCGAAGCAATAGCTTTGAAGAAACAACCAAATTTTTGAGGTGCCACGTCTTATGAGTGCATCTAATTTTCGAGGTGCCACGTCTTATGAGTGCATCTAATTTTCGAGGTGCCACGTCTTATGAGTGCATCTAATTTTCGAGGTACATCCATTAATAAATACGTTTAATTTTCGAAGTGATAAATTTAAATAAGTACATCAGAAGTTTAAGATAAAATTTTAAGAGGAAGAAAAGTTGCTTGTTCATCGGATTAAACACGAAGTCTACAAAAAGGTGAGAATTACTTAGCCAGATACACAAAAAACAAACATGATATGCCTAGACTATTAGGCATCATCTTCTTCTTCCGATGACTCCTCTGAAGCATCTTCTCCTTCGGAGGAACTTGGTGGCACTTCGAATGCTTCCCTTGGGCGACTTTCTTCAGGAACTTGTTTCCAAAGGTTCGTTAAATCCAACCTTGGACAGGCAGCATGAACCTCTCGAAGAATTTGAATAGCGGTATCAATTTGAGCTTTCTTGATACCTTTAAGCATTAAAGAGCCAACATCGGCCTCGGTCTTTTTAACGGCAGCATTCTTTTCTTCCTCGAATTTTGTTCGAAGCGTAGTCAACTCAGTTTGGCAATTCTCCAGCTTCTCCTGAGTTTCTTTAACAAGTTTCTCAGCATCGGAAGATTTTTTCTTTGCCTCGGTAATTGCGGTGGAATGTTGAGAATTTAAGTTTTCAAGAGCTTGTCGATGAGAAGCCTCCAGAGCTTCGACTTTTTCTTTGTGCTCTTTAGCAAGTTTGTCTTTTTCGGCTTCGAATTTTTGAAGTGCCTCTGTTTTCGAAGTCTTTTCGAACTCTATTTCCTTTTTACTCTTGATCAATTTTTGTGCAAGAAGCTCCAATTGTGCATGTGAATTTTTTACTTCTTCACATAATTTGTTGGCTGCAGCACTTAAGTTTTCAAAAGGATGAAGGATCGAAGTTACCTCATCAGATTTGTTTGAATTGGGAAAGATTGTTGGTCGCTGACAGACAGGAACGATGGCGTTAGATGTCGAAGCCATAGCAGCCCCAGTAGAAGTTGATGGAGCAAAATTGGTAGGTTGAGAATCATTGCCAGTAAATGCAAAATCCCCGCTTGAATTAAAGTTTTCAAGGTTGAGGTAATCATCCACTTGACTATCTCCTAGTGTTAGTCCTCCATCAGGGTTCTCTTCGATAAAGGTTTTCCCATGCACCTCGGAAGCTAGTACTTCCTCTAGCATATCAGCCTCGTTCTTCTTCTTGGGTGTACCAGACTTGCTCTTTTTATTCTTTGAAGAATTGTCTTTTTTTTTAGAACAGGTTCATCTTCTTCGGAAATGGGGGGAAGCTGAGGTGCAGATGCTTTTCGCTTTATTTTAGTCTTCGAGGTGTTGGAAGATTTAGCCTTGATTGCTTTGGGTTTCTTGAGGGTTTGCTTCCCTTTCTTTTTTAAAGGTAAGTGGCTGTCACTTCGATTCCGGGTCGGAAGATAGCATTTCCCATCTGGAGCAAGTATCCTCTGAACTGCTAGGATGGGATCTGGAGGCACCATCGGGTCTTGAGGGAAGTCAGCCCCTAACGATATACGCCAAAGATGGCTGTTGACGAAGTTGATAGGCTCAAATGCTGAGTGTAAGCCATTTCCCCAAGACTTTTCTGCCCACTCAGCCATTTGTTGGAAGATGAGCTTGGCTTCTTTTCGACGACTCTTGAACCGCGTCAGAATTTCTAAGGAGAGACAAATAGTTGGTTAAATAAATCGATTTAAAACAATTAGATAAATAAAGGAAGGTATCACTTACTGCTATCTCTCCAAGTAAGGGTGAGTTTGGAAGGATTGGCATCGGAAATTTCTTTGCCGTTTTCCCAGGCTCCTGATAGGAAGACGAATCTTTGCTTCCAGAACTTATCAGCTTCGAGGAGGTCGTCGACAATTTTTAAATCATCTTCAAGAGTTAGGTAATAAAACGGCAGAACTGGGCCATTCGAAACTTTGGTTACTGAGATGAAGTCCTCGATTTCGAGGGGAATGCCTCCAAGCCTCGATACCATGATTGCTGAGAATAAAGTAAAGAGCAAGTTGGGAGTGACTTGTGTTGGACACAATCTGTGGATTTCGAAGTACCTCACTATCATCGGATCAAGGGGAAACCGAAGTCCCCAGTTGAAGAGCTCAGGGTACACTACTAGCTCATCTTTCTGACAGTTTAGAGGTGTCTCTCCTTCTACTGGTAATCGAAGAATCATGTTATCGGTTAATCCCATAACTTTCTGAGCTGCTCTTTCTCTGATTCGAGGTAGTAGCTGTAGGGTACATTCTTTAAGGCAAGAATATACCAAGCAGAAAGAGGTTTAAGATTTTCTTGAACTAAGGCAGCAACGCTCTCGGGAAGTGTAATAAGAGCTTTTTTCCCTCGAATCTTCTTTGGAGGAGCTACACCATCAGCCTCGGATTCCTCTTCGGCATCAGATTCAGTAGCTTCAGAATCGTCTTTTTTGTTATCTTCATCAGTGACTTCATTAGAGCGACTTCGGATTTGAGTCTCCTGTTGAGTCACAGGAATTGGCTGACTACACTCTGGTGTAATGTCATCCACTTCTTGTGGGGGAGGAGAAGAGTGTGGGGGAGGAGAAGAGTTTTCTGCTTCTTCACCCATTGCTAGGAAAGGTGATTTTTTGGGACGTTTGACTTTGATAGCTTCGAATTGAGGAGGGAGTGTGTTGGATTGAAGGTCTTTTGTCGCTTCGACTTGAAGGACAGGTGATTTGGGTTGTGATTTATTATCAGTTGGTGGCTTGTCTAAAGTAACGACTTTAGATTTCCGATGAGGTCTTAGCAATGAAGAATTAGCTGGATTTCGAGGAGGAGAGGTTGTTGGGTTAGTCTCTGGGTTTGAAGCTAAGGGTGAAGACGAAGTGGCAAGGTTAGGGTCGAAATTACCATATTCAAAAGTGGTACAAGAAGAGTGAGGACCGTTGTAGATCAACCCAGCAGCTTTGTATTCTTTGGCTCTTTGTGAAATACAAAGATAATCGTAGGCCCTGAATACTTGATTGCTGGAACCAGGGAAAAGAGGTTTATTTGGTTTTACTGGTTTTCTGGGTTTAGATCTTTTGTATTTAGGATATCTTCTCATACAATGGTATCGATCTAAGAGGTTGCTTTGGTGGATGAAAAAGATGAAGTAATTTAAAGATTTATGAAGAACAGGTTGAAGATGGCTTGAAGAACAGGTTGAAGATGAAGAACAGGTTGAAGATGGTTCAAGAGGTGATTTCTCTAAAAAGTTTTTAGTGAATGAAGAGTTGGGTATTTATAGGATAAAGGAGTGACGTTGAGAATATGGAGAGGCAAAACCAGTGAGTTGCTCTCATTGGGTGGAATATGAAACGAAAAGAAAGCGTGTAGTGTCATGGGTCTACTATTAAAGGTCTAATCAATCTATCAGGTAGGGATTAGAGATTTCGAAGTATTAGCAAAACTACGTTCCTAGTAATAATGTTCGAAGTTGAGGCGAAGCTATATTTCAAGTTGGCAAGTTCGAAGCGATGGGGAAATCTGTTTGCACTTATTCATAAATTCGAGGAGAAGTCACAAATCATTGGTTTCAATCATAATAAAGAGATAAAGTGAAGAAAGTTGTATTGACTCAAGATAGAGTTCGAGGAGCTAGTAGTTCTTATAAATGTCTGTATAAGAACTAGGGGGGCTACTGATAAGGAAATATATTCCTCAGGGACCTAAGTGCAATTGATAGGGACTAAAGTGATAAGTTCTGTAAATATAGGGTCAAATTAGACTTTAGGAGAAATGTAAAGGGTTGAACTACAAATATACCATTATGTAACCGTTTCTCTAACTAACTCACTCAGTCTATTTAAAGAGGCTGAAGAAGTTAGTTAGGCCTATGAAATAATCAGAAGCACTTTTCACTTCCTAAAATTCTCTAAGTAGATTTGTGTTCTTGATTTTGTCATTTCAATTTTAATTCTTACCAGGTTTGAAACTATCAAATCCATAAATATTATTTGAATTTAAGTTGATGATTTTATTGTGAATCTCCTCTATTGAGGTATTTCTCGTTAAGAGTTGATTGTCTTGATCATTAGTTAACCAAGGAATAATCTAATTAATTATACTTAAGTTTGATAGGTTGATTTGACAATTTAAAATCTTTTTAAAATAGTTAAATGCAGATTCACATATTTGATTTTGATCTTCAGTTCAAGTATTACTAATTGATGTTATGAGTTATATTTATTTTCTTTCTCTTTTTGACAAAACTGCGAAAGCGTTTGGTGTTCTTTTCACCATCTTTAAGCCAGAGGAATGCACTTTTTTGCTCCTAGAATATTTATTCTATGGCAAGCAAGTTTAAGTGTATTTCTCTAGCCTTTAAGAGAAGAATTTTATTTTCTAGAGTTGATTAATTCTTTCAGTTTTATTTTAGAAATCTTAACATCTTCTTCTCCTTTGGAAATATTATAAAAAAGTTTCCAAAGATCTCGTAATTCCAAGTTTTTAAAGATTGTTTGAGACTTATAATCTTTAACTAAAAAACATGTATGTGACTGCATACATGAGTTCTTGCCAGTTTGTTTTCAACAATTTTCACAAAGTCTTTGTGGAGAAGCCACATATTTTAGAATTTAAAGGGTGATTTAGGTCTGTTTGAAGTTGCTGAGACAGAGATCACTAAAGGTGAGTGGTCTGAGCCAGTTCTGGCCAGATACTTCACCCTAGTGATATCAAAATATTCACTCAATTGGGCATTGTGTAATACCTTATCGAGTCTTTTCCATTTATTATTGTTTGACCATGTGAAATTTAATCCTAAGTAACCAGAATCATCAATGTTATAATCCATTATCATATTGTTGAATTCATCCATGCCTCTCAAATAGAGGGTGGATCAAGCCATTTGTTCAGATGTTTTTAAAGATGTTGTTGAAGTCACCAATAATAAGCTAGGGAAGGTTTGTTTTAAGTATTTGTCTTAGATGGTCCCACAGAGGCAATATTTAGGATCTAATATATTTTGCGTAAACAATGGTGACCAGAACTTCTTTATTAGAAGAAGGATGGTTCACCATTTTATATAGAAATTGTTCATTATTTTCCATGATTTGAATTTAAAATGGTTTCTCCAAAAAATCCATATTTTATTATTAAGGTTTGCAAAGTTTTTTTCAAAACCAAGTTTTTAGTTACTTTATCAATATTAACATTGGAGATCATATGCACTTGTAGAGCTATGACATCAATGTTATCTGTTTTAATAATAGCTTTTATTCTTCTTATGTTTCATAAATTTCCAACTCCTCTTACATTTTAATTTAAAAATGCTATAATTATTTTGAGTTATGATTAGAGGATCTATTAGATCCTTTGTAATTTAAATGTTTGTTGATTAAATTCTTTTTGAGACTTTTAATCTTTGGTTAGGTTGATTTTTTGTGTTTTTTAATAGATTCTTTTTTGCAACTATTTTTTTATGCCATGAGAGAAGGTAAGGCTAATGGTTAGTCTAGGATTGGGTGATTCAGGCTCATTATCAGAGATGGTTTCTTCATTGAATATATTAAAAGAAGTTTTTAAAGAGATAGATTGAATGACTTCAATCGTCTATGTATCAAAAATAGTAAGAGGTTCTTTATCTTGATTAAATGTGAGAAATTTGTCAATGTTATTTGAAATTTGAGGATTTATGGGTTGGGATGAGGTAACATTATCTGATTTGGTGTGATTTGATATTAATGGAGGTTTTATTGGAAGATGGTCAGAATGAGAGAATTTTGGAGTTTTGTTTTCTTCTGAATTTGATAGGTCTTGAAATATCACTTAGAAAAAGAGATGTCCCTTTATGCACCGCCTCAGGCCTATTTATAGGTGTGTCCGACTTCTATAACTGAATCAATTTTATAAATGAGTAAATTACATTGCAGCCTAGTATTTTTACAAATAATCCAAATATCTTCTTGTAATTATACAATTCATTATAAATAACCTTAACATTATTATATTATGTCCCTATTATTTCATATCCTTATGAGTACCCCTAGTTCTTATGAGATATAACTAATAAGAACTAGTAACCATTGAAAATCAAAAGAGATAGAAACTGTTAATTGCAAAACTCTAAATTGCTTTGGATTTAACATTCCAATTTCTTCTTCAAACTGGTTTGTTTCAACACCTTTCATCTTTGAATAAAAGCATATCTAAATTCCGTCTCGAATGCAGATCATTTATCACTTCGCCCTCGAATGTATACCATTTATTAACGATTCAAAACTGATAGGTTACAAACTTGTCATCCTCAAACAAAAGAATAATCGAGTTTACTTCGAATTTGATCCAAATGTTTCACACAACTCTTTATTTATGCTTCGAATATTCACTATAGTACGCGTGTGAAAATCCACTAGGCGTGCAACTAGGTATGACAAAATACAGATGTCACACTACCTAATTTATAAGTAACCGTTTGCATTCCTTTTTCCATCCAATAACTATTATCACCTCTCTAACTTATCTGATTACTTTCTCTCATAAGCTTCTTTTATAATTACTGCTTCATTCATTATCTTTATTTCACATATAACTTTCAGTGAGAGAAAGTTCATCTAAAAATTAAATTTCTTGGCTACCTTCATCTAAAAATCAAATTTCTTGGCTACTGTTGCTGGAAAACTCATCTTTCCGAGTTAACCCTTCAAAATTTATAAACTAATTTGAAGATTCTTCTTCATCTTAGTTTATGAGAAAATCCCCAGCTACTAAAGAACTCATTTTTGGCCTTTACAATTACTTATGTATTAGTGCAAGGCCTGCTGAATATCGGGATGCAGGAGTAATATATAATTCTCTAAAATTTTTAACTCAAACCACTGTATACGATAACTTCAACCTTAATCAAAGTTCTTCTAAGTTTCTGAGTTCATCCAACCCAAATCTTAACAATCCTTTACCAAAATCCCTTCGAGGGTCTTCACCACCACCAAAACTTGGAAACCCATTACCAAACAATTCCTCTCAACCATCACCTCGAAATCCTTCTCTAGAACTTTCTAGCTTCACACCTGTTTCTCTTCCAAATAACCGTAAAGATACTCCTCGAATTTAGTCAAAAGCCCATCTCTATCAAAAACCTTCCTATAAAAAGAAAAGCTTTTATAACTATGAGAGACCTCGAAGATGATAATACTCTACAAAATCATGCCTAAAATACCACATATAATCCTATACTATCGTCTCCACCCTCGGGAGAGATTGTTGATACCAACATGGTGTCAAAACAAACTCATTCGAATACCAATCATCAAAATCTGGCCTCAAGCTCAAATCCTCTTCAAATGGTAGACGAAGCTTCTGAAGAAGAAGCTGATTCAGAGGAAAGGATAGAAACAAAATCAAATGTTGAAGCTACAGAAAGCGGTGTTTTTTCTGAAACCGATGATGACGCTTGGAAGAAATGTGCACCAGAGAAAAAAGTGAGGAAAAAAAAAGTTCCAACTAAGCTTCTTGAAGATGCTGTTACCATAGTCATTGTGAATATAAAAGCACTCCTCTGCGAATATATCATGGTACTGAAGAATGTGCTATATGAATATTAAAGTCAATCTCTTATCGGATTCCTAAATAAATAATGGGGGATGCTAGACAATGTAGTGCTTCGACTACCAGAGAAGGGAGAAACTCCACTGGACTGTAAAGCAGATAAATTGATAATCTATCATGAGATCATCAACTAGGGATTTTGGTTCCCATTGGACCTAATAATAGTGGGGTACTTCGAACTCCTATATCTCTACCCTACACATGCAACACCAAATTTATGGTTCACTCTCTTGCTAGTGATTATCGCTTTTAAACTAAGCCAAACCCCTCTATCCATCAAAGACTTTATTTCCACGACTGGTCTTTCTAAAGGTCCAGTATTTCCCTTATATTATCTGACGCTTGTAGATGATTTCAAAATAATTGATGATCTTTTCGAGGCTGAAAAGTTTTGAAATCAAAGGTCTGTCTTCATTTATGGAGCATAGGAGAATGGCAAGTAAATATAAGAGGAGAACCCCTCAAGACCTAACCTTGTCTGGAGAAGTATTAGTATGTGTTTTTATCTTTTCTTATACCTTTTACAGCTTATATATTAATTTTTGACATGTATTACTGTTGTATGCAGGAATTCCGAGGAGGTACAAAGCTCGCAAAAAGGATGCGAACAAATATTTGCCAAGCTGGCCACTTGGGCAGAAAATGCATGGGGCAACGGTTTCCACTCAGCTTTCATGCCGATAAATTTCATCAGCAGTCACATATGGAGGATCTCCTTAGATAATATCCTCCCATAAGATTTGATGGAGCCTTCAAACCCAGACAATGATGTGAAGAGACCACTAGCACCTGATAGCAAAGTCATTCTGCTAGTTCGAAAAAGATCTCAAATTTATCTACCCTAAAAAAAGAAGAGGTAAATTAAAAAAATCAATTTCCAACCCCTTTACAAATCCGAAGCCATCAAAAGAATAAAGGAAAACCAATAGAAAGACAAGCAAAGCTATTCTTCCAACCATCAAAGACGGGATCGAGGCTGAACCTTCTCAAAAAAAGAAAGAAAAGCACTTCCTCAAAAAAGATAAAGAGCTCTTTAAAGACTCCTCCAACCAAAAGTCTAGAGAAGAGTGTTGAGTTACCTCCCTCAGAAGCTGAAGAAACTATTCTTGAAGATCACTAAGAAAATGGAAACTTTAATTCTGAATAACCTATTGGTGCAAAAGAACTTCAAGACCTTTACCAAGATATGGATCATTCATTTCAACAAATCCAAGAACAAGTTCAATAAATTGAACATCAACTTACTGCTCCTCTTTGTCTGCAATTTTGGACTCAAAGCGTCTACCAGTTGCCTCATCCTATGTACTCATCCCTTATAACAATCAGAGGTTTATCCCTATCAAAGAGCCATATATATAAGTTTCATTTACACTACAATCATTTTCTAACATTGAATCAGTTGTGAAAATTTTGTGCACATAAGTGGACTTTGCTCGAAGTCATTTGGAAATTATGGCTAAGGATATGGTCCGATAGAAAAAAGAAGCCGAAGTTGAAAAGTGGAGAGAAATATTTGGCAGACATATCATTGACCAATTTCAAGTGTTTCAGGCTGATAGGTCGGAATTTATCAAAGGATCCATCCACCTCAAACGTTGATTGAGAGTCGTTCATGATAAAAAATAGAATCAAAGTGAAAAATTCCCACCAAGTTGAGCTACATGAGCTTAAGGCTAAACATGCTAGGGAAATATCTGAGGAACATAAAAAGTATTCTTCTCTTCAAGAATCTTTGAAAAAAAATGAAGAATAAAAAAAGAAATTGAATGATGAAATGGAAGCACTCAAGACGACATTCGAAGGAGAAAACCAAGTTGCTCTGAAAGCTGCCAGAACTCAATGTGGACTGGATACCCTTGTTGTGGTTTAAAATATCGAGGAGCAAAAAATAATCACATTACTCTGTAAATTTTATGTAGCATTTCAAAAAGCAAATTTATCAGGCTTTTGGGAATTATTCCTCATAGAAAATTGTCCTAGTGAGGCTTTCAAAGTTGTACCACCTGAATCATCCGACTATAAGAACTCAAAAGAAGATGATATTGGCTCTAAGAAAGAAGGAAATTTTTCTCAAAACAACTCTGAAGAAGATGAGTAGCTGTTGTTTTTATTTGTTTGTTATAAAGTCATTATTTGTTGTCGATGACTCATATTTTGTGAATTCTTGACCACTCAGCATTTAAAGTTATATTTTTTAAGAGCGAATAATGCACTTCAATGACCAAACATCCTTCTCATTTCTCAAATTTTTGCCAGCTTAAGTCATTAACACTTCGAATTCCACTATATCTTAATACTTGCATTTAAAGAGCGTATAACAACTCATATATAACAAGTGAGTTTAAATAATGTTAGCATCTCGAATAAAACTAGCGCGTTTAAAGAACATATAACACCTCGAATACGAGTGGTACGTTTAAACAATGTTAGAACCTCGAATACAAATGGTGCATTTAGAGAGCGTTAGCATGTAGAATACAACTGGTACATTTAGAAAACGTTAGCACCTTGAATAGAATTGGTGCGTTTAAAGAATGTTAGAACCTCAAATATGGTTGTTTTTCCAAATAGTGGTTTCAGTAAACATATAACACTTCAAATAAAATCAGTTACTATTGGCCAACCATTTCAAAGATGATCAATCTTTGAGTATCTACCAAAATAACTTAAATACTTGCATTTAATAACAATCATTGGCCGAAAAAGAATTTTATTAATGTAATTGGATATTTACATGACACCTCATTAAAACCTTCATGGCCAACATGATAGGAAATAGTATGTCAATTATAAAAAATTATTAACATAAAAAATCACTTCAAATATAATTTAAAATGCTCTATATTCCAAAACTGTTGAAGTAACCTGTTTGGCTCATTACAAAAGGCGATATGCACCCAGCTTTATTCGCTCCATTACCGCATAAGGACCCTCCCAATTCTTGGCCATCTTTCCGAGTTGCTTGTCATTTGTATGGAGGAATAATTTCCTCAATATTTTGTCACTTACTTTAAAATCCCTCATTCTCACCTTCGAATTATAGTGACTCCTCATCAAAGTTTTATAATGAGTCTCATTCAAATGTGCTCTAACTCTTTTCTCTTCGATCAAGTCTAGGTCTGGTCTTTTTGCCTCTTTATTTAGCTCTTTAAAAAATGAAGTAATCTATAAGAAGGTAAAGCAGAATCTGCAGAGCTAACAAAATCTATACCATATACCAAGGAAAACAGATTTTCTTGACTAACCTCTCTAGGAGTCATACGATAAGCCCACAATACCTTTTGAAAATACTCAGGTCATTTTCCTGTAGCACCTGTTAATTTGTTTTTCAAACCCTTTAGAATAGACCTGTTAGTTACCTCCACTTGACCGTTTTCTTGGGGATGAAAATGTGTAGAAAAACATTATGTGATACTCATTGAATTAAAAAATGAAGTCATTTCGCTATTGTTAAATTGAGGACCATTATCTGTGGTAATTTTCCGAGGAACTCCAAAAATGTAACAAATATTTTTTACAATGAATTTAAAAACATCATTAGATTTTATAAAGAGTATTTTTCAGCTTCAACCCACTTGGTAAAATAATTCACGGCTACAATAGTCATTTGACGCCCTCTAGAGGCCATCGACAATGGTCTTACTAAGTCTATTCCTCATCTATCGAAAAGAATAACCTCGGAAATATAAGTAAGCAGTACTGATGGTTTGTGAGTAGAATTGGAAAAATGTTGAAAAGTATCACAACCTCGAACTAATACCTTAGCATCATTCATAATCGAAGGCCAATAATAACCTGCAAACAAAACTCTGTGCGTCAAAGACTTAAATCCACAGTGAGCTGAACCTTCACCATCATTCAACTCAGATAAAGTCTCCTTAGATTCTTGTTTACCCAAACAACGCAACAATGGTCTAATTAAAGAATTTTTGTATAAGACTCCATCAGATATAACATAGCCATGGGCGTTGTACCAAAACCTTTTAGCCTGCTGCCTATCTTGAGGTAACGTACTTTTCAGTAAAAACAATTAGGATATCAGACCTCCTATCATTTCGAATTATGTCTGAGGTAACAAATACTTCCTTACCTCAAGATAGGCAGCAGGCTAAAAGGTTATGGTACAACTCCCATGGCTATGTTATATCATCAATGTAAACCTCCATATTATGTTCGATATGAGAAGCAAAGAACTTATGAACCAACATTTGATATGTCGCTCCAACATTCTTCAATCCAAATGGCATGACTCTATAACAATGTAACCCTCGATCACTGATGAACGTAGTGTTTTCCTAATATTTTGGGTACATTTGAATCTGACAGTAACCTGTAAAAGCATCTATTAAAGATAGAATTTTATTCTGTGAAGTAGAATCAGACAACTAATATATTCGAGGAATAGGAAAGTGATCTTTAGGGCTTGCAAAATTTAAATCTATGAAATCAACGCACATTCCTTATTTTTAACCAATACTGATTATCGATTGATACATTGATTACACATAAAAAACTTAAAATTGTTAAACTATTAGTCAGTAATATCGTTCTTGATCAGTATGGAATCAGAGCATGAAACTGATCCAATAGTTCGCAAAGCTATTAATATGTTGAAATTTGATTTGCGTAAAGAAAAAAATAGAGAAAATAGTCAAAATCCAACACAACATGATCATTCCGGCATTGAAAATAGTATGAATTAGTTGTTAGACAAGATTTATGCTCTGAATGATAAATATGTTCAAAGAGAACAAAAAAATCAGTTAGGTATGTTAAGATCTGAAGTATGACAGGTTGAGGAAAGAACTAATTTGGAAAATCAATCTGGTCAATCATACACAACTCATCGAATTCAACACGATCGAAAGAAAACGCGTTTTAATTCTGATAAAGAGCATCGTACTTCTCGAAAAAAAGATAAACATAGATTCGTCACATCCAATAATGATGAATATGATAGCTCAGACTCTGAAGGATGATCATTTAAGAAAAATAAGTATCATAGATCTTCAAAAGAAGGAAGAATTCAGCATCAAAAATCATGTAAGGAGTATAACGCAAAAAGAGAAGATGAACCTCGTCATATGAGGGATACTGTATGATCTGAAGGAAAATGTCCAACCAGTACACAGGTTTTGCTGACTGATAAAGATATGAAATATTAGGGATATAATGTAATAATGCTAAGATTATTTATGATAAATTTGATAGTTATAAGAAGATGTTTGGATTATTTGTAAAGATAAGGGCTGCAATGTAATTTACCCATTTATATAACTAATTCAGTTAGAGAAGTCTCACATGCCTATAAATAGGGCGTGAAGCGATGAATAAAAGGACAACTGTTTTTCTAAGTGATACTTGATGACTCTGAATCATTATCTCTCTCTCTACAATCTTACTTTACATTTCTCTCTCTCTCTCTCTCTAATAACAATATTGACTTAACAAATTGGCGACCATAGTGCAAGATTATCGATTAGTACATTGATTACACATCAAAACTAAAATTTGTTAAACTATTAGTCATTAATATCGTTCTCGATATGGAATCCTATTGCTTTGGGAATATGAGTAACAAAGTCATTGTGGTATAAAATTTCAGGAATACTAAACATCGATATTCAAACTAGAGTCAATAGGGACTCCAGTTTATGATGAAAGTTTAGGGATCATTTAAAAATTATAAAAGAGCATTGACCTACTGATCCAAAATTACACTTTCAAAAAGATTTAACATCAACAAGAAGATCAAACTCAATAAAAAATACCTATATTCCCAAAGTGAGACACTAAATGATTCTAAATATGACTTAAAATCTTCTAATGATAGTCTCCCAAAGGAGAACTTAACACTTAATATAATTTTAGAAAGAGAGTAGATCCTTATCTGATTCCTGGAAGGTAATTGATTTGTAGGCTTCTCTATTTTCCTGAATCACATTTTCGTGTTTGAAATACTTTCTTGAGCTTCCTTGTACGTATGGGAATGATTTTTGAGTCGATTGGTTGAATCCCTTGAATATTTCTTGAGATGCAACTGGACCAATATAAGAGATAGGGTTGTTGATGAGTACTAGGGAGTCTCCATCATTGTTGGGATTCTTCGGTGTTGACACTAGAGGGGAAAGTTCTTCTATCGAAAAAGTTATTTCCTTTGGATATTGGATTCAAGCTTTGTTGACATTTGGTTTGAATATTGTATTGATTGTGAATGAAGAGTATTCTTCTTGGTGAGGGTATTGATGGATCTTGAGTTGAGGTTTTTTGCTAGAGGAAGCTAATGATTTGAGTTTTTTTGCCATTAAGGGCCACCAAGAACAATTCTTGATTTCGGGATTGCTTTTGGGTTTTTTGGAAGGAGAAGACCCCATGTTATCATCTTCTTTTTATACCCCTAAATATTACTCAAACAATTAATAAATTATTACACACAAAGTATGACAACTTCATACAAAACCCCAATACACAAGATAGTACACTAAAATCAGAAAACTCACTTAAATATCTCCAAAAACGCAGTTAGAAGAAGCTGATCGAAACACGCACTTAGAATATTCCAAATATTACATCCTTTTGGTCAGATTGAATATGACAAATAGATGAGTCTGCTCACAAAATTTGAAGCCGATCAGACCACATAAGACAGTCCGATTGAAAGCACAAAGTTGTGCCTCGAATTGTTTTTCTCTCAAAAATGCACTGCACTGCTCATAAAATTGTGACAACAGAAAGAATGGGACAAGAGAATAATATCAATACAGAAACCAATATCCTATGTGTTACCATTATATGGCACAAGCACATATAATAAATATACTCCCACATAAGAAGCGCCCAACAAATTGGACTGAACTAAACTGTTTCCAAATTTGAACCATCAGGTTTTTTGATCCGATCCACCGGCCCAATAGCCCTTCCCTAAAGAAGAAGGACCAAAAAGTATATAAGCCATATACTTATAGTTCTAGATATCTCTTAGGTTAGTTATGAACTAAAAAGATAAAAAAACATGGTAGGTCTCTCATTTTTATCAATTGTCATACGTCAGTCTTCTTCTTTTACTTTTGTAATAAATAGGTGTTTACGTTTTTAAAAATGCAACAAAACAGATTCTTTTTTCAAAATATGAAGGACATGTTTATTATAAATTAAAAACATAAGGGAACTGTTTATTACAACCTTGAGGGATCTGTTTATTAAAAAATATTTGTTTGTTAAGTTTTTGAAAACGTGTGAGACCTGTTTATTACAAAAATAAAAAAAGAGAACTAACGTGAGACAAGTAACAAACATGAGAGACTTATCATGTTTTTTTACCCATATATTCTAGGTGATGCACTAAAATATCAATTTGAATACTTTTAAAAGACCACATTTGAATTTATGTAGAATATAGGCTTCATACCTATGTATAGGTCCATCATTTTCATTAACAATCATTTGTCTTCTACTTCTGAATAGCTATAGCATTATTGTTAGTTCTTTACTCATATATCATTATTTTTACTTGCCCATCTATAATTATTGATCTAATACTACGACAATATCAGTTGAGTTGTGTGCTCAATCATGTTAGAAATTTGTCATGTTAAATTTTTTCCATGAAGTTATAGCTTGAGTGGGTGGAGACTGACTAAATGTTAAACGATTACTTTCTTTTTTTTTTTTGCGAAATTTTAGTTCAAGCCATCTTTGGGGACAGACTCAACTTCTACATTTAAAAAATCCAACATTTTGTTAGCATATGCACTTTCTTTGAAAATATTATCAGTTGCTCGCAACTACATTCATACACAAACAAATTCAATTAGACACATATTATCCTCCTCCGCGACACTTATTTTAAAATCATACATTCTCTTGATATTCGGAGTTTCTTATTTATCTATTTCTTCTTTAAACTTGTCCAAATCACCACCTATAGGTGGTTAGGCAAAGAGTTAACGAAGTTAGGTTTGTAACCATTTGAACAGAAAAGTAGTTTGATTTTTATTATTTGAAGAATGAAACAAACGAGTTCAATACTTATAGAAAAAAATGATTCCCACTATTCCACTAGCGTCATATATTAATTGGGGACTTTTGGACTTCTAATATAATTTCCACTACTCCACTAACGTTATTTAATAGTTGGGAACTATTTGGCAACTATATGTATGTCTGATTCTTGTAACTGAGATTACATGAGTAAAGAGTGCACTAACTTGTGACACTCCTCCTTAGTGCATTATTTCGATTAGCTAGACCAAGAGCTTCTAAGAACTCTTCAAACTTCGATTTAGGAAGAGCCTTAGTAAGGCCATCAACAACCTGCTCATTTGTTCGTATAGATTTCAACTCAATTTCTTGATTAAGTACTTTCTCTTGAATAAAATGATGGTGAGTATAAATATGCTTTGTGCGAGCATGAAGCACAAGATTTCTAGCAAGTTTAATAGCGCTTTCGTTGTCACAAAAGATGAAAACAGGAATGTGTAGCACCTGATTGACATCTCTAAGAAATTTTGTAAGACAAATACACTCATGGGAAGCTAATGTGGCTGCAATATATTCAGGTTCAGAAGTTGATAATGGCATTGTGTCTTGCTTCTTGCTGCACCAAAAAATAGTTACTGGACCAGTATTGAAACAATAGCCTGAAGCGGACCGTCTGTCATTCATATTGTCTGCCCAATCTGCATCAACAAATGCACATAAACTGAATTTTGTATTCTTTTGATACATCAACCCATACTCCAAAGTTCCTTTCACATATCGAATAATTCATTTTGCAGCAGCCACATGACGAACAAATGGTTGATTCATAAATTGAGATACTATTCCAACAAAACAAGTAATGTCTGGATGAGTTACTGTTAATTATAGAAGACAACCTATAAGTTTGTGTTAGGATGGCGACCAAAGTCCCACATCCCACATCGGTGAAACATGGGAAGGATCAGTGGTATATAAGTAAGAACATACCTCAACTAGTATGAGGCCTTTTGGTAGTGGACCAAACGCAAAGCCGTGAGGGCCTTCGGGTGCCAAAGCGGACAATATCATACTAGTGTTGAGATCGGTTGTGTTCTTACTTATATACAGAGGCGGAATATCCGGATCGGACCCCCATATTCCCAATAGTTTGTGATACTCAATCACATCATCTAATAATTCACCTTCATTCTTGTATAATTTCAGACATGGATCCATTGAAGTGGTTGTATAGTTTGCATTATCCATACCAAAACGTGCTAAAAGCTTAGTAGCATTGCTTCTTTGTGACATAAAATAACCATCTTCTTCATCAACTTCTTAACCAAGGAAACAGTGATCTTTCCCCAAGTTTTTCATCTCCAAACGAGTAGATAAATCATCCTTTAGTTGTTTGATTTCAGTTGAATTATTTCCATTAATAATCATATCATCAATGTAAAGAAGAATCATAGTATTTAAAATTCCATCAATTTTCACAAAGAGGCTTGGATCTGAATCGGAAGGATAATAACCATAAAATAAAAAGTATTCGGCAATCTTACCATACCATGCACGAGGTGTTTGTTTCAGACCATAGAGTGCTTTCTTAAGTTTGCAGACGTATTCTGGAAATTATTCTGAAATAAAATCAAGTGTTTGTTCCATATATATATCTTGATCCAATTTTCCATCGAGGAAATCATTCTTTACATTGAATTTCCAAAGAGTCCAACCTTTATTTGCTACCAAAGAATAATAGTACAAATTTCTATCATATTTACAACTAGGCTGAAAGTTTCTTTATAATCAAAACCATGCTGTTGAGAGAAACCATGAGCAACTAGACGAGCTTTGTGTCTAGAAACACTTCAATCTTCTCCATTCTTTAACTTGTAAACCCGTTTGCATGTAATAAGTTCAACATCTTTCGGTCTCGGTACAAAAACCCAAGTAGATTTTTTGTCCAAGGCTGCAATTTTATCTTTCGTTGCATTCTCCCGTTCTAACTTCCTTTGAGCTTAACATGCTTAACATAATAAAACTGAGGCCATATCATGACTGAGGGTAGAAGTTTCAGCTTACTAAAGTATTAAGCACAAAGGGAAAATAAGCTTCAAAGAGGAAAACATTGACGTCTAGCACCTAAATCATAAGCTCGGTACTCTCTTTCAGTTAAGCAGAGAGGCTCCATCTGAACAACTTCTTGATGAGCAGGGATTATGGTGTCTCTATAGACATTTTCTGGATATTTGACAAGATGTTCTCTAACGAAATCCCTTTGATAAGAGTCTGAAGAAGGAGCCACAAGAGGTTGGGTTCTTCCTTTTCCTCCTTTAGACCATAAGTTCGGTATTCTCTCTCACTCATATATAGATCACGAGGTGGTTCTACCTGTCTAGATAGATCCGGTTGATTTCTCTTTTGAGTTGGTAGAGCACGAATATTGACCCTACCTATCTTCTCTCTGTCCGTACCACTCTCTCTGTCCCTGCAACGTTTAACTGAAACTGGCGGATTGATCTTGGTCCATTGAGCTTCAATATAGGATGAAGGCTCCTTTTCCAGCATGTCTTCTAACATAAAATAAGAAGTGATAGTACATTGGTTTGCTTGAACTTCACAATATTTTAAACAAATAAGTGGCTTCAGAGGTTTCTTCCGGACCAACAGTTTCGTCGAAAAAAACATCACGAGAAGTCACAATATCCTTAGGGATAATATCCATACATCTCCATTATTTCATGTTTATGTTATAACCAACAAACACACACTTCCTTCCTTTCGTATCAAGCTTAGTTCGATTTTGCTTAGGTATATGAACATAGCAAAAAGACCCACACACTCTAAAGTAACTCACATTAGGTTTTATCGTATATAGCAGCTCAAAAGAAGATTTTGATGTACCTGCCCGCGAAGGCAATCGGTTTATCACATGGCAAGCACAATGCATGGCTGCTGCCGACAACTCTTTCGGAAGGTTCTTATTGTGCAGCCTAGACAAAGTCATTGTTGTAAGATGTGCTAACATTTTCAGCAACTCTATTCTGTTGTGGGGGTATCCGGGGATGTTAGTTATCGATGAATATCATGTTTGCGACATAATTCATAAAAATTGTGTGACTGGAATTCACCCCCATTATCAGTTTGCAAACACTTCAAAACAGACCTGAATTGCATCTCTACCATTTGTTTGAATTGAACAAAGTGTGTTAAAGCTTCACCTTTGTTTTTCAAGAGATACACCAAACTGTAGTGAGAAAGATCATCAACAATAACCATCATATAGTTGAAACCACTAAAACTTGGTAATCTTATAGGACCTATGAGATCAGAATATACAAGCTCAAACACCAACGATGCATGGTTCAAATATTTATGAAAAGGGAGTCGATGTGACTTACCATATTGACAGCCAGGACAAATGACATCTTGATGTGTTGATTTGAAGAAGGAATATCTTTCACGTAATCTATTAGTTGGTATTTGTTGTAATAGTTGATTACCGACATGTCTCAGTCGAGCATGCCAAAGTTAAATTGTATTATTTTGACTTGTCTTTCTACATACGCCTCACTTGCAGATTAAACATATAAAGAGTTTTCCTTTCTTCCCGTGAATAAGACATTAGCATCAACACTTATTTATCATCAAGAATCTGAACATAATTTGTTCCGAATAAAACATACTTAACGAAATTAGTGATTTGAGAAACATAGGCAATATTCTTCTTTAAACCCAGTACTTGGTATGTGTAAGACTTTCATCATCTGAATTGGTAGCCTTCACAATGAAATCACATTCTTTTACTACTAGATGTGATGATTTATCTGCTGTCACAATTACTCGTTTTCTCAAATGAGGACGAATATTAGAAAATATTGAAGCATTACCGATAGCATGATGTGAGCAACCCGAAACAACGATCCACTCATTCTCGTAGTCAATGCAACTAGTATTAACCTCCGATTTCTTTTAAAATCGATGTGTAAATAAAAATTCAGGGTAAGGATCTACTAATCCAAGCTATCACGCACCTTCACGTCCGAGGACAAATAAAAATTTACCTCCTCGAACATGAGGGGTTCCTTGTCAATTAACAACAAACAATCAACATTAAAGGCCAATGCCAAATAAGTGGATAAGACCAGAGTATTATGCTGACCTGACTGGGAATGTTGTTGCTATTTGTGAGAAGTTCAAAGGTTATGTAACCGTTAAAAAGCCAGCTTCAATAAACTAACGTAGATAATAACGCAATAACAGGTTTTGCAACTATCAATCTTTAGCAATCTATGGGGGATATTTTATGTCTGGTAATACTAATAGTTCCAGGAAAAGGCACATTGTAAGTTTAGCAACTTAGATAAAAGGAAGGATTTCTACTCACTTATATGGCAAACATGATACTCTTTTAATTTTATTCGATGAGGATAATTTGATGGGAATAGCTGGTCATCATGATGATGAAGTGGTACTGGGGCATATATACCTGGAACTGAAATTTGACGTATTCTGATAGATACAAAGAATTCTGTAAATGTGTTATCCAAGCCTACATATGATAAAATGTGTAACCTGCCTCGAATTTGTTGGTCTGATCGGACTATAATTGGGTTTACAGGGGTAACAACTCGGATAATTGGTGAATTCGAAAGTGAAGTGTGTTTGGGAAAATGCCATTTTTAAAAATAAAGTTCAAGTCTTGTTCATGGTGGATGAATGTCCAACCAGCTACAATGCTATTTTTGGAAGATCTTGGCTTTCAAAAATGAATGTTGTTGTGTCTACTATTCATCAATGTTTAAAATATGTCATTGAAGATCGTGTGGGAGTGGTTCGAAGTGACCAAAAAATGGCCAGATAATGTTATGCAACGATTCTCCAGGTTCGAGGTTCTAATTCTGAGGATCAGATGGCTGAATAAAAACCAAGGGGGTTAACCTCGGATTAAGATGGAATAGATTATCTGAGTGACACCCCGGGTTCTTTAATAACCAGTGAGGATATTGAAGAATATTTTTTAATGAGAATATTTTACGAATAGGAACATTGTTGTCTCCTACTCTGCGTTATAAATTGTTACATGTTTTGTTTGATAATTTGGATGTTTTCCCTTAGAAAACAGAGGATCTATAGGAGTTCTATCTGAAAAAATATGTCACAACCCAGCTATAAATCCAAGGATAAAACATGTTATTCAGAAGAGACGAGCCTTTTCTATAGAAAAATCAGAGGCTATTATGGAAGAAGTGGATCGTCTCTCGGGTCGGACATAGTCGAAAGGCATAATATCATTTATAGACTGCAAACCTGGTGCTAGTAAAAAATAAGAATGAAAAGTGGCGAATGTATGTTGACTTCACAGATTTGAATTTGGCATGCCCTAAAGATCTATTTCTTGTCCCTCAAATAAGTAAGCTGGTTGATTCTAATTCAGGGAATAATATTCTCTCTTTTATGGATTCCTTTGCAGGTTATAATCAGATTCAAATGGATCCAAAAGATCAAGAAAGTACTACATTCGTTATTGATCGATGAGTACATTGTTATAGTCATGCCGTTTGGGTTGAAGAATGCTGGAGCGACATATCAAAGGTTGGTGATTAAGGATTTTTCTCCTCGGATTGGAAGGAATATAGAGGTATACATCGACGATATGTTGGTTAAAATCCCATCATATAATGAACAACCGAAATATTTAGAGGATACCTTTTTAAATTTTAAGGTCATTCGTTTGAAGCTGAATCCTGAAAAAAGTACTTTTGGTGTTCTATCAGGGAAATGTTTAGGGTATATCATTAGTGAAAAAGGGATAGAGACAACTGAAGGCTTTGGTTTCGATGACATTGCCTCAAACTTTTAAGGAAGTGAAAATCTTGACATGAAATTTAATTGCCCTTAATCGATTTATTTCAAGATTTACTGACAAATATTTTCCTTCTTTCCAACTGTTACGAAGACTCAAATAGTTTGAATAGACACCAGATTGTGAAGCAGGTTTTTCAATGATTAAAGAACTTTTGTTGTCACCAAAGATTTTGTCTAATCCTCGAACTGGAGAGTAGATATTCTTATATATAACAATGTTTGATTTTATTGTGAGCGCAGTTTTGATATGTGAAAACTGATAAGTGAATTATGAATAGAAGGAAATTAATATAACTGTAATAACATTTGTCGCTTATTAGAGGATAATTTTTAAACGAAGTATTTAATGAAGGACTAAAAGAGAAATAAAACAAGCCCACCAAAGATATTAATGGGTCCACCCTTCTCTACTATAAAAGGAGACCCATTATTCTTGGTAGGTGGGACATTCCACAATATAATATTCTCTTTCAACTTTCTCTTTCTACACTCTCACTCTAGTCACATTAGGTCCAAGATCCAATATTCTTCCTAGTCATTTATTCTCTCATCATTGGCGCCGTCTGTGAGAATCCGTGATACCAAAAAGGAATCTTTTTCTTTGAAAATCGCGATCTGATCTTAAAGGATGAATGAAAAAGTTTTCGGAGAGAGGGTCGGGAGAGAAGTAGCCCGAGCCGTTTCGTTATCTGAAGGCGAAGGAGCCCCGGGTCGGGACAAGCGTTCGACCCTTATCATGACCAGGAGACAGCTCCTGGAAGACATTGCCAGATTAAACGCTGAGAGAGAACGGGCGTTAGACGAGAAAATGGTTCGGGAAAGAAAAGGTAAAGAACCACTCGCAGATAACCGCGGCGGAGTAAACCCGACTGCGGGACATCGCATCGAAGCCCAACCTGTTAGATATTATCGAGAGCCTTGTCCAGAGGACGGGCAGAACGCTAGAAAGGAGTGGTACCCTGAGGATAACCGCGGCGTCTCCGCCGATTACACTTCAGATGATTCGTCGGGAAGAGAGTACCGACGTCGGGAAAGGTTAAACAAACGCGCACAGAAAAACTGTTCCCGGTGCGACAGGGCACCCCGGTCAGACTCTCCTAAGTACAAGAAATGTAGCACCGAAAAAAGAACACCGACATTGTTTGAGAAAGACAAAATGCCAGCATGCAGTAGGGAAGAGCGGGTAGCAATGCCTCAGGTCCAGTGGCAACCTTCGAACAGCCAGAACCAGGGGTACCGAACTAGCAACCAATTTATCAACCCCGGGGATGAAGGTCTCTACTTGATTCAGACAGAAGGGCTCGGAGGCGGAGCGTCCGGATTCGGGATGAATTGGCGAGCTTCGCCGTTGTCCGGCGAGATATTATAGGGGCATCTCCCGAAGAGGTTTGATATTTCCAAGTTGGAAAGGTATGACGGAAAAAGGGACCCGGACAACCACTTGGAGGCTTTCAAAAACTTTATGTTGAGTTTCGACAATGATGATAAACTTCTATGTCGGGCGTTTTTGATGACCTTCCGGGATCGGGCGTCCAAGTGGTACAACCGGTTACCACAAGGTTGTATCAAAAACTTCGGGATGTTCTGGACAATGTTTCGACAACACTTTGTCGGAAGCAAGAGTTTCTGAGCCAATGGAGACACCATCATGAATTGTAAGATGAGGTTGGGAGAGAGCCTCAAGGAATATACCAGGCGTTTTAATGACGCTAAGACCGACCTGGACCATTGCGAGGAAAATGTGGCGCTAACCGCGTATCGCTTGGGCTTGCTTCCGGGACCGATGAAGCAAGCGGTAACTAAAAAGCAAGCATTTACTTTTTCCGCCCTTCTGGCTCAAATAGAAAAACAGATACCGATCGAAGAAACCGAGGCGTCCGAGCTGGCAACGCAAATTCAGCAGAGCGCGCAAGCATCGGTTGTGATAAGACAAGGGGCTCAATTCACCTACGCTCAGGAAACCTAGCCGGCCAGCACGATACCTCCGACCCAATCCTTGCCAGCCAAGCCTTCGGTTCCCCCGAGCCAAAAAGCAAAGCAGACGAATCAAGTGGTTTCGCGACCCATGTCTAACAAATGGATCCGACCCGCTTACTTCGCTGACTTGACGGAATGCGTATCTTCGATCTACGAAAAGACTAAGAAGAGCGGGATGTATGAGAGGCCTTTCCCTATACCAACGCCTCGAGAGCATCGGAACAACCGGTACCATCGCTACCATGAAGACGTATGGCACGATACTAAGGATTGCATTGCCCTCGAAAAGGAAATACAGATTTTGATAGAGCACGGGAACCTCCTAGAATATGTGAAAAAGAAATCTCAGCAGAACACCACTTCGAGAGAGACCGTCACGATACCGAAGTCCGAAACCACCATAACCATTTCCGAAGCTACCGACCCTTTTGACGTTTCAACCGAATATCTCGACCCAGAAGATAATTGCAACATAATCGGGATCATTGAAGAAGGAGCTGCGAGAAGTATTGGGAATGTGAGAAACCCTTGTAAAATTTTCGAATCATTGACTATTTTTGGTGTAGATTCTATGGCAGGTACCACACATTCCTCTAGGAAACGGCATATCATGAATCTGGCTACGCAGTTGGAAGCCCAGACCTATCCTCACTCAAAAGGTATCCCTTCACCGATCCTATATTTTGACGACGACGACATGAGGGATATAGCTGGCCCTCATGAAGACGCCATCGTTATCGGGTCGGCTATTGCGGGGGAAGAGGTCCAGCGTATTCTGGTGGATACCGGTAGCTCGGCCAATATAATCTTCGCATCCACCTACGCAAAGTTCAGGACACCACCGGTCATTATGCGATCAGACCGAACAATCATGGGGTTTACGGGTTCGGCAGCAGACGTAGTAGGGGAGTTCGAGGGTATCGTTTAGCTAGGCCGCAGACTGTTCAAGAAAGAGGTCACAGTCTTATTCGTGGTGGTAGACGCCCCGACTTCTCACAATGTTATTTTTGGCAGATCATGGTTATCACGAATGCATGCGGTATCATCCACAGTTCATCAATGTTTGAAATACGTGGTAGAAAACAACGTGGGCATAGTCCGGAGCAGCCAAAAAGCGGCGCGTGAGTGTTACCGAGCAGCTTTAGCACCCAAAAAGGATCAAGAGATGGCACAAGCGCGGGACTAGCAATTAAAGGAGCTTCCCTCGGGGTCGTTACCTGTCGATAATCCTAGGGAAGCTCCCGGTTTCTTAACCACCGATGAAGAATGTGAAAAGCACACATTTACCGAAGGGAAGGTCCTGCAGATCGGAATCCAACTGTCGCTAACCTTCAGGGAACAGTTGCTATCTTTACTACAGGAGAATTTAGATTTATTCGCATGGTGTTCAAAGGACTTGACGGGAATTCCAGAGAACTATGTGGTTCACAAGCTAACTATCAACGTGAACGTCAGACTCATTTCGCAAAAGTGTCGGGCCTTTTCCCTAGAAAAGGCAGAAATCATTCTGCGGGAGGTCGAAAGGATGATCAGCATCAGACACATTAAGGAGTCGAGTTACCCGCTCTGGACATCCTACCCGGTCCCGTTAAAAAAGAAAAAAAGGGAAGTGGAGGATGTGTGTGGACTTTACCGACCTCAATGGGGCATGCCCGAAGGATCCCTTCCCAATGCCGAGGATCGACCAAGTGGTGGACTCAACGTCGGGAAACAGACTGCGGTCATTCATGGACGCGTACACAGGCTACAGCCAGATCAAGTTGCACCCAACGGACCAGGAAAGCACGACGTTTATAACAGGCCGAGGCTTATATTGCTATAAATTCATGCCGTTCGGCCTAAAAAACGCTGGAGCGACTTACCAGAGGTTGGTTAACAAAACCTTCGATTTCGAGAGAGGGCGGAATATGGAAGTCTACATCGATAACATTTTAGTAAAGAGTGGCACAGACGAAGAGCATCTCGCCGATTTGAAGGAAACTTTTGACAACCTCATGGGAATAAATCTCAAGCTCAATCCGGAAAAATGTTCCTTACGGGTAAGGTCGGGCAAGTTCCTGGGTTTCTTTGTTAGCGAAAAAGGAATTGAGGTCGACCCAACTCAATTTCAAGCTCTTACCGACATGACTCCGCCTAAGAATATCAAGGAAGTCCAGATATTAACCGGGAGTCTCGCGACTCTAAATCGGTTTATCTCTCGATCGTCTGACAAGTGTGCTCCATTTTTTCAGGTCTTAAGAAATGCCAAGAATTTTGTTTGGCCAACGGATTGTAATGAGGCATTTTTGGGAATCAAGACTTATCTATCATCTCCAAACCTTCTCACAAAGCCTCTGACATGCGAGACTCTTTTCCTTTACATAGCAGTTTTGGATTCCGCGGTGAGTGCGACATTGATCAGCGAGTCGGGAGCGGCCCCCAAAGTGGTATATTTCATGAGCAAAAGTTTACTGGACGCAGAAACATGGTGTCTAAGACTAGAGAAGATGGCCTTGGCATTAGTAACCGCGACGCGAAAAATGCGGCCATATTTTCAAGCGCACCCCATTGTCGTCCGCACCTCGTTTCCACTCAAGTACGTTCTTCAGCTCCCTGACATGTCAGGGAGAATGTCTAAATGGTCGGTGGAATTGGGCGATTTTGACATCAATTTTGAGCCACAGACGACCATTAAAGGCCAGGTTCTGGCTGATTTCATAGTAGAATTTCATTCCGGCCGCCCAGACCAAGACTCATCCTGGGACCAGCCGAACCAAATGAGTGGACCATCCGCAACGATGGGGGATCAAACGTAAATGGCTGCGGAGCTGGCGTACAGTTAGTCACCCAACGGGCATAAGTATGCATCAGGCAATCCGATTTGGTTTTCCCACTTCTAACAACGAAGCCGAGTATGAGGCCGCCCTAGCCGATCTACGACTAGCACAGGTATGTGGAGCTAGGCATGTACGTCTCGTTAGTGATTCTCAACTTTTGATAAATCAAGCCTCGGGAGCCTCAGAAGCCAGAAAAGAACATCTGGTTTAATACTTAGCCGCATTAAGGGTGTTAGCTGCGTCATTTGTTAAGGTAACATATGAACATGTCCCAAGAGCCGAGAATGTGGTAGCCGACTCTCTAGCGTCAGCCTCTTGCTCAAGCAACTACCCCTGGATAACCGAACAAGAAAACCCGTCAATCATAAAGAGGAAAGAGCTGGATAATCGACCCGAAATTGTTTGTCAGGTGTCTTCGGTAACTATGTCGGATTGACGACGGGACATTATTGCTTTCCTAGCCGAAGGTTTATTACCGGACGATGGCGCGTCGGCCCGAAAGATGCGCAACAAATCCTGAGGCTACATTTTATTGGGCGACGTATTATACAAAAAATCGTTCAACCGAACCTTACTGAGGTGTTTGGGGGTAAATGAGTCGCAGATCATTGTGTCCGAGTTGCACGACAGGGAGGGCGCGGCCCACTGTGGTTACAAGGACTTGATAAGAAGAATTTTTCTCGCCGGATTTTATTGGCCAACGATAATGACAGATGCTCAGCAGATAGTAAAAACCTGCGACACTTGTCAAAGATTTGCGAACGCAATAAACGTGCCCGCGACCCCTTTAGAATCTATATCTGAAGGATTACCATTTGACTGATGGGGAATCGATCTTGTAGGGTCGTTACCAATGGCATCTGGTGGGAGACAAACGATCCTGGTGGCCGTAGACTACTTTTCCAAATGGGTTGAAGCCGAACCTTTATCCGCCACCAAGACTAAGGACATCGTCAGATTTATCTGGTCCAATATCTGTTGTCGGTTCGGGGTACCCCAGAAGCTCACCATGGATAACGGACCCCAATTCGATAGCGGAGAGATGAAATCTTGTTGTACAACTCACAGAATTAGGCAGTTTTCTTCCGCCCCATTCCACCCTCAAGCGAACGGGCAAGTCGAAGTCACCAACAAGAAAATTTTGGACGACCTCAAAAAGAACCTCGAAGGAAAAGCTGGTAAATGGCCAGACTATTTGCACGAAGTATTGTGGGCTTACCGAACTACGCCTCGAACGACGACTAAAGAATCGCCTTATGCTCTGGTCTATGACATGGACGCGGTCACTCCGGCAGAATCTATCTTTCCTTCCTTTAGAATCGGTACCTATGACGAAGACACAAATGGAGGTAACAGACAGTTAGCCCTCGACCTCATAGAGGAAAAACGGAACCGTGCCCAGCTAAATTCTTTACATATCAGACCTTAATGAGGAGTCGGTATGCGGCTAAAGTACGACGGCGGGAATTCAAAGTCGGTGATAAGGTTCTGAGATGAGTTTTTCTGCATACCAAAGACAAAAGCCTCGGTAAGCTCGCCCCAAACTGGGAAGGGCCATACGAATTGATAGAGAAGGTCAAGAGCGGGACTTATCGGTTACAAGATAAGCTCGGGCGTTCATTAAGGCTACCATGGAACATCGAACATCTGAAATTGTATCTGGAGTAATTTCATATTTTGTAAACTCAGACTTATTTGTGTAAATATTTTTTGGGTCGGGGATGCACTCTTTCCTACCTCGGTGGCGCGAGAAGGTTTTAATGAGGCATCGATAACACACGACCCCTTTAATCGAATTTTTTTTGCCTTTCCATCTTTGAAGTGTTACAGACGACTCGGTCAGCTGACGAGCTGATCGACGAATCTTTTTTAGCAATCTTGACTAGTTTACAGAACCTTCATCGGTTTTTCAGTTTTTGAACTGATCTACATCTTGAATTCCCGACCCTACGGGAAAATTTTCAATTTTACATTGATCAACAGAACCTTCATCAGTTTTTCAGTTTTCGAACTAATCTACATCTTAAATTCCCGACCCTACGGGAAATTTTCAATTTTACATTTGGTGTTGTTTATTTTCGTCTGAGGGTAAGTTTTTAATTTTTGTTTAGAGTTATGTGGAAGTTTGTGAGTATTTAAGATTTAGGTAGAGAGTAGAGGGAGAATTAAGCAGCCTAGTTGTATTTAATTTTCATTACCGTCATTTAATGTTGGTGGTTGGGTATTTATACCCTTATATTTGGGTCTTATGGACTTTCGGGTCATGTTTAATGGACCCGGGTCAAGATCAAGGACCCATGAGCTCTTAGTAGGAGAGCATATAGCTTAGTCAAGACATGATTAGGTTTTAAGTACTTTAGTTATGTTCGAATAGTCTAATGGATGCTGGTGTCCGAATTGTCACCGTCCGGTTAGGTAGACATTGTCCGAACTGACCCTATCCGAAGTGATAACGGAATCCAGACTCATCAGTAGCCACTTTTTTAGGTGTTTGTTCAGAAACCGTTGTCAAAACCTGAAAAACAGTCCGTAGCTAGTGACAGTTACATCCGGACAGGTCCTCCGAATTGTATTATAGTTTTATGCGGACTGAAAAAGGTTCTGTGAATCTAAACGGTTTTTTGCCAGAGTTCGTCGGACACGTATCTCTTTCTGGTTCGTTACTTCAGCCGTTTTTTCACCTTGATTTTCGCTCCCACCTTCTCTGAAAAGCAACCTCTTCATTAAATGAAGGTGACATCAGCGCCGTTTATTAATCATTGCTAATCCTTTTGAATTCTCCTAGGAATCAAAACACCTTTTTTGGGGTTTACTATAAATTAAACACTTTTCCACTGTTTATCATCATCTACAAATTCACTTTGCTAATTTTTCAGAGCTTTCTCTCTCAAACATAAGTTCTTCATTTTAGTTGTTTATGTTCACGGCTAGGAACGCTTTAATCAGAGGCGGGTGGCTCAATCTATCAGAACTAGAAAAGGCACAAAACGTTGAAAGGGAAATGCGCATTGCAGCAGGCCTACCTACTTCCCCCATCGACAAACGAGTAACCTCAAACACAGAGCCTGACCACGGTTCCTCTTCAACAAAAAGTGTCAAACCGAGGAGATTATTTCAAACCAGCCTTTCTCCCATCGTCTCAAGCTCATCGGTTCAAGAATCAGAACCTACCGTCGAACCATGGCTAGCAGTTACTAGCTTAAAAAAGCCTTCCCCATTCATAGCCATGGGTTCAGATGCAGAAACTTCTCCCAATAAACTGGTTGATCGAAGAAGAGGCCGGCTAGTTAAGGG
This sequence comes from Limnanthes douglasii subsp. nivea, assembly GCA_036936605.1. NCBI lineage: Eukaryota > Viridiplantae > Streptophyta > Magnoliopsida > Brassicales > Limnanthaceae > Limnanthes > Limnanthes douglasii. Next base: position 327,707,833 of record JAUPFV010000001.1, read on the forward strand.
GCAAGCTTCCAAAGGCACCCCTTCAAAATCAGGTACCAAAGATTGCAATACAGGGTCAGAGGCACCCATAAAAGTACCTAAGGACAGGCTGTCCGGACCGGAGGCCACTGGCTGAAGCCCCCGAAGAGAAACCTCCACATCAGAGCCCCAGCCGGAGGCCAGAGTGCAGGAGACTATTGAAGCTCATCAGTCCGAAGGTCAGACTGAACCAACTCCAAACTCCCCCCCTCACAAAGACTACTGAAAACCCATCTTCGGTAATGGAGGAAATAATGGAGGATTCTATCGAAGAGGCTCCATTCGAGTTCGAACCCTCCGGATAGACTAGTGATGCTGCTGCTGCTAAGAAATATAAGGGCAAAGAGAAACTATGCCTTAGGCATCCAGAATTACCAGAAATTCTCAAAGGAAAAGTGGGACCTTGTTTCCACAAGGTAAACGTTAAATATCTTCTTTCCTTACAACAAATCAACTATGCTTTCATCCATACAGCCGAGTTGGGCTGGATGCGTACGAAGTGGGGGATTCTGGAGAACGTAAAGATAAGAATCCCCATAGACCCCGAAACCCCAATGGACTGCAAACTCAGTGAAATAGTCATCTTCACTGAGCTCTTTAACTGGGGTTTAAGGTTCCCCTTAGATCCGGAGATAGTCAGGTATTTCCACCTCATCAAGCTCTGCCCTAGTCAACTGAGCCCCAACGCCTGGTACACACTTATGGCATGCATTATGGCCTCTAGTCTCTCCGGGATTCCTTTACCAATGGAGGAATTCGCAGCTATGGCCAGTCTCTGCAGAAACCACCACATTCCTTTCTATCACTTCAACATGGGTGATAATTATAAAGTAGTGGATGATCTGCTTGAGTCGGAGAGAAACTGGAGGACTCAATTCCTGTTCGTAAGCGGCTCTTGGGAGAATGGGAGGAATATCAAAGCTGGAGTTAATCCGAGTCTCCTCACCAGCAGATGGAGGAGTGATCGTAAGGATCCTACCTTACATTCTTATTTTTACTCTTGTCGAATTTGCTTAAACTAACTGGTCTAGTCTTTTTTCTTAACAGAGCTGCCCAAAGACTTCAATGACAATCTAAAGGTCGGGCATACCACGTGTTCCAAGATCAACACTGGGGTTGCTGAAAAGTGGGGGAACCGGTTTCATGATGCTTTTACATGAGGCAATTTTGCAAGGTCTCACCTTTGGAACACTACTGGCCGGAAGGACTTTACCTGGGAAGAACTCACCACTCCACCCCCTCCGGATGTAGTCCTCAAGAGAACACACGAACCGGACGAGGCACTATACTTGCCAGGCCGGGCCAAGGCCCCAAGTAAAATGAAAGGAAAGAAAGGGAAAAATAAGAAGGCTGCAGGTGAGGCTAACCCTGCCGAGGTGGAGGAGGCTGCTCCAATAAACCCAGAGGGGCCAGCCCCAAGCCAGATTGATGTTGCTCTCCTAGAAGTGGTGGGGCAGGAGAGTGCTAAGGAAGAGGTCGGATCTCCCAAACCTCCAAGGGTTCCTAAGAGAGATCGAAAACGTAGAGCAGAGAACAAAGAGAGGGAGGCCAAAAAGAAAAAGACCTCCATGGGTGATGAACTTTCTCTCCGGCCTCCGGAACCTCTCCCCCCCTGTAGACCCTACTGATCCGAAAAGAGCAGAGGAGATCCCTGGTGACTTTCAAACCGACGAGGTTGAAGGAGGAAACCTCAGCATTCATGGTGTTGACATCACGGGGTTTGATGGACTTGGTGACTATTTTGCAAACCTTCCCAGAGACGACTTTGATGGGCCTTACCTCCCTCCAAGAACTTCAAACACCGTTACTTTTAATGGTCAGAATTTTACTGTTTCAAGTGAAAGGGACATCATAACTCACTCCATATTAAGTAATGTTCAGCCAGTGCTTGTTCTGGAGAAACGAGTTCGAGGTCAGGCATATATTATCAAGGAGCTCAAATCTGACAAAGAGAAATTGTCCAACGATCTCCTCACTACCACTCAAAATGCTGACATTCTGAAGGGAGAAAACGAGGAGCTAAAGAATAGCCAAGAGGGGTGGGCCACAAAGGTTGCCACTTTAGAGGATACTATCAAACAACTCCGGGAGAAGCTATCCGGATTAGAGAAAGATCTCACCTCTTCAAAAGAGGAGGCAAAGGCCAATGATCAAGTCATCCATAACTTGACAAATGACAAGATTGCGCTCGAGAACACAGTGTCCAAGGCTGCAGAGGAGAAAGCAGATCTGTTAAGGGAGCAAGAGGCCAAAATTCAGGCCAAGATCAATGCTTATGCTAACAATGTAATAGACACTCAAGAGCAAATGTATGCCAAAGTGAAGTCCGACATGGTCTTGCTCTTTCATGAGAAGTTCCCGAAGAGGAACCTGGGAGATTTGTGGCTTCATGTAGAGTACGAAGACCTTCCCTTCCATACCATGGCTGATGGAGACTTGCATGATTATTTTCATTGCTTCCTCCTCTGACGAAGAAGTAAAAACAATGGGGAGGGCCCTCATGAAGAGAAGGACGATCCCAAGAAGAAGAAGACAAGTGAGGCTGAGCCATCTTCAAAGGCTCAGTCTTAGATTATGAAGTATCTTTTCACCTTTTACTTTGCTTGAACTAAAGTCCTTGGAAGGCCAAGGCAATTTTGTAATTGTGTCCGGTATTTGACGGATAGACCTTTTGTTTTGTCTGACAATTTTAAAGTCCTTGGAAGGCCAAGGCACTTGGGTTTTTTAATGAATATCTTTGTTTTGCATAACTCTTGCATTCTTTCATAGTTTGTTTTAATTTTGGTGGCTAGTGTTTAAATAGCCCTTAGTTATTTCATAAACATTCTAAAGCGAGAGTGTTTAAATTCTCCGATGACAAATGTTTAAGTAGTCATCATCACTTTAATTCAATCTGGATGGTGTGACAAAAAACAAAGTAAGAACACTTCGAATTTTTAAGGAGGCATCAAATTTTATAAAAAAAGCCAGGACACCTCATTAAAACCTCACCGCGCCACCATGGTAGGAAAGAGTATGCCCCCAAATATGTACATGGATTTTTAAACAAGTAAATATTTACATTGCTTCTATTCTAAGTACATCCGGAGATGTTCAATATTCCACGGGTGATTCAAAACCCTTCCATCCTTGTCTTCTAGCCAGTATGTTTCAGGTTTAAGCCTTTCAATGACCATATAAGGTCCTTCCCAAGTTGGGGCTAGTTTGTCGAGCAGCTTTTCTTTAGTGTGTAAGAAGACCTTCTTTAACAACTTGTCCCCCGGCTAAAAATATCTTCTTTTAACTCTAGAAGCAAACCTGCTTCTCATCAAACCCTGATAGTGTGCAGCTATAAGGTGAGCCTAAACTCCTGTTTCCTCTATTAGGTCAAGCTGACCCCTGATTGCCACTTCGTTAGCGTGTTCGGAGAAATTGTGAACTCGAAAAGAAGGGAGAGTTGCCTCTATGGGAGCTATTGCATCCATCCCACAGACCAAGGCAAAAGGTGATTCTTGTGTTGCAGCCCCAGTAGTAGTCCGGTAGGCCCACAAAACCTCTTGTAAATAACTAGGCCACTTTCCAGCAGTCCCTTCTAAATTTTTATTCAAACAGGACAGTATAGTTCTGTTAGCCACCTCAACTTGACCGTTTTCTTGTGGGTGGAAAGGTGAAGAGAAAAAATGTTGTATACCCCTAGAGGCACAGAAACTCTCCATTTCCTTGTTGTCGAACTGTGGCCCATTATCTGTCGTTATCTTTTGTGGAACACCAAATCTGCAACAGATATTGGACAAAATGAATTTTATGACAACTTTTGATGTTGTACATGCCAATGGGGCTGCTTCAATCCACTTCAAAAAATAATCAATCGCAACAATTATCGTTCTGCGTCCTCCGGATGCCATAGGAAGAGGTCCCACCAAATCCAACCCCCATCTAGCAAAAGGTATAGGCTTAGAAATTGACTCTAAAGGGATGGCTGGGACATGGATTTCATTGCTATATCTCTGACATGGATCACACCTTCTCACCAGCTCCTTAGCATCTTGCATTATAGAGGGCCAATAATAGCCAGCCACTAAAACTCTCCTTGTTAGAGCCCTGAATCCACAGTGAGCTGATCCCTCACCATCATGTAATTCGGAGAGGACTACTTGAGACTCATCAGCTCCCAAACATCGCAAAAGAGGTTTACTGTAAGACGTTTTATACAGAACGTCTCTTAGTATAATAAAACCACGAGCCTTGTGCTTCATCTTTCTTGCTAGTGATTTATCCTGAGGCAAGATGCCATCAGAGAGATACTACATGAGAGGATATGACTCAGTGTATGCTATGGTGTATGCTATGGTTGCCAATGAATCTGCTAGTTCATTCTCCGTTCGGGGTATATGCTCATAAACAATGCTTTCTACATGTCTCCGGCTGTGAGATGATCCTTTGCCTATATTCCTCTTTAATCCGGAGTGTCTGGATTCATTCTGACTGATTGTTTCTGATGGTTTTGAATGCTTGATTCAGGCACCGTCGTGCTCCCACCGTGGTCACCAATTTGGTGTGGTTTATTTTCGTCTGAGGGTAAGTTTGTAATTTTTGTTTAGAGTTATGTGGAAGTTTGTAAGTATTTAATATTTGGGTAGAGAGTAGCGGGGGAGAATTAAGCAGCCTGGTTGTATTTAATGTTGGTGGTTGGGTATTTATACCCTTACATTTGGGCCTTATGGGCTTCCGGGTCATGTTTAATGGACCCGGGTCAAGTTCAAGGACCCATGATCTCTTAGTAGGAGAGCAGGCAGCTTAATCAAGAAGTGATTAGGTTTTAAGTACTTTAGTTCTCTTCGAACAGTCCAATAGATGATGTTGTCCGAATTTTCACCGTCCGGTTAGGTAGACATTGTCCGAACTGACCCTGTCCGAAGTGGTAACGGGATCCGGACTCATCAACATTGATCAACATAACCTTCATCGGTTTTCAGTTTTTGAACTGATCTACATCTTAAATTCCCGACCCTACATGAAAAATTTCAATTTTAGATTGATCAACAGAACCTTTATCGGTTTTTCAGTGATAAAAATGATCTACATCTTCAATTCCCGACCGTTATATTTTGACCAACAGAACTTTCATGCGTTTTGTTTTAGTGACCGAACTGATTACATCTCAAAATTCCGACCCTCACGTGGATTTATAAAACCATTATAGAATGCAACATTCACAAAAATATAAGTATGAATGAAACATTGATTGTCTGGAAATTTTGTTTACAGAAAAGGTTTATACGGGATTCTGTAGTCCCCACACTAACAGGTCTTAAACAACAAAATACAAAAACACAAAAAATGACGTCGGGAATCAAGCATCTTCTTCCTCCGACTCGGTGTCGTCCGATTCGTCGTCTTTATAAACAAAACCAGAAGGGCAGTCATCTTCCGGGACGTCCAGCCACATAGACCCGAGGAGAAGGTAAGGGAAACGATGATGAAAAGACAGCACGTATGCGGCCTTGGCCTCGGCCGTCTCCTTCTCTATCCACTTCTTGCATTTTTCAGCAAAAAGAGTATTGGCCATCTTCAGTACAGTAATCTCCCGCACCAAGCCCGCGGCACGATCCTCCCCGACCATCCTGGCCTGCTCCAAAGCTTCTTCGATCTCCTTGAGCCGCTCCTCTGCTAATTCTTGAGCCTCTTTAGCCTTCCGCACCTCCTCTTCCAGACCGGAAACTTTTGCTTCTGCGCCCGACAGTTTCTGGCTCAGTTCCCCTGCCCGACTCTTATTCAGGGCCAAGGGCACAAGCATGTTGTACAAGGAAAGGGCTAGTCCCTCAGTAATCTGCAACGAAAAAGTGTGCGGACTCCCGGGCACAGACAGCACCGGAAGTTTCGTGCTACTTGACGACGCCATGGCATGTTTAGAAGCCTTTGGAGGGCTATCATCGTCAGGGATCACCACTACGGGGTCGGCCATCAAACCACCCTTAGCCCCCGATACTGGTCGAACAGCTCCAGAACGCTAGCATTATCAACACCCGCGACATACCCGTTTTCTTTCCTTGAGTGTTTAGGCTTCTTAGCCTGAGCCCCCTATGCATCGGCCTTCCCCTTCTGCTTCTTCGACAGCGCTTGGGTCTAATGGGCCTCGCCACCCTCAGCAGCAGCTTCATCCTGATGCCCCTCCGCACCCGTCTCCTCATCACCGACATTGTCCAGCTCAACCTCATCATTTGATTTGGGGTGCTTGCTGGGCGCCTTGTTGCGCTTCGGGAGAAATAGGTGGGCATCGGGCGCATCCGTCTTTGCGATAAAGTCCTCCATACTGGGGGGTTGACGCAGCTGCTCGATAGTGAGCGGTTCTGACGAGCAACGCCAGAGGTTACTCGAGATCAGGTTGGTGTTTTTAAAAGCCCGATGCATTGCCCGACCCCAATGTTTCTTGGCATAGTCCTTCAACAGCTGGAAGGTGACCTTTCCTGGCTTGAAGTAATCCTTCTTCAACCCTTGGACGAATTCCTTCGAGACTGCACAAAGGATTGGTACTTAAAAAAAATATATAAAAAATACATATATGTATACATACCATCAGGAACCCACGTCCGCAGCAGTCGCCTCAGATTCTCCTTACTGTAGGGGCGACCATTCTCCCAGCAGCCGTTCAAGAAGACAAAGCGTTGCTTCCAACCTTTGTTACCCTCGAGGAAGTCATTTACTATCTTCCATGTATTGGCTAACGAGGAGTAGAAGAAGGGCGACTTGGGAGACTTTGACAACCCGAACATGGCTATGTACTCCTCCATATGCATGACCCAGCCTGAAAGGCGCGAGGCCATTATGCAAGACACCAGCGTGTACCACGCATTGGGCGTCAGCTGAGAGGGGCAGATGTTGAGCGTTCTGAAATACAGAACAATCTCAGGATCGAGAGGGAACCTGAAGCCCCAGTTGAACAGCTCGGTAAAAATCACAATTTCCCGAGACCGAACGTGCACGGGAGTCTCCCCGGGAACGGGAAACCGAACAGTAACGCACTCCGGAATGCCCCACCGGATCAGCAGCTCTTCTTGCTCGGCAGCGGGGAAGTAAAGATACTTTCCCAAAAAAATAAAGATGACATTGCTCGCGGGCAACCAGTGATGATACGTGGTGGTTATAACCGCCTATATCTCCTCGGTGAGCGGTTCTGCAGGAGGGGCAGCAGCATTACCAGCAGCAGCAAGACCGTCTTCGACGGGCAGGGCATCCACCTCCAATTCTTCGGTATTCACTACCGGGAGTCTGTCAGAACTAAGGGCACTGGTTGCGTCTAGGTCGGATGGTCAAACAAGAAGTTCCGCAAGGTTAGAACTGTTGCCAGTTTGGGCAGATGAGCCTCCTCTTGTTGTTGACGAGCACGTTTGGGATCCAGTTCTGCGGGTGTCAGTGGCCGCTGGTTAAGAGCTAAAAAAGGCACATCAGTGTTAGTACCGGTTCGGTATCCTCGTATGGAGGGAGTAAGCTGAACCATCTCAGGAGAATTACCACCCGTGGGAGAAGTTGGAGAGCTGGTTTCTCCCATGGAAATACATTTGGATTTTCCTCGACGTCAAGGCGGAAAAAGGGGCAGAGCGGCGTAAGAATTGACTGATGAAGGCGTCGGGTGGTTTAGTTGAGCAACCGGGGAGTGTGGAGAGCTACTGCTAGAGCTACTGCTAGAAGGAATGACAATGGGCTCTAGGAGTCCGAGCACCAAATGGTTCGGGCAAGGTAAAGGACTCGGCGGGGATCAGATCGGCAAGAACGGGGTCGTGGGGCTGCGATACAGGCGTACATGGCTTGGTATCAGAACTCCAAATTAATCCCGCACGTTGGTATTCTTCAACACGGTCACCAATGTTAGCCCAATCTACGAATCCGAACTTTTGGTTTCTGCTTCGGGTACCTGTGTCTCATAAAACAAGATCTCTCTCTAGAAACTTCTAGACAATATTTTCTCTCTCTAGAACGCCTATGAGAGTAATTTGTATTTGTGAGGTATTTATAGGCAACCCCACCTAACCGTTACACGTACGGGGAAGTCCAAGCGACGAAAAACGGCGGGAAGTCGAAAGGACTCCTTAAGAGAATGTGCTGATGAGCACGCTTCAAGTTATAGGCCAACACGTGTCGTTTTTCTTCTGACACGCATGCTAAGCCTATACTAGCCAGCTCAGACGAGGACACTAGATGGGCCACTTTGACCCAATTAACTTCCCAAAGCCGGATTACCGGCCTGGGTCCATGACCGAGTTACCAAGAGGGATCGGAAGCAGACCCAAGGCGACTCATAAATAGCATCGGGACTAAATTTAGTTGGGAGAAAGTGTCTGAGCCCGGTTTCCTAATAAGGCTTAGAGGGTCGGACATCAGTAGGGAGAAAGTCTCCGCCCCCGATCGCTTAATAGAAACTTTGCAGGTCGGACACGCTGGAAAGAAAGGGTCGGGTCCGGGTAGACCAGTTATCAGTTCAGAGGGTAAGGAACAGCGGCATTCCGTGTCGATTCTTCTACAAGTCTTCGTTCCCGTTGCTATCGAAGGCTGGGGGGCTACTGATAAGGGAATAATTCGCCAAAATAAAGAATAAGGAGTGAATTATGAATAAAAGGAAATTAATATGACTTTAATGGCATTTGTCGCTTATTAGCGGATAATTTGTAAACGAAGTATTTAATGAATGACTAAAAGAGAAATAAAACAAGCCCACTAAAGATATTAATGGGTCCACCCTTCTCTACTATAAAAGGAGACCCATTATTCTTGGTAGGTGGGACATTCCGCAGTATAATATTATCTTTCCACTTTCTCTCTCTACACTCTCACTCTAGTCACATCAGGTCCAAGATCCAATATTCTTCCTAGTTATTTATTCTCTCATAAAAAACAAAGGATTTTCAAAGTCAGTCTATTGTGTTAGTAAAAGTTTGTTGGCGTCAGAGAAAAGGTATTTGAAACTTAAAAAATTGGTTTTTGGATTTAGTAGTGGCTGCTAGGAAAATGTGTCCTTATTTTCAAGCTCACATCATTGTGGTTTGAACTTCTTTCTCACTAAAGAATGTGTTATAATGACCAGATATTTCTGGTAGAATGACCACATTGTCGGTAGAATTGGGAGATTTTAACATTATATTTTTCTCCTCGAACGGTTATTAAAGCTCAAGATTTAGCTGATTTCATAGTCAAATTTCATTCGAGTCGATCAGATGATAAGACAAGTAAAGAGGTCTTACCAGAATATTTGATATGGGTGGTTTGAGCTGATAATGGTTCTTGAATATTGTGATGTAGTGCAGAGGTTTAATTAGTTGCTCCTTTTGGGAGTCAATGTATCAGGCATTTCAGTTTTGATTTTATGCATCAAATAATAAGGTTGAGTACGAGGTTGGGTTAAGTGGTTTAAGGCTTGCAAATATTTGTGGAACGTTAATAGTTTGTTTAGAAACAGATTCGCATCTAGTGACAAATCATATGACAGGTGTATCTGAGGCCAAGAAAGATAAATTAATTTTGTATCTGCAAGAGCTTCAGAATTTAACTCTTTTGTTTTATAAAGTGATTGTAGAGAATATTAATTGTGGAGATAATATAGTTGGTGATTCTTTGGCAACAATTTCTTAAATATCCATGTATAGTGATACTTTAGAGTTCTTCGATTTTAACACATTCAGAAGAATATAAATATGCTGAGGAAATTTTGTTACTCCAGACATAATTCGAAGTGATTGGAGGTCTGATATCCTTAATTTTTACTAAGAGGTATGTTACCTCAAGATGCACAACTAGCTAAACATTTAAAGTACAAGGCCCACGGTTATGTTGTATCAGATGGAGTCTTATACAAAAAATATTTAAGTAGACCATTGCTACGTTGTTTGCTTATGCGAGAATCTCAGGAGATTTTAAATGAGTTGCATGAAGGTGAAGGTTCAGCTTACTGTGGGTTTAATTCTTTGACGCGTAGGGTTTTGTTGACAGGTTATTATTGGCCTTCAATTATAAATGATGATAAGGTCTTAATTTGATGCTGTGACACTTTTCAACTCTTTTGCTAATTCTATATCTGAAGCTATCCCTTTTGATATATGGGAAATAGATTTGGTAGAGCCATTGTTCATGGCCTTCTAGAGGACGTCAGATGATTATAGTGGCGGTAGATTAAATTTCGAAGTGGGCTGAATTTGAACCATTATATGGTACAAAATCCAAGGATGTTATTAAGTTCATTATGAATAATATATGTTGTCGCTTTGGATTTCCTTAGGAAATTACCATAGATAATGGTCATAAATTTAACAACAAATAAACGAATTCTTTTTGTGCTTCAAGGGATATCATACACTGTTTTTCTACACCTTTTCATTCCTAAGAAAACAGTCAAGTGGAGGTGAGAAGGATGGATTCTAAAGTAAGTGATAGAGTCTTGAGGAAAGAAGAAAAGTGTACAAAACAAACACATCCAAAAGTACGAAGATCTGAATATGAAGGAGAGTGATCAAATGACTTAAAGTACGAAGAAACATGATTTATTGTAGGAGAAAGTATGCGATTAATAAAAAAACAAAACAATAGTAGAAAATGCTTCACACCAAAAAACGAGGAGGAACAAATGATTCAAGTAAAATAGTCCTTACCACATCAAGAAGGTGATGATTTGTTCCTCTCAACAACATCATTATGTTGTGGTATCGAAGGACAAGAACGCTGAGAGAGAATCATTTTAATTTGAAGAAAGTTTTAAAACTCATGTAACATGTATCCACCCCCATAATCAGATCATAGAACTTTTATATTGGTAAAAAATTCAGTTTAATAAATGCAAGAAAATATAAAAATTGAAAAAAACTTCAACTTTAGCCCGAAAAAAGTAAACCCAAGTAGAGCGACAAAAATCATCAATGAATGTAATAAAATTCTTGTAGTATGGATGAGAAACAACGGGTGCAATCTCCAAAACATCAATGTGAATAACATCAAAACATTGTGAAGCACGAGATATATGATGAGGTAAAGGTAAAACCTTACTTTTACCAAGTTTGCATGATGTACAATCGAAAGAAAGATCAAAAGAATAATTTGTGTTATTTCTTGATTTCATTCTCTTGCTCCATTATAACATTTATTTATGTTTTATTTGGGCACTCCCATGGTTGGTGCTAGCGGCGAGATAGTGGTAAAAATAGACAGATGCAAGAACTAAAAAAAATAGAAAGTGCCTTAACTCTAGGATTAGAGACAAAAGGATAAATGAGAGAAATAATGTCAAATTTTTTAATAAATACATGTTTATATAAAAGTAGGGTTTGAGAGCTTTTGTTTATAGAAGTGATCGAAACCCTACCCAAAAATTAAAGAACGATATTCGTATATTAAAATGAAGCTCATCTCAATTTCAAAGCGATTGGAGTTGGCTAAGTATTTTAAATAAATTCAACAAAAATAGAAATATGATAAAAAAAAACATGAAAATAAATTAATGAGGCCATAAACGTTAGAATTTTGGACCTAAATTTCATCACTGGATGCCTATGATGCTTCCAAAATTCATTAGGCTTCTCGATGCGCTCGTTTTGAGTAATTGCATCGCCTAAATCTGATAACCAAGCTCCGAATAAAGTCCGTTTTCGTTTGTCCAAAATTATCATATAGTCGTGGATTTGTGCAACTATATCACTTTGTGTGGTCTTTCATATACAAACGGAAAATATATTTATATTCTTACATTTACTTTACTTATTGTGAGGAGCTTTGCATTCATTTTCCAGAAGCTTCGTCATCTTTACCATTGTTTTTAAAATTTTGGTATCTTTAGTTGAATTATTTATCTTATAGTCAATTATTACTTATGCTACTTCCATAGTTTTTGTATGTCTTTAAGCCTTTCTCTTTTGAAATTAAATAAGTTGTTTCTTTGAAGCATTTTTGTAATTTCAGGAATTAGTAATGAAAAGGCAGTATCGTATGGTTGCAGTATAAAGCGTAATCTATGCTTGTTTGCCTTAAACTTTTAAGGGCCTACTTAAACATAAGTGAGGTATTTACTGTGAGAAAATACTCCTCTAGCTCAATTTTAAGATTATCACAATTCTTATACTCTCGTCCAGATGAATTTTCCACTTTCATTCTCCATTATAACTTTGTATATTATCCAACACATATTGGCGAACATAACCTTTTCATCCTCTGCAACATGTGAAGTCTTCAAAAAAAATTCAACACATTATGTGAAATTCTTGCAGTCTTTTGCACTTTGACACACGAGAAGGGTTTAGGATCAAACAATCCAATATTCTCAAGTCTACCTCTCTATTTAATTATTATTGATATTTTACCACAAATATCTCACTTTCAAGTGCTTCAAAGGGGTATAGATTGTGTTAAGTCCCGTGGCATCATTTGACCACATGTTTTTTATTTTTGTAAGGTATATTCTGAAAGTAACTGAATGAGAAGTATTTTGGAATACTGTAAAGGGCTGGAGATAGATAATCGAAGACTTAAAGAGCAAGATCGGTTGAATCTTCGTAATGGAAGAAGCTGAGCCAAAACTTAAATGCAAAGACGTTTATTGAAACCTAACGAGAATGTTATTGTTGGATTCGAAGGTTCAGGCTGATCACCTGTTGAGGCGAGGTGTGGAAGCATGCTGCCGAAAAATTCTAAAGATACCTATTCGTTTCTACGATAAACCGAGTAACTAAGGGATCCAAATGAATCTGTAATCTTATATATCGATCAAAGAACCATTGATCTAGGCATGTTTGTGCATGTAGCAGTGTTATACAAATATGCCATTACATGAGCGTGCAGGTGATAGAGTTGCGTAAGGTCTTTTGTGTCTGATTGTTTGGCTGATTGAGAAAATCAACTGGCAGACACTAATGTGAGCATATACAACAATACACACATATTTGGTCCTCCATAAATAGTGAGAGACTCGTATGAAGTCGTTGCCAATAATTATAAGTTAAGAATTTTTAGAGAGACAAAGTTGAAAGATTTTAGATATTGAAAGGTATAAGATAAACACTTGGAATACTCTAACATGCATAACTACTTTTATAAATGATTAGTTCCTTGTAACAAAATTTAAGTAGTTTACTATTAGTGTTTGAGAGAGTCTTATTGTAACCTCCAATATATAAAATTTGTTTTTGTTTCCCGTGGATGTATGATCTCTTCATAATCTGAAGTACGTTAAATATGTCTTGTTTTGTGCTTGTTTTAACATTGTTGTTTTTTATCATTTTATTTGTTGTTTTAGGTACGTAGCTGAAGTTTTTAGTACGAGACGAAGTTTTGTAGCTTCATGTTCTTGTTGCGGGATCATACCTACTAAACAAAAAAGTTTCGATTGATGTTGAAACTTGACATTATTATTAGTTATAAAGTGGGTTTATAAGGAGTCTTTTTCCTAACAAGTAGTGCGGGTGAGCATGGATTATATGGAACAATATTATTAATAAGTTTATTACAAAGTAAGAAGGATGAATATCATTTCAAATCTTGAGTTTATAGAAAAATATCTTACTTGTAAACCAAAAAAATCCACTAAGATGAATTATATAAAGTTCATTATAGAAAAATAAATAGATATAATAATGTTAACCTCTAGAGAATGAAAGTTTGGGATTTTCTAGTATAGAAAGGGCTCGTTGTTGTGATTGATGAGAAATCTACAAAAAAGGTTGATGCCAAATTATTATCCAAATCTTAGGGTGCACCAATCTTAAGTTTTCGGGATGGAGTGCTTCGAGGGTTATCTGGAGAGCATATGGCATTGAAGATATAGAAAAGTTAAAGTTCACTTACTTGGAAAGATATTGGCCAATAGATTGTACTTCAAAAAAAGGTAATGCATTGTAAATGGATTGCATAAAGAAGATATAAAGACCCCTAAATGAATTCAATAGAATCATTCTTGATTTAAATATAGTTGGGATCAAAGTAGAATATAAGGATTATGCCATAATCCTTTTGAGCTCTCGCTCAAAGGTGTACACGCACTCTGTTGACACCATACTTCAAAACAAAGAGTCTCTTATGATCACAGAGTGTTAATAGTGTTTTAAACTCAAATGATATTCAAAGAAAGACATTTTTGAAGGATGACTTTGAAAGTCTTAGACTGAGTGTGAGTACATGCAAATAAAGGCAGATTCAATCAAAAAGAAAGAAAACTCTTAGTCCAAATCTAAGGGATCTACCAACGGTTCTAAATTAAGATAATGGTGGTGCAATAAGGACTTTCATTTTACTAAGAAATACACATGTAAAATAAATGACAATAGTTATTCGAAGGCGAAAGTCGAAGATTTTGTAATTGTTTTGGATGATTATGAGTACACTAGTATTTAATGGTGTCTAACTACAGATACAATGACAAAATGGTATTGAATTTGAGATCTTCATTACACATGAATTCTAGCAAATATTGGTTTATAAACTTGAGATTGTTTGATGGTGGAAATGTCATATTTGGGAATCATGAACAATGTGTTGTAAAACAAATGGGAATTGTTCAACTAAAGTTATCTACATGACTTGATGACTTAAGAAACTCATAAAAGTGTGAGGTATATGCTCGAAGTTAAGAAACATTCTTTCTATAAAAAAAATTAGATGCGTAAGTGCTTACTTATAAGGGTAGAGATGGCACACTAAGGGTCTTGCAATATTATAAAACTAATATTGTGTTAGTTCTTGAAGGTTTTTTTAGTATATAGAGGTGTATTTAGAGTAGAGAGATTGAACCAATTTTTTGGCATATTAGCTTTGGTCATGTAAGTGAGAAGACCCTTATTGAGTTTAGAAAATAAAAGTTGTTGGATGGTAGCACAATTTAGAAGTTGAGATTTTGTGAAACATGTGTGTTAGGTAAAAACAAGATGATTAGTTTTTTTCTACTTACAAATCAAATAATGATGTGCTTGAATATATTCATTCAGATATTTCAGTTTGGCATGACCTTAATTGATGACTACTCCAAAAAAAATATGAGTTATACTTTTGAAGATCAAGTATTAAATTTTTTATGCTTTTAGGAAGTTGAAAAAGTTGGTACAAAATCGAACTCAAAAATTAATCAAGAAGTTACAGACTAACAATGACTTGGAATATGTGAATGAGGCATTCAATAGTACTCGTCTAAAGTTGGTATTGCTAGACACCGACCGGAGAAAATAACTCCCTAACAAAATAGGATTGCTAAAATAATGGCCAAACTTTATTGAAAAAGATAGGTGTATGGTTCAAACAGGTGGAATGGGCCAAAGGTTTCTGGGGAGAAGCCTTCACAAGGACTTCTTATATCATCAACATGAGTCCATCTATGATAGTAAAATTTATTTTTCTAAAAAAAACATTGATGCGAAATAACGCTCCGTTATAAAATAATTTGAGATTGTTCAAATGCGTTTCCGACGCATATGTGAAACAAGACATGTTTTAATCAAGAGCGCAAAAATGTTTGTTCTTTAGCCATCCAGAATAAATAAAAATGTATAAGTTATAGTGTCTTAGAAGTAGACTTTAAAATGCTTTGGTAAGTAGAGATATGGGTTTTAATGAGGAGGACATGCCATTGAATAAGACGATTGAAATGAAACCTATTACTACGAAGAAGAAATATAAAGGTGAAGATAAGTGTGAACAAGAGAGTGAAATCGAAGATGCTTATGCTGAAGATGATTTCAGAACTGGTTCAACTTCGAACCATGCAGATAAAGTTCACCCATTGCATGTGTTCGAAGATGACCATGAGTCTGACGTTCCAAAGAATTTGGATGATTAGACTACAGAGCAACATAAACTTGAGAATCATCAATTAGTGAGAGATAGCACATGTACACCTAAAAAACCTCCACAAAGGTATTGTTTTGATGATATTATTGGTTATATTTAGTATATTAAGAAGGGACATGTTCTTGAACCTGGATCAATCATGATATTGTTAAGTGCACTGATAAATAAAAATGGTTAAAGAACATGATGGAATAATTGATATCTCTAAAGCATATGGGCACCTAGGTTCTAGTTAAGCAACCGGAGGATTAGAAGCTTGTATGGAATAAATAGTTATACAAAATAAAAAAATAAATTTATGGAGTTAAGTTATCCAGATATAAATCTAGGGTAATGGTTAAGGGATTCACGCCAGAAGGATGTTGTTGACTTAAACAAACCTCAATAAGGGCTATGCATGAAATGTTTGCTAGATTTCATCTTGAGTTAGATCAAATAATGTCACTATTGTGTTCGTACATTTGGAATTGGAAGAGATCATCTACATGTACAAGACACGAGGTTTTAAAGAATGGAATAAATGAGATGTGTATTTGTTGAAGAGACCAGTATATGGGCTAAAGCAATTGTCAAGGCAGTGAAATAGAAGATTTGATTATTTTGTAAGAACCATCAATTATGTAAGAATATTTTATAACAAAATATGTATATTTTAATAGAGAAAAACACATAGAGATACATTTTAGAATGATAAAAAATTTAGGCGTAGTTAAGTGTCTCGAAATATCCCCGGAGCCAAAAAAATTTCCAACCTTATAACTCTATAATCAAAATTCTCAATAAAATGGTATTATCCCTAAGATTGTTTATTTCTCATACACATACCACCGCTAGTACTAGCAGAGATACCCATGCTAACAAGAAGAATGTGTTTTGAAGTATGGTGTTTCTGGACCAATACTTACAGGATCATGCATACCATGAAAACAATTTAAGTCAGGATTAGCCAGAGGACGAGGTTGGACATTAGCCTCACAATCACGATTAGTTAGGGTATTTTCTCTCTTTTGTTCAATTTAATTTTTTTAAAAGTATGAAGAAACTAGTAAAATGACTGTGTATTTTCTTAAAGTATGAAACTAGATGTCTAATTTCGAAATGGCCTGAAGATTGACCTATAATATTTGATGATACAATCGACATACTGAGTAGTAGAAGAGAGCAACCACCAGTTTACAATATACGTAAAGCTAGTAAATCTAATATGGATGTATACAATAAATTAGCTTTGAAATTAGTTAATCATTGTTTCGTCCCTAATAATAGCAATGATTCATACTTATTTTTTCTTCAAATATTTGTAACTAGTGCTATAAGGTTGGGGCAAAAAATATATATTCCTAGTTTGATCACTAGGTATATGAATTCGAGAGTTCATGGTACAAAGTTACTTTATGTGATGGTAATAAGTCAACTGATTATTAAAAAAATGTGGATGCTATTGGGTGGAGTCTGCGTTATATTTGGAAGAGTTCTAGTATAGGAAACAATTCTTCAAGAATCTAAGCGAGATATATAGTCCAAATGGCAGATCTATGGTTGGTTTTACCCTCATTTGCCACAAATCTGGAAATTTAATAACGTTACCAATGAAACTACTCCACCTACGAGGTTTTTAGAGTAAAATCACGCATATTATGGTGTAAAAGCCTCAGTCGGCCACTTCCAATAGAGGTAGTTCTTATATTAATATCAAGGGATATCTGATTGACAATACATAGAATGGATAAATTTTAAAAGTGTGATCAATTGGAATCAAAATGTGAACTATTGGAATAATGTCAATACTCAAATTGGTAATTTACGCGCCATTCAAAATGAATTGCACACCAACCAAATTGAATTACACATCACCCAAATCAAATTCGATCATTTTTCTCATTCAAAATAAATTCCCGTTTTGTTTTTGAACCATAACAAAAAAACTCGATATTATTGGTCGAATTACATATTTAAAGGGTTTCGTTGAAAAACAAAAAATATTATATTTTTCATTCTCTTTTGTTCGATAGAAAAACTCTATGATTTTATCCGATTCGAAATTTTTGGAGAACCACAAAAAAAAATCAATATGAAATTGTTAAACAAGACTTCAGATTATATTCAGAAATCTTTCTACAAAATATTTGAATGATTTATTCTTGTTTTAGGAAGATTGAGATGACAAATGGAGGAGATTCGGCGAAGAAAATGATGAGTAAATTTTCTAAACTAGACAAGTTTGAAGGCAATGATTTTAGAAGATGGCAGAAAAAATGCATTCTATGTTGACTAACCTCAAGGTTATTTATGTCACGAGTACCTCCTACCTGGATGAGAATGAAACATTGGAGAAAACAAGGAGGCACAATAAGTGGGAGAGTGATGATTATATTTATCACGACCATATATTAAATAATATATATCTGATACTTTTTTTAATGTATACCAAAATGTTAAATTTACAAAAGAATTATGTGATCCTATTGAATCGAAATATGTGGCAGAAGACACTTCAAATAGAAAGTTCATGGCCATTAATTTTATTAATTACAAAATAGTAGATTCTCGACCTGTGATGGAACAATATAATGAATTATTAAGAATTTTGGGTCAATTTGTTCAACAAAATATGAAAAATGGATCAATATATTTTGGTATATTCTGTTATTGATAAAATTCCACATTTATGGAAGGAATTTAAGCACACTTTGAAACACAACGAGGAACAAATGACTTTAGTATAACTTGGTAGTTAGTTTAAGTTTGAGGAGCCATTAAGTTCTCAAGAAAAAAAATCAATAATCCTAAACACGTAAAAATGCTTGCAGGGACGTGCGAGATAGTGTTCTAGAAGTTTTTTAAAATGGGTTTCGGCTTATTTATTGATTGTGAAATGATACTCCATTATAGGTAATGATCAAACACGTCGTTTAAACAACATTTGAATAAAATAACTTTAAAAAAACGATTTTTTTTAAACTTCGACACTCCATTATAGGTAAGGCTTACTAAATAAGAAACTTGAACGAAATACATAAAAACTAAAACAACATGTAAAAACCTTAACTCAAACAAATAACAACTTATCGAAACATGCAAACTAAAAATATAACCAAAGAAGTCAGAATGCTCAATCGTCGAAGTCATATCCCAAGTTGTCGTCAAAGTCATCCCCTTCCTCCTTTTCCGCAATCCTATCTTCAAGATACGCTACCATATCCCTAGTGATGTAGTCTGCCACCGTCATGTTCTAGACGACAACCACTTCTTGCTTAATTTTAAATTGCAAGAACAACAAACGATGCATCGGTTTGACATAAAGGTAGCTGTGTTTGATTTGTTCACTGTTACGCACAACAAGACCTCCCGTTCCTACACAGCCTTAGTTAAAATACATCTTATAGAGGAAAGCTCAAAAAACACATCGCTAGTATCTTCCCCCATCTGTCGGCGGCCAACCTTCACCGCCTGAAGCAAATGGTAGTCTTCGTCAACCGTAAACTCTATTTGTTAAAGTCTTTATGTTTTTTTGTGTTTAGGAATGTGTGATGGTTATCATGTTGCATGATATTACATGTCTTTTTATATGGGTTTGCAAATTTAGGGGGCAGTTTTTATTTAGGCTTGAGTTTTTAGTAATGTGGAGTCCAATTTGGCGGGAATTGATATTAGGTCTTGTTATAGTGAGAACCCTAATAATGTAACTTACATTCCAGCGAGACCAATAATAATGCTCCACTAGAAGCCTTTACTTTTGTAAGTATTATATGCCACAAAATTATTGGTCAACTTGGATTGTGTTATCCATATCTTACACGTGTCGTTTATTGATTGGTCTACTTGGATTATGTTATTTGAATCCTAAAATTCCTATAAATAGACATTCTTGGAGGCAGTAAAAGATAAACCAAATATAGAATTACGAAAAATATGTCTCTTTGGACTAAGGTGGAAGATGAATCGTGTCCAGTCTGACTTTGTTACCATCAAAGAAGAGGAAATGCGTCTTGCTGCGGAGGAGTACCAGAATGCGAAAGAAGAAAGGAATTTGATGAAATGGAACTCGCGTGATAGGTAAACTACGTTTACTAGGAGTTCCTGGAAATAAATCTCTTAGTTATTGTATGGGTAAATGTTTTCTTAAGTTTATGTTTAAGTAAGTTAATGTTTCCGTATGAGTTTCCGTCAATGTTTTTTTTATGATTTCTTATGTACTTTTACCCTGTTTAATGCTACTTTGATGTTGTTTTTAGACCTGAATTTGAAAGAAGTTTTTTTTCCATAAATGTTATAGCAAAGGAGTTAAATGATTATATTATAAAATTGTCTCTCTTAAAATTCAAGATTCAAACTTGCGAACAAATAAAAATTAAAATACGGTAATATAATTAAATTGTAACAAAATACCATAACACATAATTTGAAGTAATCGTACAATACATAAACGTAAAAAGTCGTAAATTGTCAATCATGAAAACAAAAAATAATAAAACCTAAAAATCAATTCTTGTACTCGTGATCAAGACGGTAGCACTCGTCCAAAGGTGCACGAAGGTCCTCCAAACTAATGTCATGGTAACTCTGCTCATACGTCTGTAAATCAAGAAGGTGACCCGTCAAATGGTGCAGTCTGGTGGCTTGCGTGGGTGCAGAAGGGTTCACCCCTACCTCTGCATCGTTGTGGTGTGTCTCTGGATCAGTAATGACGTACCCAAGTTTTTTGAAACCCATGCGGATTAGATCAACGTCGTATCATCCTCCTGATCCGGAACATACTGCCCACCTTGCAGACTTGGGTGAATAGTATGGGACTCCCAATTATCCCAAATGAAGCATCCTAGTTTTAGATAGTGTTCGCACGATGAACCTTACTAGAACCTGTAAGAACCAAGACGTAGTGCACTAGGTACCTTTAATGAAAAAATTAGTCCATAATACTATATGTTAAACAAACAATATATTATATCGAGTATCGCAAAAATATTACCTGCTGGATGCAACCCAACTATTTAGCCGCTCGTAGCGAATAGTATGCTTCGACAATATCCGAGCTACATCAGAATGACCTCGAGCATCTTGTACCTACGTATAAGGCATGAATACTACGTACAAGGATTAAAAACAACAGTTTTAACATTAGAAAAGGAGAGTAAATTAAATTATTACGGAAATTAAATATGAAGATAATTATAAGTTACATCGTGCTCGGTGAAGGTAGGTAATCTCGAACACCATTTCGAGCCTGTTGGCTTTGTCAAAACGGTGGAGGCGCATACTTGCACATCATAGGATGTACGATACTGAATCTAGAGTACTACAGATTAGAAAATATGGGGAAATGATCGTAAATCCAGCTCTCTAACAAGCCCAAGAATCGAGACATACCGGAAGTAGAGTGAAGGCATCCTCTGCCTAGCTGGAAGTAGAGATGAGCGAGTATCATCTGTCCCTAATTGTCCCTGCCCGTGCTACTGTAATCATCGATAAGCTGTAAGTAGTCAAGGAAAATGTTATTGTCTGACTTGTTGGCTAGTATGGTATAGCCAAAGAAGTGCAACAAATACACCCTAGTAGCTCGGCGAACATCAGCATCAGTAATGTCATCGTTATAATACTGATGCATGCAAAATATCCTCTTCAACCATGCAAGGCGAACATGCCTCTTGCCACCCCCTTTGTTCTCGCCAATGTCCTCCACGAACTCCTCACTAGTTCACCCAAGTAAGCGAGCGTATGCCGCATTACGTACATCGACAGTACGATAATCATATGTCTCACAGTTCACACCGACCACCGGTAGCCACGTGATGATGTAGACATCATTCAGTGTGACAGTCATATCCCCAAAAGAGAAATGAAATGTGTTCATCTCTCGATGTCATATCTCCAAAAATGCCTCTATCAGATGGACGTTTGTAGCCCATTGAGCGAGAGGGTCAACAATGGGACCAAAACACGTTCCCATCACCGCATCACGTACCCGTGTCTGATGCACGTTCAAATCTCAACCATGTTGTGTTTGGTACATAGCATAGCACCGCATATGTACCCTCATCTTCATAAAAAAATACAATATAAACATATATGCAATATTTTTTTAAACCATTCATTACAATCTACATAAACCATTAACCGATACCAATGAATTCAAACCTAAACGAATCAATTCAATAACAAATATAACATAAAACATAAACCAATAACGAATCCAATGCATTTAAACCTAAACGAATAAATTCGATAAAAAATATAACATATAACACAAACCAATAACCAATCCAATGCATTCAAACCTAAACGAATAAATTCGATAAAAAATATAACATATAACACAAACGAATAACCAATCTTATGCATTCAAACCTAAACGAATAAATTCAATAACAAATATAACATATAACAAAAAGCAATAACCAATCCAATGCATTGGACAATATTTTAAACATAAACTTATAACTATCACATAAACCACGTTTCATCTAATAATTATAACCTTAACAACTAAATAAAAACTAAAGAACTTAGGTCATTTTTGAAGACGCTATAAGTCTCGTGATCTTTGTAAGAGTGAAAGGTCGAATATAGGTCAATGACTTGTCGTTATATCTACGGAATCGTTGGTCCGTAGTTCGACACCGAGGAATATGGGTGACATTAAAGTCCCATCTAGCGTGGTGAGGTACGCTCTGAGATGTCTCGCCTACTAACATCTCCTCGGGATCATCAACGGTATCTCACTCCACCATATTGGGAGAACGGGGGCGTGGAGGCATCCTACAATCACACAAAGCAAATAATTTAATCAATACTTTCCGTTAAACAATCATAATTTACTAAAACATATTTAAAATGAATAAAAAAATTGTGAAATCGTTGATGTAGGACAAGAACTGCATCGTAACACGCAACACAGTTCATCGGAATAAATAACAAAGCTAAAAATCAGAAATTGTAGATCCACACATTCAATTACATGGATTGGGGAAATCCACGTTATGTGGATTTCCCCAATCCACGTTATGTGGATCAGACCAATCACAGACCGTGGATTCGGGAGATCCACGCACGATTTCACGCGTGGATTTCGGGAAATCACGATTCGTGGATTGGGTATTCTGTTGGAACTATTTTGTGCTAGGAAATACCAGATGCATGCACGTTCTTGTGTGCATCTGGTATTTCCAAGCACAACACAGTGCTTGGAAATAACAAGATTCGAAAACAACCCTCAAACTCCTAAATATACCATAAACTACCACAAATCTAACAAAAAAACATCCCAAATTGAACCTATTCGTCTAACTAAACACATACATGCATTCAAACATCAAGAAAACAACTACAACTAGAGCAAATTTTGATTTTTATCTCCGAATACTAAACTCTAAATATCTCGAAAACCACACATGGAAATGAAAAACAAATACACAAAGATGTACATAATTCTTACCTTAACAAGTATTCGGTGTTGGATTTGAAAAATTTTAACTTTGAAAATCGCGGGTTTAGAGAGGTTTTGAGGGTTTCTGAGGAAAAAAGTTGTAAAATTTGGGATTTTTTCTATTTATATGCATGAAAATATTGTAATTAAAAGGGGTATCGTTAGAGCCAAACCGGGTCTCACTATAACCAGGTCTCGTTATAAAAAAACGGGTCCTGAATTAGCATAGCCCAAAACATGCCATCACTAGACATGTTTAAATGCAATGCATATGGGGTTGTCCGCGTGTCCATAACGATGGACCAGTTTCGTTTCAGAAAGTATGATTGCTTTAGATACAAATGGAATGGTATCCGTGTTAGCACAAGTTCACGCGTGTCTATAAGTTTATTTTATGAAGGACTAAATAAGAAAATAGTCTTTCGATTTTAAAAGCATCGGTGAATATCTATCGACTTGTCAAGATTTGTATATTTAGTTAGGGAGTTTTAAAATTTATATATTTAGTCCATTGATTTTGTAAAAATATATAAATTTAATCTTTGAATTCAATAAAAAAACTCATAAATATTGACTAAATTTATAGATTTTGCAAAGTAGATGGACAAAATTTATAAATTTTGAAAGTCATGGACTACATTCATAGATTTTATCAAGTCCATGAATGTTTTCCGATGATTTTGAAGTCGATGGACTAAATGAAAGAAAACATGATAGTCGAGTGGACTATTTTCTTATTTAAGTCGTATAGGAATGCCAAAATACGACCGTTTATATTAATCAGATGCACATCACATTTAAACTACAATAATATAAAAGATATTTGTTATATTATAAAAGTTGTGATATTTTTTTTACTTATCTAAAATTTAAAATAATTTTTATATATTTTAATTTATATTTGATAAGTGTTATTATAGTTTGAGTATAGTACAAGTAGTACACTTATAATGTATATGATAAAATATTGTTATAGTTTGATCAAAGTATAAGTAGTATATTTATAGTATATGTAATAAGTGTTGTTATGGTTTGATTATAAAGTTTTGAACACTATATCCTTCATCGACTATTGAATTTAGTGACAGATAGTTTATGGACTTTCAAAAGTCCGCTAGTAGTCATTGGACTATCCAATTTGGTGACATATAATCAATGGACTTTCAAACGTCGCTTGTAGTCCATGGACTATCATGTGTTGCGCCTCACCTATTGCGGAAATAAATCATGGGTCTAATGAACAAAATAACACATGTCCAAGGATGTTTCTATTTAAAATTTACAAAAGGAGTACCACTGGTATATCTGAATGGCTCCAACAGATAGATCAAGGTTATTTCTTTGAACAGTTTGAAGCAAAATTTGAGGGACTAGATCTGAAGGGATATTCAACCCATATATGAAGAGCTTGTATGTTAGCCCTCGTAAAAAAATTATGTGAGTACTAAGGCGGCTATGTGATGTAGAAAAAATTATTCGAAGGACAAATCGAACAAAGTTATTACCATGTATTTAACATGTATTTATTTATTCCTTTACTCCAAATAAGTTTAAATAGTTAGTTAATTATTTTAGTTAAATTTAACACTTGTATATATGGCTTAATTATTTGGATTTGAGCTTGAATCTTGTTGAGATCTAGGCCAGACCATATATCAGCCCATTAGGTGTCTATAAATAGTTTTTTTAAGGTTATGACAATGATGATAAATTAATTCTTATGTCAAACTCTCTATCTCTAAAAATTTATTTAAGCTCTTTATTATCTCTCTACTCACTATAACAAAATAATTACCTCTTGTTACATTACCAAATAACCCTCCATATAAAATTTATCTTATCAGGTCAGACCAAAAATATCACCGAAGCTTTTAATGTTGTCGAAATGAATATAAACATAAGTTGCAAGAACAAACTTGGGGCCACTAACCTTAAACGGAAACTAAGAAGCAATGGGTAAACATATGTTCTTACGTGGTTAAAAAGAACATTAGGAGGAACTTTCTCTCTCTAGACCAATGACTATTTGTTGTATTTTTTCTATTTCAATACTTTGTTTTAAAGTGGAATTTTGTAACTTATGTTTTCCTGTTTCACATTTGTGACCATGAAAATATTTTTTTTGTTAATTTATTGATAGTTTATTTTAAATCTTCATTCAAACGAACGAGATATAGTTTTTATATTTTATCTTAGTTATCTTTCATGTTTCTTGTTAATTCTAGCATATAAACAACAAATAATGAGATATTTAACAGAGTGATGAATAACCTAACCAAAACCTTAAAAGAAAACTTTATTGCAATAATCCTTTTACAATACACAATAACCCAAAAATGTCTACATGAATAAAGGTAGTTTAAAACTCATTTACATAGGCTTTATTTTTTTTTTGTCATAGGCCTATTACATAAATATAGAATACTATAAATTTATAGTGGATGCGATTTTCTAACATGGAAATTCTTAGATCTCTCACTTGTAGTAAAATGTAGGCGCAGAAGTAAACTATAAAAAATACTATTGTCTTAAGAGGTAAGCATGGCATACCTTATCCATTTAGACAATAATCAATAAATAACTAAATAATTCGTGCCATTGAGACGTAATAGTTCCAAAAGGAATCGAATGACCACATATTTATCACAATGTGCAAATTTTTAATTGGTTATAATTATTTAAATTGAGAGTACCACAAATTGAAATAAACATAATGCAATCTCAAATTTAACTAAAGACTAACAACGTCTATAGAAAGGAGAGTACCACAAATTGAAATAAACATAATGCAATCTCAAATTTAACTAAAGACTAACAACGTCTATAGAAAGGTTGTGTTCATAATTGTTTTGGGGGTAAATCATGTGTACTCTATATATTATATAGAAATAGACGAATTTGTTTTTTTTCCTATAATTTGAATATTGAATCATGAAGTTTGTTCTTATTTACTATATTCTTATTTTAGTAATTGATCATGTGTGCTTTATATATTACATGTTTATAAGTTGACTAAAAATTTATTCTCGTAAAATATGTATATCTAAATAATGTAATTTTCTTAACATGCATTAAACTTATAAAGTCATTGTGCATACATGATTTCCTTAATTTATCGGGTTTTTAACGTAAACAACGATACTTTACTCTTTCAAAGTTTCAAATTACCATATCTTGTTATATAGTGGTTCTTCTATGGATTACTTAAGTATCTTCGTAATATTTTTGTTATAAATGTTATATCATATCCTGAACAAATATGAGCATACATTGAAATAATAATTTTGAGCATATATGTAAGATTTTTAATAAATCTTTAATAAATTATGACCTATTAAATTAGATAAAATTTCTTCTTTCTTTTTCCATCAAACTATATATATAGCATTGTTCTTTATATCATATCTCACAATCTGTTGTTATTATATATGTTTTATAATACACATAAAATACATAAAAAATGATTCAGATAAATGTTAGATTCTCAACATATAAGACACTTTACCGATATATTTACACCATATTACTTCAACAAAATATTGTTGGTAGCATGAAGAAAGTTCTTATAGCTATGAAAAATTATATGTCATTGACATACAATAATAAATCTGAATCTACTCCTGTTGACCTTTTAATCTCCATAATATTCTACTAAGTTCATTTTAACACTAAACAATATTATTACTTTACATATCACAGTATCATTGATGATATACTTGATTAATTTAATAAATTAATTCCTTACGGTTACTACCATTGGGGTTGGCAGAAGTTTGTATATGATTATTACAAAGCTTTTAATCTTTCTTTGAGATTTAGAATGGTTATTTTTTGCAACTTATCACTATCAAACAAACCAAGACCTACGCGTTTTTTTTTCTATCAAGTTCCCTCAGTGTCACCATTTATAAAAATATGGTTTTAATATTTATTTATCGAGGCTTAAAGTTTATATATTTACCATGATTATCTTAAAAGAATCATTCACTTGAATGAAATGAAAGTTCACTTAAAATTTAACATGCTCATACTTAATGAAACATGTTTAATATAATACATTCGAGATGACTTATCATGTTACGTTTCGAGTCATTTTTACTTTTAATTATGTATTTGCAACAACCTAGTCAATTTTCTTTACATAAAACATAATATCTTGTATAAATTTTAATTATTGTAAGCTAATCCATATTTATGAGTTAGAAATCCATGTAATATTATATAAGAGAAATTGGATTTTTCCAGTGAATCACAAGAATCTTGATGTCTCATTAAGACTTCTTATGATGTTATAAAAGATAAAATTAAATTATTTTGTTACGCGACAATAATTTTAATGATCTTATAAAAATCATTATAATGTTACATAAGTTAAAACTAAATTATTTTATATGATTACAATGTAATTAATATTATTATAAATATACTTTATGTTAACATTAATATATCATATTCCACATCTCTTAATATTTGTAAGTATCATATAACTTTTGGTGAAGTTTATTTTCGTCGGAGGGTAAGTTTGTAATTTATGTTTAGAGTTTTGTGGAGTTTTGTGAGTATTTAATGTTTGGGTAGAATGTAGAGGGAGAATTAGACTGCCTCGTGGTATTTAATTTTCATTACCCTCATTTAATGTTGGTGGTTGGGTATTTATACCATTATATTTGGGCCACATGGGCTTTCGGGTCGTGTTTAATGGACTCGGGTCGAGTTTAAGGACACATTAGTTCTAAGTAGGGGAACATGCAGCTTAGTCAAAAAGTGATTAGAACAGTTCAATGGATGATGGTGTCCGAACTACCCCTGTCCGGTTAGGTGGACATTGTCTGAACTGACCCTATCCGAGGTGGTGACAGAATACGGACTCATCAGTAGTCCCTTTTTTAGGTGGTGTTCAAAAACCTTTGGCAAGACCTAAAAAAACAGTCTGTTGCTAGTGACAATTACATCCGGATAGGTCCTTCGAATTGTGTTATAGCTTTATCCGGCTGAAAAAGGTTCTTGAATTTAAACGGTTTCTTTTCAGAGTTCGTGGGACACGTGTCTCTCTCTGGTTCGTTATTTCAGCCGTTTTTACCTAGAAGTTCGCTCCCACCTTCTCTGAAAAGCAACATCTTCATTTAATGAAGATGACGTCAGCGTCATTCCCTAATCATTGCAATCCTTTCGAATTCTCCTAGGTATCAAAGCCTTTTTTGTGTGTTTACTATAAATCAACCACTTCTTCACTGTTTTACCATCATCTTCATACTTACTTTGCCAAATTTCAGAGCTTTCTCTCTCAAAAACAAATACTTCTTTTTGGTTGTGAATTTATGTTCACAGCTAGGAACACTTTAATCAAAGGCGGGTGGCTTAATCTATCAGAGCTAGAAAAGGCACAAAACGTTGAACGGGAAAGGCGCATTGCTGCAGGCCTACCTACTTCCCCTATCCGACAAACCAGTAATCCCAAACACAGAACCTGACCAGGGCTCCTCCTCAACCAGAAGTGTAAAACCGAGGAGATTGTTTCAAACCAACCTTTCTCCTATTGTTTCAGGCTCGTCGGTTCAAGAATCAGAGCCCACTATTGAACCAGGGCAAGCAGTTACTAGTTTCAAAAAGCCTTCCCCTTTTATCACCATGGGGTCAGATGCAGAAGTCTCTCCCAATAAACTAGTTGATCGGAGAAGAGGTCACCTGGTAAAAGGGCAGGCTTCAAAAGGTACACCTTCAAAATCTGGGGCCAAAGACAGCAACACGGGGTCAGAGGCACCCATAAAAGTTCCTAAGGACAAGCAGTCCGGTCCGGAGGCCTCTAGCCCAAGCCTCCGAAGAGAAATTACCACATCCGAGCCCTAGCCGGAGGCCAGAGTTCAAAAAAGCACTGAAGCCCAACAGTCCGGAGGCCAGACTGAACCAACTCCTAACTCCCCTCCCCCAAAAATAATCGAAAACACCTCCTCATTAATGGAGGAAGCAATGGAGGATTCCATTGAAGAGGCTTCGTTCGAGTCCGAAGTCTCCGAACAAACAAGTGACGATGGTGCTGCCAAGAAGCACAAAGGTAAGGAGAAACTATGCTTAAGGCATCTGGATTTGCCGGAGTGTCTTGTGGGAAAAGTGGGACCTTGTTTCCACAAGGTCAATGTTAAGTATTTACTTGCTTTACAAAAAATTAATTATGCCTTCATCCACACAGCCGAACTGGGTCGGATGCGAACGAAGTGGGGGATTCCGAAGAATGTAAAAATAAGGATCCCAATAGACCCCGAAACGCCAATGGACTGCTAGCTTAGTGAAGGGGTCATATTTACTGAACTTTTTAACTGGGAATTAAGGTTTTCCATAGATCCGGAGATAATCAGATATCTGCACCTCATAAAGCTCTGCCCAAGTCAACTGAGCCCTAATGCCTGGTACACCCTCATGGCCTGTATCATGGCTTCCAGACTCTCCGAAATTCCTCTTCCGATGGAGGAATTTGCTGTTGTGGCCAACCTCTGTAGAAACCCTCATATCCCCTTTTATCACTTCAACATGGGTGATAACTATAAGGCGGTGGATGACTTGCTCGAGTCTGAGAGAAATTGGAGGAATCACTTCTTGTTTGTGAGTGGTTCTTAGGAGAATGGGAGGAAGATCAAAGCCGGAGTCAACCCGAGTCTCCTTACCAGCAGATGGTCAAGTGATCGTAAGAATCCCACCTTACATTCTCATTTTTATTTTTATCAAATTTGTTTAACCGACTGGTCTTGTCTTTTCTCTTGACAGAGCTGCCTAAAGATTTCAATGATTATTTAAAGGTCGGGCAGACCACTTGTACCAAGATCAACACTTGGGCTTCTCAAAAGTGGGGAAAACGTTTTCGTGACGCTTTTACCGGAGGAAATCTCGCAAGGTCCCATCTCTGGAACAGTACTGGCCGGAGGGACTTGACCTGGGAGGAACTTACCACTCCATCCCCTCCAGATGTAGTCCTTAAAAGAACACACACACCGGACGGGTCACTGTATTTGCCAAGTCGAGCCAAAACCCCAAGTAAGATGAAAGGAAAAAAGGGGAAGGGCAAGAAGATATTGGTCGAAGCCAATCCTACTGAAGCGGAGGAAACTGCTCCAACCAACCAAGAGGGGCCAACTCCAAGTCAGATTGATGCCGCTCTTCTAGAAGTTTTGGAGCAGGAGAGCACTAGGGAAGATGTAGGATCTCCAAAACCTCCAAGGGTTCCTAAGAGATACAGGAAATGGGGAGGAGAAATCAAAGACATGAAGGTCAAGAAGAAGAAGACCTCCAGGGGTGATGAACTTTCTCTCCGGCCTACGAAGCCCTTTCATCCTGTTGACCCTACTGATCCAACAAGAGCAGAAGAGATCTCCGTTGACTTTCAAACCGATGAGGTTGGAGGAGGAGACATTAGCATCGACGGTGTTGACATCACAGGGATTGACGGGCTTGGTGACTATTTTGCAAACCTTCCCAGAGACGACTTTGCTAGGCCCTACCTCCCTCCGAGCACTTCGAACACTGTTACCTTCAATGGTAAAACCTTCACCGTTTCAAGTGAAAAAGATGTTATAACTCATTCTATATTCAGTAATATTCAGCCGGTACTGGTTCTGGAGAAACAAGTGCGAGGTCAGTCAGCAATCATTACTGCCCTTAATTCTGACAAAGAGACATTTTCCAATGACCTCCTCAATGCCACCCAAAATGCTGATGTTTTGAGGAGAGAAAACGAGGAGTTAAGGAAGATCCAGGAGGGTTGGACCACAAAGGTTGCTACCTTAGAAGATACGATCAAAGGCCTCCGGAAAAAGTTGTCCGAGTTAGAGAGAGACCTTACCTCTTCAAAATAGGAGATGAAGACCAAGGATCAAGTCATTCTTACTTTGACCAACGACAAGATCACAATCGAGGACTCGGTGTCCACGGCTATAGAGGAAAAAGCTGATCTGCTAAGGGAGCAAAAGGCAAAAATCCAGGCCAAGATTGATGCTTATGCCAACAATGTGATAGATAGTCAAGAAGAGATGTATCCCAAAGTGAAGTCGGACATGGTCTTGCTTTTTCACGAGAAGTTTCCGAAGAGGAATATGGGAGACTTATGGACTTTTGTAGAGTATCCAGACCTTCCCTTTTATAAAATCGATGAGGGTCACAGGTTTGATTTCTTCAGTGCATCCTCATCCGATGAAGAAGAGAACACCGGGGAGAGTCCAGGTGAGCAGAATGACGATCCCAAGAAGAAGAAAACAAGTGAGGCTGAGCTGTCTTCAAAGGCTCAGTCTTAGAATATCAATTATTTTTTACATTTTGTTTTCATTGAACTAAAGTCCTTGGAAGGCCAAGGAATTTTTGTAACTGTGTCCGGTGTTTGACCGGACATGTGTGTTTGTTTTGACAACTTAAAGTCCTTGGATGGCCAAGGCACTTCGATTATTTTAATGGATGTCTTTATTTTGCACAGCTCTTGCATTCTTTTAATTTTGGTGGCTAATGTTTAAACAACCCCTAGTTATTTCATAAATATTCTAAAGTGAGAGTGTTTAAACAAAAATTTGACAAGAAACAAAATAAGAACACTCCGAATTTTTAAGAAATCGTCAAATTTTATAAAAGAGCCTGGACACCTCATTAAAACCTCCCCGCACCACCAGGGTAGGAAAGAGTATGCCCCCAAATATTTACATGGATTTTTAAACAAGTAAATATTTACATAGTTTCTACTCCAAGTACATACGGAGGTGCTCAATATTCCAAGGGTGATTCAAAACCCTTCCATCCTTGTCTTCTAGCCAGTATGTCCCAAGTTTAAGCCTTTCAATGACCATATAGGGTCCTTCCCAAGTTGGGGCTAGTTTGCCGAGCAGCTTCTCTTTAGTGTGTAAGAAGACTTTCCTTAACACCTTGTCCCCCGGCTGAAAATCTCTTCTTTTAATTTTGGAAGCAAACCTGCTTCTCATCAAACCCTGATAGTGCGCAGCTCTAAGGTGAGCCTTAACTCTTCTTTCTTTTATTAAGTCAAGTTGGCCGTGATTGCCACTTCGTTAGCGTGTTCGGAGAAATTGTGAACTCGAAATGAAAGGAGAGTTGCTTGTATGGGAGCTATGGCATCCATCCCATAGACCAAGGCAAAAGGTGACTCTTGTGTTGTAGCCCTTGGTGTAGTCCGGTAGGCCCACAAAACCTCTTGTAAATAACTAGGCCATTTTTCAGCAGCCCCTTCTAAATTTTTCTTCAAACTGGACAATATAGTTCTGTTAGCCACTTCAACCTGACCATTTGTTGTGGGTGGAAAGGTGAAGAGAAACAATGTTGTATACCTCTAGAGGCACAAAAACTCTCCATTTCCTTGTTGTCGAACTGTGGCCCATTGTCTGTGGTTATCTTCTGTGGAATGCCAAATCTGTAACATATATTGGATAAAATGAATTTTATGACAGCTTTGGATGTTGTACCTGCCAGTGGGGCTGCTTCGATCCACTTCAAAAAGTAGTTAATAGCCACAATTATTGTTATGCGCCCTCCGGACGCCATAGGTAGAGGTCCCACCAAGTCCAGCCCCCATCAAGCAAAGGGTATAGGCTTAGAAATTCACTCTAACGGGGTGGCTGGAACATATATTTCGCTTTTATATCTCTGGCATGGGTCACATCTTTTCACCAGCTCCTTAGCATCTTGCATTATAGTGGGCCAATAATAACCAGCCAACAAAACTCTCCTTGTTAGAGCCCTGGACCCACAGTGAGCTGATCCCTCACCATCATGTAATTCGGAGAGGACTATTTGAGATTCATCAACCCCCAAACATCGTAAGAGGGGTTTACTGTAAGACTTTTTATAAAGAACATCTCTTAGTATGATAAAACCACGAGCTTTGTACTTCACTTTTCTTGCTATTGACTTATCTGGAGGCAAGATGTTATCGGAGAGATGTTGAAGGAGAGGAAACCTCCAATCTTGGGGCTGTCCCATCTATATATCAAAGCTTTCTTCCTCCTTACCCATATTGAGTTGAATGGAAGGGCACTCCAGCACATGGATCCAAGGGTATGATTCAGTATAGGCTATGGTTGCCAAGGAGTCTGCTAGCTCATTTTCTGTTCGGGGTATGTGCTCATAAACAACACTCCTGAACTTAAGTGTCACATCTTTGAGAAGAAGTAAGTATTTTATTAGTTGCTCCTTTTTTTATTCAAATTGACCTTTCCCATGGTGGATAAGA
This sequence comes from Limnanthes douglasii subsp. nivea, assembly GCA_036936605.1. Classification (NCBI taxonomy): domain Eukaryota; kingdom Viridiplantae; phylum Streptophyta; class Magnoliopsida; order Brassicales; family Limnanthaceae; genus Limnanthes; species Limnanthes douglasii. The sequence goes on from JAUPFV010000001.1 coordinate 327,741,273, forward strand.
AGCTGGGAATCACTCATCAACTTGACCCTTTTGGCCCCACAAATATGAGCTAACTTTAAACCAGCTATATCAGCTTCATATTCAGACTCATTGTTAGAAGCCCTAAAAGAAAAACATATAGCTTGGTACATTTTGTCACCATACGGAGAGGTCAAGCATACTCCTGCACCACATCCCATAGTACTCGATCCACCATCCGTCCGGACGACCCAGACCTTTTTGGCTTTCATCTTAGTCGTTTGCTCTGTATCCCTATCCGAGTGGAAATCAACTAAGAAATCAGCCACAGCTTGGGCTTTGATTTCCGTTCGAGGAGCAAAATAAATATCAAAGTCCCCCAGTTCCACTAACCACTTAGTCATTCTACTTGAAATATCTGCCTTTTGTAAAACGTTTTTCAGGGGATAGGACGTCCGGACAATAATAGGATGAGCCTGAAAATAAGGCCTTATCTTCCTAGCAGCAATTACCAGGGTTAGTGCTAACTTTTCAAGCTTTAGATAGCGTTTTTATGAATCTATTAAGCTCTTGTTGATATAATACACCGGACGGGGATAATTATCCACCTCCCTTACCAATATAGCACTGATGGCACAACTGGAAACTGCCAAATATACGAAGAGGGTCTCTCCATCAACAGGTTTAAATAGAGTCTTGGGGGAGGACAGATGTTTTTTAATCTCATTGAAGGCCTCATCACATTGTGAAGTCTAGTCAAATCCCTTTGCATCTTTTAAAGTTTGAAAAAATGGGGCATATCTGTCCGAAGACCTTGAGATGAATCGATTTAACGCAGCCAACCTCCTAGTCAACCGTTGTACTTCTTTAATATTCCAAGGGGGCTCCATTTGAAATAAAGCATTAAGCTGGTCCGGATCAGACTGTATCCCTTGCTCACTTATTATGTACCCTAGGAATTTTCCGGACTGTACATTTCAAATTTACTTTCACTAAGTTGTTAAAAGTTTATTGGAGGTCTGCCAAGTGTAGCTCTTCGTCCATACTTTTAACCATCATGTTATCAATGTACACTTTCATATTTCTTCCAATTTTATCAGCAAAGGCTATGTTTACTAACCTCTGATAGGTAGCCCTAGCATTTTTTAACCCAAATGGCATCACCTTGTAACAATGAAGGCCCCTATCAGTAACAAACGTAGTATGCTCTTGATCCTCCGGATCTACTTGAATTTAGTTATTCCAGTGAAACCCACAATTGACCTGTTCGAACGCTGAATTACCGCAGGATTTTTCATTTTTTTGTAGGAAGTTAAAAAGAGGATATTGGCTGAACTCCCAGTATCCACCGAAATTCGTCTTATGTCATTGCCCCCAATGGATGCTCTTATGACAACAACATCTTCATGAGGACCTCTTATATCCCTCAAGTCATCCTCATCGAACACAATGAAGCGAAATGGAATCTGTGATTGATAGGAAGTCATGTCTTCCTCCAGTTGGGTAGCTAATGTATGAACGTGCCTCTTCCTTAAAGAAGCAGTGGGTGCTGTCATGGTATCCCCTCCAAAAATTGTGAGTGATTCAAAACAGTTAATAAGCCCGGACACTGTTTTACAACGTTCCTCAATGGCACCCACTCTGTTTCGAGTTGGATCAGGGTCCAAGTACTTTGACTCTACATCGAATCTCTCGATTATCACCATAACTCCCTCCGGAGCGGATGTGCTTGCATTGTTCGGGCCAGGCCGATGAGCATTATTAGGCCTATTTCATCCTCTTATTTTAACATCTGCTCCCAACTTTCCTCTTTCAATCAAATTTTGGATTTCTTTCTTTAAAGCAATACAATCATCAGTGGTATGGCCATTATCATTGTGGTACTGATAGAAGGAATTGTTACGATGCTCCCTATGAGATTACAGTGCAGCCGGCCTTCTATAGTGTACTTCTTCCTTTGTTTTGTCATAAATGGTGGCTACACTTTCTTTTAGCTCAGCAAACCACTCCGGTTGAACCCAAGGCCCTCTCTTATTTCTAGATTGTTGACTCTGGGCAGGCGCAGCTGGCTGAGACTGAGCTTTAGCTCTGTTATGACCCTGCCCGGCCTCCCTTGCCTTGTTCCCGGACTGATTTTGGTTGGGGTTTGGTGCAACCGAGGCAGACCTTACCTGCCTGTGCACCCTAGGTTTCTTTGTTTCATCCACGTTAATTTGCTTTCCGACCTGATTCAGTAAACCTCCCCATGTCATATTCTTTTTTTCTGGTCACTGAATCAGCCAAATTTCCAAGGTTTAAGCCCTGCCTCAGAGAAGCTATTTCCACTTGCTCGAAGCAATCAGCCAACCCATTTTTGGTATTTACAAAGCGACTTATATATTCCTTCAGTGATTCATTCGGTTCTTGGGCACAATGGATAATTGTATCTTCATTGCCCTTCACCTCCTTACTTCCAACAAACTGCCTCCGGAAGGCCACCCAAAAGGTATCGAAATTTCTAATGCACCCCTGTGGTAGGTTGTTATACCACTTCAAGGCACTCCCCGTAAAAGACTGGGAGAATGCTCTACAAAGCAACTTATCGTCGTCATCGAAGTTCATCATGAAATTTTTGAATTGTTCCAAGTGATTGTCCGGGTCTTTACTGCCATCTTATTTTTCCATCTTCATGATATCAAACCTCTTGGGGAGGTTTCCGTACAGGATCTTGGAAGACAATGGAGATTGTCTCCAATTCCGACCACGACTGAAAACGGTATCCTCGTTAGGAGTTGCAAAGATACCTGGCTCATCATGGAATGCAAAGGGATCCACCAGCATCCGGTCTATGTGTCTCCGGTTATGAGATGACCCTTAGCCTATATGCCTCTTTAACTTTCCATGCCTCCTTTTTTCTTGAATACTTCTTAACCAACTTTTGTTTCTTTTTAGATCGGCCCTCATCACTGCTGGAGGACAAGGATTCTTCTATTCCATCTTCGTCCGAGGAGTTACTGGAAGATTCTGAGTCTGAATCAGAGCTCTCCACTGGCCTAGACCGGTGAGAATATTTGGAGTTAGCATGAGTCTTCTTCGTACTCACATGAGTCTTCGAAGGCTCATGCTCTCTAGGGTTGTTAGTATGATGAGCATCTTATGCTTTTGATTTCTCTTTTATGCCCATCTTTGCTTTTTCTACCCTCAGAGCTTCTATTTCGCCCTTTAATTTATCACGCTCCTCGATGGTATATTCATCATTTTCCCCCACCACTTCGAGCAAAGCTGGTGGTACTTTCGGTATGTCCGGATTCATTCGGACTGAATTTTCTGATGGTTTTGAATGTTATATTCAGGCACCGTCGCTCTCCCACTGTGGTCGCCAATTTGGTGAGGTTTATTTTTGTCGGAGGTTAAGTTTGTAATTTCTGTTTAGAGTTTTGTGGATTTTTGTGAGTATTTAATGTTTGGGTAGAATGTAGAGGGCGAATTAAGCTGTCTGGTTGTATTTAATTTTCATTACCCTCATTTAATGTTGGTCGTTGGGTATTTATACCCTTATATTTGGGCCACATGGGCTTTCGGGTCGTGTTTAATGGACTCGGGTCGAGTTTAAGGACCCATTAGTTCTAAGTAGGGGAACATGAAGCTTAGTCAAAAAGTAATTAGGTTTTAAGTACTTTAGTTCTGTTCGAACAGTTCAATGGATGATGGTGTCCGAACTGCCCATGTCCGGTTAGGTGGACATTGTCCGAACTGATCCTATCTGAGGTGGTGACAGAATCCGGACTCATCAACTTTAACTTGTATAATCTACTGAGAGTGTTAAGTTTATTATTCTTGAAAAACTTCAAGTACTTCTTAAGTTGGATTTGAAAATTGATTTATGTAGATAATGAAGACATATATTTTGTTGTTTGAATATGGACAAATCATCTTTTACATACATAAAAAAATTAAATACTTTTTTGAAGCTTAATATATTTTGAATTACTCTATAAAATAAAAATATTATATAATGAAATAATTTCTTAACCAAGTATATATTAATTAAAGTGGATTACAGTTTTTTTCCACGCGCGTGTGATTGTTTTACCCTAGACATCCCCAAATATACAATCATTTTTTCAAGTTAAGAACTAATGTACAAGTTGATAACTTATTTTATGAGCATTATCTTTTACTAAACAGAATTCACACTTAATTGATCTAAATGGGTTGTGGTATTTTTATTAAAGTCCTCCTGAAATGACAACCATCATGGTCAGATATGACGTACTTAATTATTTTATCAAAACGAGTCTTTAATCTCGCCTTAAAATACTGAAAGTTGTTAATAACTTCCAAATTTGTAATAGTACAAAAAAATTATATATAAACAAAGTGATTTATTTTCACCATTATTTGATAATAATGGTGCGTAGATATCTATCTGAATTTTATCAAAAACATACATCGCTGAATATGCTCTTAAGTTTCTTTAATTGGTTTACTTCTCTTTGATGCATCGAGTTAATACCTGAATAATCAAGATTTTCAAGTAGGTTGACATGACTTTGAGTAATAAATTCGTCAATCACGTCCTTAAATATAAACAAATGTTTGTACTAAAAGTATACTTATTTTTCTTTGGTTTTCAATATATTTTGATGTATGGTACATTAATATGTATGATGTTATTGAAAAATATCATTTAAGTTATTTTATACAACTTATCTAATTCGTTAATCCTATGACCTATGTACGAAGAATTGTTGGTTATAAAGATGTTTCACCATCACTTAACTCATGAAAATTTAATGTATCTTTCTTAAAAACATAGACTTTGATGATTGAAATTATAACAATTCATCAAGTGATTCTAGAAAATGAGAATAATTTTAAATATGAACTATACTAGAGGCGTTGAAGAAACTTCTATTGTCGAGCCAAGTATCAAACCTTTGAAAAAGGTATCTAGCAAAAAATATTATTCTGTTTTCCATTATCATGCAAATGACTACATAGAGGTTACTAACGAAACCATATAACATGACATAAAAAATATGTTGGAAGAGCCAACTTGATATTTTTTACAAGAAGTTATATGGTCTTATAGAACCAATCCATGATGAGCAACATGCATAACATTTTTTACATTGGTGTACAACATGGAAGCAATAATACCAGCCCAAACTGATATGCCTTCCAATAAAATTTTAGCATATAATAAAGTAAGTAATTCAAAATTAGGGAGTTTTGAACCGAATGTTTTTGAGGAAAAAGGATTAAATCTGACCTTCGGCCAGAGTATTATCAAACTATGATGCAAAACATATACAATTCCAAACTATTGTTTAAAAGTTTTAAGATATAGTTAAAAGTTATAATAACATCATTTCTCCACAACAAGGATATAAGTCTAAAAACGTTGGCCCTAATTGGGAAGGGTGTTACCCAATTGAAGCTAAAGCAAAGTCGAAAACATACAGATTGCTGGATAAAGAAAGAAACCATACTCAAGACCTTGGAAACATCAACATTTTAAATATCTATCATTCTTTGTAAGATTTAGCTACTTGCTATTTATCCAATATATGTGGGTTATTATACTTAAGATGTACCATTTCCTGTCTCAGTTATGTGAGAAGGTTTTAATGAACCGTTCATCTTTAATAAACATTTTTTCCATTACACATGTCTAAATTTACTTTATATCACAAAAATATAATAAATTGTACAAAGATAAGCCTGGACATCCAAACAACAACAACAAACATGAGGGGGTATCTGAACATAATATTTAGCCTCTAGAGTTCTTCGAACTCCATCGAAATAAAAATAAACAAATGATAAGTCTGAACATAGTCTTTAGCATCGATTGGAGTTTTGGCCCTCCTCCAAACATGAACAAAAAAGAAACAAAAAAAGAAACTTAGTCTGAGATAATACTGACAATATAACTCAGCACTTCAAAGAATCCACATACGCCTCAATTACAAAGACATATAGGGTGATTTTTGAAAGTAGTACTAAAGGGAGTCATTCATGTTTTATACACAAACAAAACAAATGAAGTTTGGTTTTTCTGGAAATAATCCAAACAAGAATTCCATGTGGTATTTATTAAGTTATTTGTATTTGGAACTGATCACTTTAACTGGAACAATATAGTACCAAATTATACCGTGTTTATTTTATGATAAAGAAGTAAAACCAAAAGTAAAGCACATGTCATAAGAAATTATAAGTGTTAAAGTTCACTTCATTTATAACCCAATCAAAAGTTCCACAACCATTAAGATTTTATTCATAAAATTTTCTCAATCAATGGGACTTTATTCATAAATTTTCTCCAAGCTTACAAAAACACTAACTAATGATAAGTGACATGCACCCTATAGAGAATTCACTTCAGCTTGTATGACTGAAGCTCCACATTCGGCAAGATATATCATAGCTTCAACCCTCTCTCTTAGCTAGAGGAAGAAATCAAAATAATTTGGCTATGAAGCACAATAACTAGATCAACAAAATCACTCAGATGATTGTTTTCTTTGGTAAAACGTGTAAACTCTTTTATTTTAGTTTTTATAAGCTACTCATAAACCCTATAACCTTATTTTGTTGCAGATATAAGAGGTTCATATTCAGGAGAACTAGACGACTAATACACTTCTGGTATATATTTTATAGTAACATAGTTACATAAGGAGTTTAAGTTGATTTTTAGATACCTTTTATGGGAAAAAACACGAGTTTAAGTTGGCTCATTCAAGCAACTCTGCTAGCCTTCAGTTCAACTCGTTTAATACCTTTAGCTACCAACTTATCTTCCAGTTTATTTTTTTGAAAAATACCTCTCCCAATTTTACTCGCAGCTCTCCCTTATCAAATTGACCTACGATATGTCCAACTTTATTAAACTCTTACACGTTGACTAATTCAACATTGCAACATTCAAATTATTTTGGCATAACGACATGACTTCGACTTATAAAAGGGTTAACCTCTAAAGAAAACCTACAAATTTGACAAAATGAAAGTATTATGGTTGAAATCCTTAAAGCACCATGAAAATTTAAAATCAACAAGGCCTAAAAGAAACTTTCTCTCGAAGACGTATTACGACCTTTGACTTGGCCTTAACTTCAGTTTTTAATAGTTTTTTATCGTCAATTTATTTCGAAAATCATCGTATATTTTTTATTTGGTATTTAATTTGATTTTAAAAATTGCCTTTAAATCTGTATTATCTTCAAACTGATCACCAATAACGTCTAAAATTGTCTAAATATCATGCATGAAGCTTATAGGATTCTTACATGCTTGCATGCATAGTCGTTAAAGTATTAAGCAACGTCAACAAAACAAATCCAAAGACACATCAAAATATGTTCCACATATAATTGAAAGTGATAAGCGGAAGTTTAAATTTACCTTAATTTCCAAATTCAGTTGTCTTTTAGCCAGATCCACAAACGAAAGACAACTTCGAAGTTTTGTCTTAGTAACCGAAGCAACAAGATTTGATTTTTTCTCTTCTCAGTCATTGAGTGATATAGATACAAATTTTCCACTCATGTTTGGATTCCGCCTGTCAAAATCGTTACTTTTATGAGGAATGAAGGGTTTTAGGCTTCTTTTTATTGTCATTTGTTGTTGAAAAATAAATAAAAAATGATAAGTTCACATTAGATTTTCATAATCAAAATACATCTCCAAGTATTAGATATCCATGATACAGTCAAAATCAAATTTAAGCAACAATGATGTAGAATATTATTCAAAATTGAAGTTTTACATCTAGTAGCATATTAAATGTATAGATTTTAACATATGGAGGGAAGAGAAAAAGACGGCAAAATGTCGTTTGTAGAATTAATCCCATTGCATATATTTCAGCCAATATCCCAAATTTATAAATACATTTTTATTATTTATTTTCCATTCTTCACTTTTGCATACAATTTATTTTTGGCCATTTAATGTTTCAAAAACACATAGATTCACGTATATATACAACTACCGAAATTCTGAGAAGATTTAACGAACAAGTTGTTATATTCGACTCTATTAAATTTAGAGAATACAACATATTAAACTTTCATCTCCAAACTTCCTTACTTACTCCATCAAGCATATTTGTTAGTCTTTCTTTGCTATATTGAAAGGACTCGTGGGGATACTCTTCTATAACTAGAAGCGTTCTGAAGCAAATGCCCTTGTAACCTTTTAATCTTGATAACGATGTACACAATAAAATTATTTAATAGGTTATAAAGACATTTTCATGTGTACATCGATATCAAGATCTCCAAATTTCATTTTAGTTTTTTCATGTGTACGTCGTTATCAAGATTTCCATTGAAAAAGGAATATATCATATTTATTTGATATATATTATACTTTCTTTGATTTGTGAAGAAAATTAGAAATCTGATAGTCTCTAGTCGATTAAAAAAGACCAACATTTCTTTATAATCAATTCCAATTTTTTGTATATACCTTTTAACTACATGACTTACTTCATATCTTTAAGTTTATCTTTTACCAGTATTCTTAATTTTGTGAACCCACTTCATAACGGATTTCTGTTGTGGATGCAAGTTCGTCATCTCTCATGTTTTGTGTTTTCTCAATCATGGATATTTCTTCATTCATAACATCTTTTCATTTCTCATATATCGATGTTTCTTCAAAACTTATAGGCTCCATATATGAAAAGAAATGAAATAAATTTGGGGTTTGATTAAGATCATATATCGACTTGCAACAATTTTATCTTCTGAAGCCTTTAGTGTTTGAATTGTCGTTTTCTGAAAATGTTGACTTTGTGAGAATGATGATGGAGTCATCTACTATTCTTACTCATTCACAACTTCTTTACAGGATTCGTAGACAGGGTAAAAAGTGAACAACTCATTTTTTGTGAACTTCATTTTCAAAAAATTATTTTTATCAAACAGAACGTCTGGCTTTTCCCATTTTTTCCAATAAGATTAATAACGTATAACCTTTTGGTGTATGGTCATATCCAAGAAAGATAAACCTTTAACTCGTATCTTGGAGTTTAGTCTGATGTATTTATGTTATATTTATGTGTGCATGGCTTCCACAGACTTTCAAATGAGATGTGGTATACATGACTTGTTCACTCCAAACATCATAAAGTGTTTTATCTTGATAACTTTGTATTGGATTATGATTTAAGAGATGTATGTCAAAGTCAACCGTCTGGCCACAAAATTGTTTGGACATATCCTTATTTTTCAACATGAAACAAACTCTATTCATAATGATTGTTTTTTCTATACTATGACTCTTTTTCATTAAAGAGAATACAAAACTGCAAAAGAATTAATAAATTACATTCTTCTTATATGACTTTTTGAATTTATTTGAGATGAATTTGTCTTCCGAATCATTTTAATAGGGCTACAATAATATCCCGTCTAAAACTTAAAATTATTTAAATTTTATTTATTTTTTGTAAAATTATAAAAAAGACTATCAAATATATGTAAGAAATGGTTAAAATTTTATATTAGATTAATTAAAAATTAAAAAAATATTATATTAGACTATCTACAAAACTGTAAATTTATTTAAAAGGTCACGTATAAATACGAAATTTTGTGTATCTAAAAAGTAATGTTAAATATAATTTTTTTTTTGGAATACGCTTGCAACATGGACTGCAAATCATATTTCTATTTCTGCCTGAACAGTCTATTTTGATATAAAGAGTCTGTCCCTTAGTTAACTAAACTGGGAACGGTATTAAATACGCCGGCCTTACCAGTTTGAAATAGTATAAAACCATGACAGTTATATAAAGCTGCCAAATTTACCTAGGTGTAATTAATACTAATTTAATCCTCAGCATAAATTTTTAAGTTAAGTATACATTTACTTAATTAAGAAAATCAAGTATTAGTTCTTTTTTTTAAAATATTTTTTTTAGAGCGGAAGAATATCTAATAAGAAGTATTAAGAAAATAATTGGAAAAACGAAAATATGAGATTTGAAGCTAAATTTTTGTATTGGTATTTTTGGTGTCTTTGTAAATTGTTCATCTTGAAGTATTAACAACATCAACAAGTTTCTTCTGCACTATCAATAAAGATTTGGTCAAGTTATTAACAAGGAAAATACCGTTTTCATAACACCGATAAGAATGAGCCAGTAAAATATAACATCAATTGAATAATATACGAGTTTTAAGCATGACAAACTTCTTATAGAAGACATAAAGCTTATGATTTTGAAGAAATTATAAATAAAATCATATCAAAGATTCAAAAGCGGGACAACAAACTAATGACATTTTGTGGTAGATTAACACTTATACAATTTGTTCCTTTGGCTATCCTAATTTATCATCTATAAAGATGTACACTACATAAATGTGTTATTACTATAATAGAGAAGTATGTAGCAATTTTTTTGGGATAATTCTGAAAGTAACAAATCAATATCATGGTCTAATTGAAGGTATTTATGCAAGCCTTATGAGGAATGATGTTTAAATTTAAGAATTCTTGATGAAATTCAAACTACCTTCTCTTACAAGCTATAGTACAAGTTCAGAGAAAATAATTCCCTTTGGTCCAAATATACACACTATACATATTCTTCTACCTATTATCATCTAGAAGTCTAAGCTTCAATTAAATGGTCAAGAATATGGATAAAATAAACTGGAAGATAAGTTGGTAGCTAAGACAAAACTTCGAAGTTGACCTACGATATGTCCAACTTTATTAAACTCTTACACGTTGACTAATTCAACATTGCAACATTCAAATTATTTTGGCATAACGACATGACTTCGACTTATAAAAGGGTTAACCTCTAAAGAAAACCTACAAATTTGACAAAATGAAAGTATTATGGTTGAAATCCTTAAAGCACCATGAAAATTTAAAATCAACAAGGCCTAAAAGAAACTTTCTCTCGAAGACGTATTACGACCTTTGACTTGGCCTTAACTTCAGTTTTTAATAGTTTTTTATCGTCAATTTATTTCGAAAATCATCGTATATTTTTTATTTGGTATTTAATTTGATTTTAAAAATTGCCTTTAAATCTGTATTATCTTCAAACTGATCACCAATAACGTCTAAAATTGTCTAAATATCATGCATGAAGCTTATAGGATTCTTACATGCTTGCATGCATAGTCGTTAAAGTATTAAGCAACGTCAACAAAACAAATCCAAAGACACATCAAAATATGTTCCACATATAATTGAAAGTGATAAGCGGAAGTTTAAATTTACCTTAATTTCCAAATTCAGTTGTCTTTTAGCCAGATCCACAAACGAAAGACAACTTCGAAGTTTTGTCTTAGTAACCGAAGCAACAAGATTTGATTTTTTCTCTTCTCAGTCATTGAGTGATATAGATACAAATTTTCCACTCATGTTTGGATTCCGCCTGTCAAAATCGTTACTTTTATGAGGAATGAAGGGTTTTAGGCTTCTTTTTATTGTCATTTGTTGTTGAAAAATAAATAAAAAATGATAAGTTCACATTAGATTTTCATAATCAAAATACATCTCCAAGTATTAGATATCCATGATACAGTCAAAATCAAATTTAAGCAACAATGATGTAGAATATTATTCAAAATTGAAGTTTTACATCTAGTAGCATATTAAATGTATAGATTTTAACATATGGAGGGAAGAGAAAAAGACGGCAAAATGTCGTTTGTAGAATTAATCCCATTGCATATATTTCAGCCAATATCCCAAATTTATAAATACATTTTTATTATTTATTTTCCATTCTTCACTTTTGCATACAATTTATTTTTGGCCATTTAATGTTTCAAAAACACATAGATTCACGTATATATACAACTACCGAAATTCTGAGAAGATTTAACGAACAAGTTGTTATATTCGACTCTATTAAATTTAGAGAATACAACATATTAAACTTTCATCTCCAAACTTCCTTACTTACTCCATCAAGCATATTTGTTAGTCTTTCTTTGCTATATTGAAAGGACTCGTGGGGATACTCTTCTATAACTAGAAGCGTTCTGAAGCAAATGCCCTTGTAACCTTTTAATCTTGATAACGATGTACACAATAAAATTATTTAATAGGTTATAAAGACATTTTCATGTGTACATCGATATCAAGATCTCCAAATTTCATTTTAGTTTTTTCATGTGTACGTCGTTATCAAGATTTCCATTGAAAAAGGAATATATCATATTTATTTGATATATATTATACTTTCTTTGATTTGTGAAGAAAATTAGAAATCTGATAGTCTCTAGTCGATTAAAAAAGACCAACATTTCTTTATAATCAATTCCAATTTTTTGTATATACCTTTTAACTACATGACTTACTTCATATCTTTAAGTTTATCTTTTACCAGTATTCTTAATTTTGTGAACCCACTTCATAACGGATTTCTGTTGTGGATGCAAGTTCGTCATCTCTCATGTTTTGTGTTTTCTCAATCATGGATATTTCTTCATTCATAACATCTTTTCATTTCTCATATATCGATGTTTCTTCAAAACTTATAGGCTCCATATATGAAAAGAAATGAAATAAATTTGGGGTTTGATTAAGATCATATATCGACTTGCAACAATTTTATCTTCTGAAGCCTTTAGTGTTTGAATTGTCGTTTTCTGAAAATGTTGACTTTGTGAGAATGATGATGGAGTCATCTACTATTCTTACTCATTCACAACTTCTTTACAGGATTCGTAGACAGGGTAAAAAGTGAACAACTCATTTTTTGTGAACTTCATTTTCAAAAAATTATTTTTATCAAACAGAACGTCTGGCTTTTCCCATTTTTTCCAATAAGATTAATAACGTATAACCTTTTGGTGTATGGTCATATCCAAGAAAGATAAACCTTTAACTCGTATCTTGGAGTTTAGTCTGATGTATTTATGTTATATTTATGTGTGCATGGCTTCCACAGACTTTCAAATGAGATGTGGTATACATGACTTGTTCACTCCAAACATCATAAAGTGTTTTATCTTGATAACTTTGTATTGGATTATGATTTAAGAGATGTATGTCAAAGTCAACCGTCTGGCCACAAAATTGTTTGGACATATCCTTATTTTTCAACATGAAACAAACTCTATTCATAATGATTGTTTTTTCTATACTATGACTCTTTTTCATTAAAGAGAATACAAAACTGCAAAAGAATTAATAAATTACATTCTTCTTATATGACTTTTTGAATTTATTTGAGATGAATTTGTCTTCCGAATCATTTTAATAGGGCTACAATAATATCCCGTCTAAAACTTAAAATTATTTAAATTTTATTTATTTTTTGTAAAATTATAAAAAAGACTATCAAATATATGTAAGAAATGGTTAAAATTTTATATTAGATTAATTAAAAATTAAAAAAATATTATATTAGACTATCTACAAAACTGTAAATTTATTTAAAAGGTCACGTATAAATACGAAATTTTGTGTATCTAAAAAGTAATGTTAAATATAATTTTTTTTTTGGAATACGCTTGCAACATGGACTGCAAATCATATTTCTATTTCTGCCTGAACAGTCTATTTTGATATAAAGAGTCTGTCCCTTAGTTAACTAAACTGGGAACGGTATTAAATACGCCGGCCTTACCAGTTTGAAATAGTATAAAACCATGACAGTTATATAAAGCTGCCAAATTTACCTAGGTGTAATTAATACTAATTTAATCCTCAGCATAAATTTTTAAGTTAAGTATACATTTACTTAATTAAGAAAATCAAGTATTAGTTCTTTTTTTTAAAATATTTTTTTTAGAGCGGAAGAATATCTAATAAGAAGTATTAAGAAAATAATTGGAAAAACGAAAATATGAGATTTGAAGCTAAATTTTTGTATTGGTATTTTTGGTGTCTTTGTAAATTGTTCATCTTGAAGTATTAACAACATCAACAAGTTTCTTCTGCACTATCAATAAAGATTTGGTCAAGTTATTAACAAGGAAAATACCGTTTTCATAACACCGATAAGAATGAGCCAGTAAAATATAACATCAATTGAATAATATACGAGTTTTAAGCATGACAAACTTCTTATAGAAGACATAAAGCTTATGATTTTGAAGAAATTATAAATAAAATCATATCAAAGATTCAAAAGCGGGACAACAAACTAATGACATTTTGTGGTAGATTAACACTTATACAATTTGTTCCTTTGGCTATCCTAATTTATCATCTATAAAGATGTACACTACATAAATGTGTTATTACTATAATAGAGAAGTATGTAGCAATTTTTTTGGGATAATTCTGAAAGTAACAAATCAATATCATGGTCTAATTGAAGGTATTTATGCAAGCCTTATGAGGAATGATGTTTAAATTTAAGAATTCTTGATGAAATTCAAACTACCTTCTCTTACAAGCTATAGTACAAGTTCAGAGAAAATAATTCCCTTTGGTCCAAATATACACACTATACATATTCTTCTACCTATTATCATCTAGAAGTCTAAGCTTCAATTAAATGGTCAAGAATATGGATAACACTTTTAAACATTAGACACACCGCATAAGAATTTATTAATTAGAAGATAGGCAGATGTGAAATAGAATTTTGGTTAGATAAATTGTGTGACACTCAGCCACCTATTATTCTAAATAAGGATGGGAGTAATAATTGGTATGAAAAATAAAATTTCAACAACTTCTGGAGTCAAAATAGATAGAATTTAGACAAATATATGCTCGTTACGAACTTATTGTGTGGGTCCGCGAGCCACTAATTTCGAATTGCCACGAGGAACCATATGTTGGTTGGCTAAATCGGGTAGGCTTCGAGAGGAGGATTCCTCAATATTGGGCATATTTTGGCAAGCTTGACCTCAATCAATTAATGAGCGCTTAAGACCATGAGTAAAATTTTGGATATTAGGACAATTTCGGGCATTAGGAAAATTTTGGCCATGTCCCGAGGAAAGTCTGGCCAAATTGGACTTAAGCGATTTTGGACTTGGGCACCAGCTGATCACTTAAAGTTAGCTGGACAAAAGCTGGAAACTAGAGCCGAGCTGGCAACTTTAGCCTTGGGCAAGGTGGGCAATGGGGCCAAGTTTTTGGACTCATGTTTAGCTTTCCAACCAATATTTTTCTAGCTTTTCGATGTAGCATGGTTAGGTAACTTGTTCTTTTATATGATTATTTTACTTAGATTTATTCGTGAGGTAAGCTTGGCCAAAGCTCGGTACAATCTTGGCTAGGTCGCATGTCAAGCTTGGCTATGTCTCGAGGCAAGTTTGACCATGTGTTGAAAAAACATTGGCCAGGTCTTGAAACAATCTTAGCCATGTCTCGAGGTAATATTCACCATGTGTTGAGCCAAACTTTGGTTGTGCTTGGGTATTAGGTTAAGTTGGGGTAATTCTGGATTAAATAAATCATACAAGTACTCAAGTTGTAGATCCTTACTTGGCTTTGGTTGTGACCCACTTAGACGATATTTCATGATGTATGAGTAAATCCCTCACTCATTTTCTTGCTTACAAGTGATTGGATTTCTCCGATCGTGATATCTCACAGTTGTCTATTTTAGTAGCCCTTGGTCTCCAAGGAGAGGCTATATTATGTATGGGATTCATATGGCAAGAGGTTCTTGAGTAAGCTCCTCTATACTCAAAATTCATTTTCACATTTTTAAGGGAATGCTTCCTTAATGCAATCGATTCGATGACAAACCAATGCAAGCTGATGTCGAGTTCAGATCGACAGATTCGATACTGAGCTAAGGTCAAGTTGATGCCGAGTTGAGGTCGACCAAGGTTGAGATATGTTGAGCGAAAGGATTCCAAGTAAGGCTTCTAAGCTCCACTTACTTTGAAAAATATTTCTTCATATTCATTGAGCGAGTTACTTCTAAAAAATCCCGAGAACTCGGTCAGCGATGGTGGGTTGATCTTAAGCCGTGTTAAAGTCAAGTGAGGTTAAGGTGTTATTGGACTGATGTCGAATTGGAATCTTCTTTCTCTTTCCATCGAGATAACTTCTGATAGATCTCGAGTGACCTTCGTTAAACTAAGATATTTTTAATGGAATTTGTTGGACAAATTCGCGTCTGATTATTTCTTGTTCAACTGATCTTACTTATTCTCCTCTGTTTATCTTGTTGCATATACGTGGAATAACTCTTATGCTCCTTTCTGGAGATCCGTAGAAATCTTACTTTAGGTTTCAAGAGTGTTTACTAGAGTGACCTAGATCAAGCTAATCCACTCGTCGGTAGTTGCATATCATTGACACATGCATACTCCCCTTAGGTTATCCTAAATCGTAGCACTTAAAGTTTTCACTGAGGCTATAACTTTGGGGGAATATGTGGCTCTTTTCATTATAGTGTGGGAATAATCGTCCTTTGCTTCTTTACTTTTACATCCATATATGGTCTTCTTTCATTGTAATATATGCGTCAATTTTCCTTTTCAACCAAGTTATATTCACTAAACTCTTGTTAGTAAGTAAAATGTTCGGATATATTATATATTTCCTTTTATTTTGTATCCCTTAACGTATCGTTGCTTAATGTACATACTCTCCTTTTACTTCATAAAAAGAGTTGGAGCTGTATAGGCGGGCTCACATGCCTCGGGGTAGAACTTTGGTTCTTTGTTGTTGTATGTTCATTTTTAGTGTAGGTTTTTTCGCTCGTTGCTTTCTTTTTTGTGTAAGATTACTCTTGCTCTACCGATTTATCAATTTATATATCAATAAATTATCGGTCTAGTTTATACCCAATATTGACCAGACAATAGTTTGGGGCGTGAAATTGTATAAAATAGGGTATTTATTTCCCTTCAGGTTGAGAGATCATGATAATTCCTCTTCATATGACTTAGCGAATTTTAAGTTCTGTAAAATTTAAATGAAATATGAACTTCAGTTGACCAAACTAAATTGAGTGCAATGATTGTCGAGACGAGTTAGGACATAATAAAATGTATGAGTAAGGGTTAAAATGTCATATTTTAAATTCTCGGAAGCTTTCCTATCTGCCATCTCAATTGACACCTAAAACGACGTAGTTTCCATAGGCATGGTAGCTTGGCCATTGAAACCTATGATAGATAGAAGGTTGAGTGTGTGACGGTCTCGAATGAGATGTGTTTCATTGCTGCTCTGAATAGAATATATTCGATTTCTCCCGTGTTCACATATATTTGTCCAATTTTACCCCATAATATCGATCGTGAGCATTGTATGGAAGGACATCATTGTCCGGAAGAATATGGCCTTGAGATTATTCTTTGTGAAGAAGATCCCATGGGTTGATGCGGTGAGGGCGTGTGCATTAATCAAGTTAACCTATGGTTTTTTATGGCAGAAGTCAACTCCCGAATGTAGCGCTCGTGGGAAGCTATATACGTAACCCATTTGGTCTGTGCCTCGGATCTAGGTTTTAAGCTTCCTTTATCTTGTTCTCCCTCGAGATGATTCTAAGGTTGGTCCAGTGTATCTCCAGCTTTCTTACCTTGGTCTTGGGAGCCCTAGGGAGCATTTCTAGGGCTATGTGGCTGCTCTTGCTAGAGTCCATCAAGTTTCTTGATGAACTCCCTTAGATTCTCTCTGTCTCTCTTGGTCAGTCGTTGGAGCTATATTTTTTAGCACTCGAATTCCTTCATGTTATTTATGTGGTTTTGGTGATATTCGCATCATTTGTTACAATTTCATGCTGCTGCTTGTGCAGACATCTTTCCTAAACGGGCTACGAGGTCATTTCTTATGTTTTGGTCGTAAAATTAGGCATCAGACAAGGATAACAACAGATGGTTTGCCTGCTCGTCCGGTTGGGAACGCTGCCACGAAGGTCTAGTTGTTGGGGCCTAATTGGAAAACGCCACCATGTTTGTCTTTCGAGGGGCATCTTCTCCTCCATTCCAAATTTATATCTTCGGCTATTAGGTCGGTCACGGTGAAGCGCTCTGTGTTGTTTCTCTTATCCACACCCTAAGAAATGCTTTGAAAAATAAGGATCTAGATTCTATGGATCTTTCTACGGAGTTTCTCTCGAATGGTAAGATAAGAAATTTTTGCATCTTCTCATTTTTTCCTTCGAGATGGGTATCATTTCAAAGCCAACTATGGTACATCAAATACTTACCTTAAGTGCATTGTAGTCCATTACTACCTTGGCTACTCCATATTTAACAAAGGTGTATGTTGCGTGTGGTTATTTGTGAAACACATCTTCTTTCAACATGTCTTACATTTCCAACTATTTATCCGACATTGTTCTTGTGTCAGTGGCTTCCACAGGTTGTGTTAAGGAATTATCTGGTAGTTTTGACTCATTGTTAGCAACACATTCCATCGTTGGTTAACTGCCCTCCAAATTTTATATTTCAACTAAATTCATGGTATTTCAAACCTTCATTCGCATGCCTCTACTACTTCTCTTTTATGGTAATATTTGGATGGATCTTTGCCTTACCAGAATGTAGGTGACTTTTCTATATCTTCACTCAAATTCTTCATGATTCTTACTACATGGTCAAAGTTTTCTTCTAGGCATGCTTACTCCAACTCGGTTACAAAAAATTCAAATTTTTTCTCTTGAGAGTAGTCCATAACGAGGGGAATTTCATTGTTAGATGGGTGATGAATACTTGTTCGTGCCAACTTAGCAAGGTTTCAAGGAAATCATGGCCTAGTTCTATAATTCTTCCATTTGTTTGTCATAAATTACCCATGGGTATCCTCTTATCACCTTATGTTTGTCTCCTACCACGTATTTCATACGTAGATGGTACTAATTTTAATTAAAGCAACTACATCGGCCCAAGATGAGGTTGTAAAAGAGATGTTGAACCAAACACTATGAATTCTGCCATATCCGTCTTCTGGTGTAGTGTTATGAGAGACTATAGGGTGGTATGATGGCATGACCTTTAACGGGATGTTGGCCCCAATAATGGATCTATCTCCTAGCATTTTGATAGTTGGTTATGATATATGATTGTGCTTCAATAGAGGCATAGTCACTTTTATACCAACGTCTCGTGATCATTGCACTACGAACTTGGCCCATACGTCGAGGTGCTTTTCTACTCGTCTTTGAGTGTCCCTTCATCTTGGGTTTCTAGTCCTTCTGATGGTTAGCTTCTGATTGATAAAAAAGAGGTCGGACCAAGTGTTGGGTGATCCGTCATTGCAGGGTTCCATCATTGTGCTACCCATGCCATGTCATTATGGGTAGAACCCCGACAAGTTTCTCTTAAACGGACAGGCGGGGGACACGATCGTGGTTGCTTCTTTAGCCACTATGATACTCCTGATAACTTGCACAAGTTTGCTCACTTGCTAAGCTAGGTCGTCGATTCTCTCGTTAGTGAGAATGACAGGATCATTGTCTTCTTCGTGATTGGCCGAAAGAATAATAGTAATTTTGTACGCAGGAGGGGTGAATCGGGCGATATGATGTTCTTTGTGGGGAGAAATTTCCCCATCTTCAAGATAGATTTGCTCATCGTCAATGCTTACCTCTCGGGGCGAGGTGAGCTGCAACGCCGATATTTTATGTCCGGTTGTGGATATTTTTTCATGTGTTAGATTCATGATATAGAAAGTAGAAGTTTGAGATCTTGAGTAGATTTAGATATTGGCTGCTTTCTTTTCCCCATAATCAAACAAAACTGGTGGAGTAAAAATCACCTAAACTTATGTAACTTAGAAATTTTGACAAGTAAAAACATATTGGACAAACTTGAAAGGAATGTGTGAAGAGCACTAGTATTTTATTTAGAATATGGATTACAAAAATCACATTTCTTTATGTTGCTACTATTCTCTCTAGCTTTCACTTAACATTACAAATTAGACATTATCTTCTTATATAGTAGTTTTTACTAAGAGTGTATTTGTTTGTTGTCTTCTTATTCATGCAGACTTTTCTAACTCTTGCAGTGCTTTAGTAGGCCGAGGTTAATCCTTGGAGGTTGTTTTATCATATAATGTCTGAAACGGCTTCCGTATGTTATCAGACATGATTTCCGTACACTTCGACATCCCTCAAGAGAGAGAGGAAAGACAAAGGTTAAGTTTTTGTTAATGATCGTAGAGATGTATAACACATCCTCATTGTGAGCTTATTGGGTGGGTTCACAAGCTGCTCATTTCAGATTGCAATGAGAAACCATATGAGGCTTGGCTAAATCATGTAGGATTCTAGAGGAGGATTCCTTCACATTGGGCCAATTTTGGAAAGTTTGGCCTTAAGAGGCCAAGTGGTTGCCTAAGCATTTATGGCCAAGTCTGGCCAAGATGGACTTAAGTGACCAGTTGGTCACTTAAATGTGGCTGGCCAATTGGCCACCAATACCCAACGTTTAGGACTCGGGTTTCGCCTTCCGTCCAATTTTTTTTATACTTTTCCGACCTAGCGTGGTTAGGTAACTTGTCCTTTTGTTTGGCTAGTTTGATTAGATTTATTCGTGTGGTAAGCTTGGCCAGCGGTCGGGGCAAGCTTGGTCAGGTCTCGAGGAAACCTTGGCCATGTCTCGAGGCATATCGAGTTACATTTGGCCATTAGGCCAAGTTGGGGTCATTATGGATAAAATGAATCATACAATTAGGCCAAGTTGGGGTCATTATGGATAAAATGAATCATACAAGGCTTATGTTATAGACCCTTACTTGGCTTTGGTCGTGCCCTAATTAGATTATACTTCATACCGTATCATATATTATTCAAATGAAATCTAATTGTCTTAATATTTTATTTGATTCTATTTAAAGACATTTACTTTATTTCCTTGTATTCTGATTAGGTTTTTAAGCAACTACTATATAATGCCTAATATACCCTATATTTTAAATAATTTTTAAACAGAACATATTTTGTATCACTGAAAAGTTATAGTATTTGTTATCATTGGAATACAGGTTTCGTCTATAATGTTATTCGTGGATTAGGGTTTCATCTATTGTTGTTTCTTTGCGCCAACCCATCGTATCAATTTAATATAAGAATCGTCAATTCCAGCTATATAAATATATAAAGCATGTTTCCAAAACTTGATTTTATTCAAATTCTAAAGGAGAGAAAACAATCAAAAGTCGTGAAGATATTGAAGATCATTTGAGTATACTTGAGCATATTATATGTTTCGAGAACAATTATGTTGACGAGTTACTAGATTATTTTAAATTGGCTACAAATCATCCAATCTATGAGAAACTTGCTTATAGAAATGATGTCTTGGACTATGAAGAGGTTTGCAATAACAAATTTTTCATCAACTCAATGAATTTAATGTGGCTCTGAATAAGTAGCAGTTAAGAATGATTTCTCTTTATTCTGATAAGGTCAACAATTATTCAATTTTTAATGTAAAAATTGAAAAAAGTATATACTAAAATAAATTTTGATTGCCCGTGGTGATGATGTTGGGAGTTTGAGGATGAAATCTTATCAAGTATGGGAGGATGATGCAACTAAGAAACCCAAACAATTTTATTAAATTTATTTTAATTTTAATGTTTTATATTATTCAAATAAAATCAAATTCTATCAAGATTTGATTTGATTGTATTTTAAGACATTTATTTTCTTTCTTGTATTGTGATTAGGGTTTAAGAAATTATATTCCCTAGGTTTTAAAGAGTGTTTTAAAAGAATCTATTTTCTTATCTCTAATTTTTTTTAGTCTTTGTTAGTTTTGGATTAAGGCTTCATCTATCATGTTAACCTTGTATTAATGTTTCATCAATCGTTATTTATTTTTGTTATTCCGCTGCATTTATTTTATTTATTTATTCCCTAATTTTGACAACAGACATACCTTTAAAAATCGCAAGCTTATTAGTTGGTTTCCAAAAAGCGTTACGAGGATAAATGTTTAGAAAAAATCCTACTACCCCGACGTCCTTGACGGTCTAAAAGATAAATATGTAAGTATAAACATGTATGTATAGTTAATTTTACCTTGTCAGATTTGTTTCTTACGTTGTTATATGTTTTCTTGCATGTGATATTCCAACCTTATGTGGAGATGAAATTGAGGTTTCCGGATCAAGAGATTGGTTTATATCGCAATCATATTCAGGTTATGAGTACGATTGAAGGATATATTCTGGATCGACTGATGCGGCGATTTGGTTGGATCCAAGAGAAATCACTAGATCTTATTAAAGCTCGATATGATATCAAGAAAGAATAACATCTTCGATATCATGTTAACCATTAAGATTGGGATGAGTGGTGGTCACATTTATATATCATTTTCAGGTTTACTGGACCATTTCCGGGAAACCATAGGATGACGAAGCCTTAGTACATAGTGTATATCGCAAAGTACGGGTGGTTTCACATCACTCCATATAGTTTTGATGGTCGTACGAAGGTAAAGAACATTCATACAATAAATCATTTTCGACCTTTTGACCACATCGTGAAAGAATCAATCAATTTCACAAATCGAGCCTTGTAAATTACACATCGGTGGTGAAAGCCACTCACAACGTCGATTGATTTACTACGCTATCGGTGTAGAAATTCCACATCAGCGATGTAGTTTCCCGCTATTGTATAAAAATCCTACACCGCAAGATGGGTAGCCCATTAACTCAAACTTGACAAGAATTTGTATTTCCCTTTTGTAGATCGGAGATGTGGGCCACTAACATTGTAGGTTGATTATTTGTGCTACTGGTTTGAGAATTCCACACCAACTGTACAGTATCTCAATAACGGTGTAGAAATTTTCGCACAACCGATGAGATGTCCAGTTGTTGATAGTCATATTTCTTATTATTCCATGTGTTAAACGACGTGGTGGCCACTCGCACATCTGGTTGATTATCCACCTTATTGGTGTGAAACTTTTGCACCAACAAGGTAATGACCCACTCACGGTTTAAAGATTTTGTACCATCGATGGGTTGTCGAGTTGTTAAAAATAGATTTTTTTATTTATCTTTTCCAACACTGACAGTATGGGCCAGTAGCACTACTGGTTGATTACCCACGCTTTCAGTGTTTAAATTCCTCACCAGTAGCGTAATATCCCATCGACAGTAAAAATTTCACACCATCGGTTGGATGGCTAGTTGGTAATATTAACGTTTTTTCATGTTTCCCTTCGTACATCGGAGGTGCGGGCCACTCGCATTGTCGGTTGATTATCTATGCTGCCAGTGTAGAAATTGAATACGAACGGTCTAGAAATTTTGTTCCACTTCTAGGATGCCATTTTATTTTTTAGAGCTTTCCACCGATGAGAGTTTTCCACCGATGAGAGTTTTCTAACAACTAGGGTTTTATGTCAACTATATTTTTTAATTTCTGCCAATCATCCTATATAAATGATGTTGATCAACTGTATTATTTTCCTCTGAATAATCAAACACATACCACATTAGTAGGGGTTATAAGAATTGGAATGTGCACGAAGATGTGCATCTGTTGAAAGTTGTTGATTGCATGAAATGCATTATGTTAGAAGAAATAGTTTTACCGATAAAGTTTGAAGCAAAATGTACTTCATGCACGATAAGGAAACAAAGTGTTCCGTTTGTATGATGAAACGAGCACACGGATGTGAAAACGTAACTGCCAGGTTAGACTATTTGAAAATGGTTCTCAATATACCGATTTGTGTCACTACCCTATAAACTTGAATGCCAAACTCGCGATGTTATCAATATGAGATTTTAAAGATTTATTATGAAATATATGTTAGATAATGTGGTACAATAACTTAAAGATAAAATTGATGTGGAAGCCAATTGCGTCAAATCCGCGTACGTAAATTCCGATGGAACTAGTGAAGATGGGGAATATTCATTCAAAAAAGGATTCGAGAATGGATGAAATTATCCATCACTAGAAGCACACTTTTATCATCAACTGCCTATCTATTTTGCTCGCTTGCATGCACTTGTATTTTAATTACATATTACGTACGAATTATGTAATCTTTGTAACTATGTCAACTAATCTATATATAATGTTATCATTTCAAATTTATCGTTATCATAATCTTCATAATATATTTTGTTTTGCGTAGGAAATATTAGATAGACCATAATGACAAGTTTTTTTAAAAAGATACAGGCTAAATTTGTCACTTCGAGACTATGAATTTTAAATTTTTTTATATCTCTTACAACGTGAATGAATCAGTAATGTCCATCCTTTGGTATCTGATGAACGCAATGAAAATATATAAAAGAAAACATATAGAAATTGACAATGTAAAAATTAGCGGGATGTTGTAAGTTTAATCAAATGTCTGACGAAATAAAATACTTACCCAATCCAATTTACAACCGGTTTGACATCAAAGGGGGACACCTCTTAACAGGAGAAAGGTGAAATTGACATTAATGGTCTTCGACTATCCTACAAAGTGGAGGATGCAGTTAAACATAAATATTATTGGGATTCCTATTTCCAGAATCGTCATCCCATTCTCCATAGTAGCCATATCGCGAGAGCACTTTAGATGTTCCTTAATATCTATTAAATCTTCCATACTAGTAAATATCTTCACGTACACGGATGCGAAATCCATAAGCTCGTTTTAGAGGCATCCCTAATCAAGCTCCATCCATCTTTTTGTATGATATAGGAAAATGTTATTGAATGATACCCATAGTAGCCACTAGCTTTAATATCATTGATCGACGTTATAAAAGTTACATACAAGATAAGATATTGGTTTAAGTAACCGTTGGGATCAACCACCGTTACTTTAGTCGGCATCGTAACGCTTGACTTACAACCTACTGTTCCACTTGAATATATTGTTCTACTTGATTTTGTAGGATAACCACTCCCTTTTGTATGAACTCCGACCCCCCTCCAAAATCTATGAGGTGGAGTTTCACTCTTCTACCCAAAATGACCAATGGATTTTTGAAATATTTACGTAGGGGTTGTGAACTTGTTTTCTCGGAATCTAGTACATGTTTGTGATATGATTTATCTTATCTAATGGATAATGCATATGCACTGATATATAATTTAATTTTGGAAAGTGGACGACCACTTTCTTTTAGTTTATCTGAAGGCTCATAAAGAGAAGAGATTCAGAATGGACTATGGCACACAATATTTTTGTACATATGCTCTCTGCGTGCTTTTTTCTTGGTTTCTATGACAACAAGTACAAATTTATCTAGTTTTTCTTTCAACTGCATGATCATCGTAAGATTAGTACGGACAACTATCTCTAACCAGTTCTGATGATTGTGGTAAAAGTATAAAGATACTTCTACCGCAGATGTCGTGCGAACAAGTTAGACCGTGCGTAGTTCATATTGCACAACCACAAGACATACTATACGTAACTGTCATTGTTTGGGAACATTCTACTTCTAAATAAAAACTAACTGAAGAATAATGAGAGACGTTACTTTGTATCTTGCTATACACGTTGTAAGTGAAATAAGTAGGGCTACCAATTAAAATTTTTAAATGAATTTTAATTTCTCTATGTTGCAATTATGCATATTCAACCAAATTAACTAGAAGTTAACTTTGCTCGTACCAAGGAAAAACTTAAGGGTGGAATCAGCGCTCTCCACAGAGTTAGTGTTTTGGTTACTCAAATGCAATAGCTTGTTAGTTCTCCACATGATAAACTTATCACCATAAAGTTGCAACCAGGTTTTGGTTTATTTGATTGCTTTCAGATATTCTTTAAAAGTAATGAAGCATTACCAGTATATAGTTATTAATGAGAGTTTCGTATCCGACAACACCATTCTACTCCACCCTTCCAAAATATCATTGAACATTTTTTATCATTAATGATTTTTTTTTTCGTTTTCCTTATGTCGTTTATGTTAATGTGTCATCGACATAACATGTGGGTAACACTAGGGAACACTTCTTCGATCACCTTCACCAATACTAAATTGTTATCCGTTAAAATAATGAACGATGATACGATGAAGTGAGTTACCATCAACGGTATGCAACATTCTAACACTAATTTGTATCTTCCAATTTTCTCCGTAGACATAAATTCAAATTTGATATAAAAAGTATTATGAGTACAAGTGGCTCCAACAACCGCATATAATGACATCTTGTACCTTATTATCTTCTAGGTGTTATCCATTTTAGAAAATGTAAAAGTATCTGTAACAAATCCAAACTAGCCAGATGTACGAAGAATATTTCACTTATGATGCCACATCTTTCTTTGTACTATCTATGTCATTCGTAATAATTGAACATTTTTAGTTCGCCTAACAAGTATTGAAACTGCGAGTTGATAGGATCAGAACATTTTGGAAGGGTGATCTTATGATAACCGAAGGGTCAGTTTGGGTATATCTGACAAAACACAAACTAAAAATAATCTGAATAGACAATACATAACTCAACTGTGTCCTACTACTGAACCAGATTCAGGATCCGATCAATAAGGCCCATGGGTCAAAGAAATAGTTAATTACCCCAACCAACCTCATTTAATAGGTTGGACGTTTTCTAGAAAATATTAAATACAAGCAGGAACCTCCTTTATCTCACTACTCACTACCCAAAAAATAAGATTAAACTCATAAACTTCCCAAAATACCCTTAATCACAAGTTATCCTCACAAAATTGGTAACCACAGTGGGAGGTGACGGTGCCTGAATTACAAATTCAAAAGTAGTAAAAAACCCAGTTTGTATGGATCTAAATGCACAGAGTACTCCACTTCTAGATGTGGAGGGAGTGAAATAAAATAAAGAGTACACTACTGAGGAGCGTGATCAATTGAGGGCTGAAATTGAGCCTTTGAGGGGCCACAAACAAGCAGAAAAAGGAATTAAAGAAAAATACGGTGCGTCAGTTATCCACTATACTGATAATCCTGGTGAAAATGAGCAGTCCCTAAAGAGTCATCTCAGCTCCAAGAAAACGCATTGATCCAAGCAAATAGAGAGTTCCACATCAGAATCTTCTAGAATTCATCTAATGATGCGGAGCTTGAAGAGTCAGTCTCATCTAGTAGTGATGAAGGACGATTAAAGAAGAAAATAAAGATGACCAAGAAGCATTCAAGAAAAAGGGATATGCATGGCAGGCTAAAAAAGTATCAAGGATAAATGAAGGCTTCAGCTGATCAGAATATTGACCATTTGATGATTGATCCATTTGCTTTCCAATCGGAAACCGGTATTTTTGCTACTCCAAATGAGGATACTGTGTTTATTCATAGACAAAATTGAAGGCAATCACCTTTCTCCTGGAAAATACTTTCCAGACATCTTCCTAAAAAAACTTCATGATGGACTTTGATAATGATGACAAACTGCTATGTAACACTTTCTCTCAAACCTTCAAGGGAAGTTCTCTTAAATGGTACAATAGTCTCCCCCAGGGATCTATACAAAAATTAATATTTTTGGGTTGCTTTCCAGAGGCAATTTGTTGGAAGCGAATAGCTTAAGGGTAATGACGATACAATTATCCATTGTGCCCAAGAACTGGACGAGTCATTAAAAGAATATATCAGCATGCTTGTAAATATGAAGAATGGGTTAGCTGACTGATTTGAACAATTTGAATTGCCTCTCTAAGACAAGGTTTTTGTCCGGGTAACTTAGCTGATTCAGTCATCCGGAAGAAAGCGATGACCTTCGAAGGGTTATTAAATCAAGTTGGGAAACAAATTAATGGTGAAGAGACTAAGAAATCTAGAGTACCTTGCCAGGGCAGATCCACTACTACAACATCAATACCTCAAACAACTACCCAGTCCGGTTACAGATCAAATAAAATTGGGCATGGATCTCATCAGCCCAGGCAGAATCAATCCAACTAGAACCAGAACCATCAAGTTAGAAGTAAAACGGGAAATTGTGTTCAACCTGGATGGTTTGCTAAATTAGGAGAAAGTGTGGCTACGATATATGACAAAACTAAAAATGAGGTACACTTTAGAAGGCCGACCGTATTACAATCTCCTAAAGAAACCCGGAGTACCTGTTTCTGTAAATATCATAACAATGTTGGACATGATACCCATGATTGCATAGCATTGAAACAAGAGGTTCAGAATCTCATTGAAATGGGTAAATTAGGGCCTTATGTTAAAAAACAAGGGGGCATCAGGCCAGATAATGCACCACCCAGTACTAATACGCCCCGAACTACCCCTTCGGTAGCTTCTAGAACGTCTAGAAAGGAGGATACTATGGTGAATATTGAAAGATTTGATGTGCATTAAGAGTACCTTGATCGGGATCCAAGTCGGAATCAGGCAGGGGTGATAGTGGACAAGTCTCCAACTATTTCCAATCTGGTTAAATATTTTGAATCCTTGACCATATTTGGACGAGATACTATGACTCCACCTTCAAATTGTTCAAGAAAAATGCATGTCAATAGCTTGACTACTCAATTAGATGGGATAATGTCCACACATCTATACCAAACTCCAGATCCTTTAATACTTTTTTATGAGGATGACCTAAGAGATATTGATGGACCTCATGAAGATGCTGTGGTGATAAGGGCATCAATAAAGGGAAATAATGTACGCCAAAAATTCTGATTGATACAGACAGTTCATCAAACATATTATTTTTGAATACCTATAAACAAATGAAAAATCGCTTAGTTATTCAATGTTCGAATATAACTATGTGGGCTTCACTGGGAGTTCAGAAGATGTAATTGCAGAATTTGAAGAGGAGGTATTGTGGTTGACTGCCCAAAATCTTATAATGCTATATTTGGGAGGTATTGGCTCTCCAGGATGCATGTTGTGGCGTCTACTTTCCAATACTTCTTAAAATATGTTATAGAGACATAAGTGGGTGTTGTCTGAAGTAGTCAGAAGGTAGCTAGAGAATGCTATGTAGCAGATTTTACGTTGAAGTATTTTTAGGCGGTCAAAGTTAACAAAAAATAGTAGCTATTGGAGTCTTCCACCTGATGAGAATGAAATTAATGATCCAAGGGACGCTCGCAGTGTTATAATACCTATAGAAGATGTTGAAATCCATTCCATGGCCAAGTGTAAAAATGTTAAAATTAGTACTAAGTTGCCGCCAAGTTTGAAACAAAAAGCTATTTTTCTTCTTATCGGATAATTTTCATGTATTTGCATGGTGTAATAATGATGTAACCAGAATGCTTGCTGGAGTCATTTATCATAAGTTGTTAGTAAAAACTAATGTTGGACCTATGGTGCAAAAAATAAGGTCATTTTCCAAATAAAAAACAGATTTAATTGTGCAAGAAGTTGATCAGTTGACCAAAATGGGCCACATCAAAGAATCTCAGTACCCATTATGGATTGTCAACCCTGTTATGGTCAAGAAAACAAATGGCAAGTGGCGCATGTGTATTGACTTCACTGATCTTAATTAGGAATTTCCTAAAGATCCTTATCATATTCTTCGGATAGATTAGTTAGTGGACTTTACCTCTGGGAACAAGATGTTGTCCTTTGTGGATGCATTTTCAGGGTACAATCAAATACAAGTAGATCTGAATAATCAAGACCATACAACTTTTATTACAGGTAGAGGACATTATTGTTACAAAGTGATATCATTTGGATTGAAAAATGTTGGGGCCACCTATAAAAGGTTAGTAAATAAAGCACTTGCTAATCAAACTGGCAGGAATATGGAAGTATATATATATGACATGATGGTAAAGAGCCTCGAAGAATATGCGCACATATCCGATCTTCAGGAAATGTTTTCTAACTTAGAGGCCATTAATTTAAAATTAAACCTTGAGAAATGTGTTTTTGTGGTCCGATCCGGAAATACGCTAATTTCCCGGTAAATCACTTCTAAATTTGCTTGAGGTAAAGAGGGGTTTTGGGAAAATACACAATTTTCGTGCAATCAAATAAAAAAAAACATAAAACAAAAGTGAAATCAAACACATAATTGTTAACGGAGTTCAACAAATTTTGCCTACGTCTCCGGACCTGCTGCAGATCGATTTTATTAGAAAGACACAGTGATTCTGACGTTTTCAATGAATACATAAAAAATACGAGCACTTGGTTTTGAAGAGATTGTAACACTTAAAATGGAAAAACATTTACAGTCCTTAATGTGTAATTCATGACTCACTAAATTGCACTGTCTTTTCAATTCACTCCAGCTCTCTTTAATGTGTTTAACACTTGCATCATCTTCACTGTCTTTTCATCTAGCATATATTCTATCCAATAATATTAATGTTGAATAAGGCTGGACTATTATGTCAAAATAAAAATATCGCACTTGAAGACTGGTTTCAACCTGTCTTCACACCTTGATCTATGCAATAGATATTTCTGGTCTTATTACTCTTGCACACCAACTGAAGTTTGATGAGTCCGGATAACTTAACAACTGCCTACTGAGATTTCCGGATAAGGGAAATTCGGACAGTCTTGCCACCGAACTATCCGGATAGAACAAAAGTAAAAAATGACTAAACACCTTTTGACTGAGCTATATACTAATCAGTTTAATAAGTAAATGGGTACTTAAACTTGACCCGGTTTCATTATTCAACCCGAAATCCTATGGGTCCATAATTAAGGGTATATATACCCCACCCAATTTCATTAATGAGGGTAATTAATATTTAATACAACCAGGCAGCTCAAATATCTCACTACTGAACACCCAAACATTTAATACTCTCAAAACTTTCCAAAACACTTGACAAAGTTACCCTCAACTTAAAATATACCCCACCAAGTTGGCGACCACGGTGGGAAAAGAAGGTGCCTGAATCTAGCATTCAAAACCAGGAAAAACAATTGTTCGTATGGATCTGAACGAGCAAACAATTCCACCACCTTTGGTGGAGGTGGTGGGAGAAAACCATGAATACACTACCGAAGAGCGAGATTAGTTGAAAGCTGAAATAGAAGCGTTGAGGGCCACTAGAAAGGCAGAGATGGGTTGAATGTAAAAGTCAAAAGCATCGGTTATTCACCATACTGACAACCCAAGGGAGAATGACCCATCAGCAAAGACTCATTTGAGCACAAAAAATACCCATGTTAGTTCCAAGAAGTCTCACCGGTCCAAGCCGGTGGAGAGCACAGAATCTGAGTCCTCCAGTAGCTCTTCGAACGAGGATGAGCTTGAGGAGTCCTTGTCATCAAGCAGTGATGTGGGGAGGTCCAGGAAGAAATAAAATCTAGTTAAAAAATATTCAAAAAAGAGAGATAGGTCTGGGAGACTAAAGAGGCATCTGGGAAAAGGGTCGTCTCATAGCCACAGTCATAGTCACAGGCATGTGGACCAACTGCTGATTGATCCTTTTTCTTTCGATGATGAGCCAAGTACTTTTGCAACACCTAATGAAGACACAATTTTTAGTTTTAGTCGGAATTGGAGACAATCTCCATTGTCTGCCAAGATACTGTCCGGAAAGCTTCCTAAGAGGTTTGACAGTACTAAAATGGAGAAATACGATAGGAGAAAAGATCCGCACAACCATCTAGAAACGTTTAAAAAAATTATGATGAATTTTGATTACGATGATAAACTTCTGTGTAGATCCTTCTCCCAATCCTTTACGGGAAGTGCTTTGAAATGGTACAACAGCTTGCCACACGGCTGTGTCAGAAACTTCGATACGTTTTGGGTTGCATTCCAAAGGCAGTTTGTGAGGAGTAAAAAGATGAAGGGAAATGGAGATACTATTATCCATTGTGCCCAAGATCCAAATAAGTCATTGAAAGACTATATAAGCCGGTTAGTAAATACCAAGAATGGGTTAGCTGATTGCTTTGAGCAAGTAGCAATAGCTTCTTTGAGACAAGAGTTAATCCCTGGGAATCTAGCTGATTCAGTAACATGGAAGAAGGCCATGACTTAAGGCGGTTTACTAAATCAGGTGGGAAAACAAATCAACGTGGATGAAACAAAGAAGACTAGGGTACACATACAAGTGAGGTCTGCCCCAACTGCTCCAAACCAAACCAGTCCGGATACAAGGCCAAAGAAACCGGACAGGGGTCCAACAGGGCCAAACATAATCAATCTCACCCAAATCCAGCTCAGAGCCAGCAGTCCAGAAATAAACGAGGACCTTGGGTCGAACTGGAGTGGTTTACCGAATTAAAGGATAATGTGGCAACCATTTATGACAAAACTAAAGATGAGGTTCATTTCAGGAAGCCGACAATGCTTCAATATCCAAGAGAAAGTCGTAATAATTGTTTTTGCCAATATCACCATGATAGTAAATTAGGGCTCTTTAAACATTAGCCATTAAAACTAAGAACAAGTATGGAACAAAGTAGAATTAAATAAGCATGTCCAATTATGAACCGGATGATGTTACTAAAATGCAAAACATGCCT
Organism: Limnanthes douglasii subsp. nivea; assembly: GCA_036936605.1. Taxonomy (NCBI): domain Eukaryota; kingdom Viridiplantae; phylum Streptophyta; class Magnoliopsida; order Brassicales; family Limnanthaceae; genus Limnanthes; species Limnanthes douglasii. Next base: position 327,773,511 of record JAUPFV010000001.1, read on the forward strand.
TGGCCATCCAAGGACTTTAGTAGTTCACAAGGTTAAGAAAACACAAAAGATAGTTAAAAAACCTCAAGGCTTATTTCCTTCGGATGTTCCTGCTTCACCTCCTTTTTTGGGTCCTTTGAGTTCAGCGTTTGAACTCAACCCGGTTCCTTCTTCTTCATCGGTGGTCGAATCGATTCCACTATCGCTATCTGCCATTGTGTAGAACGGGATGTCTTCATACTCCACATATTGCCACAAGGGACCAAGCGTCCTTTTCAGAAACGTTTCATGGAAAAACAGTACCATGTAAGACTTCACTTCGGCATACCTCGCTTCCAAGGAATCTATCACGTCGTTGGTGTATTTATCAATGCTGGCCTCAATCTCATGTTCCTGCTCTTTCTCCGAGTATTCTTTTTCCTAGGTTCTCTTAGACACAACCTCTTCAACGGAAGTCTTTTCGGCGGACAAGGTATGAATGGAACCATCTTTGGTCTTCATATATTCCTTTAAGGTTCAGAGGTCTTTTTCCAAACCAGAGCACCTAGCTTGGACCTCAGTGTTAGCATTCTCCAAAGTGGCCAGCTTGGTCGACAGATCTTCCTTATCTTTCTTTAACACTTCAAGTTCCTTTTTCAACTCTTTGGTTCTCCAGACCTGTCTCTTCTGCAACAACCCGAACTGCCTTTGTTGCATCCTTCATTTTCTTTCCCTTCATCTTTCTAGGAGCCTTGGCTCTAGAGGGAAAAACCAACTTACCATCTTTTTCTTCTGTTCGTTTAAGGATGACAACTGGGGGAGGGGTGTGGTCAATTTTTCCCATGTGAGATCTCTTCGGCCTATGGTAATCCACAGATAAGATCTCACCATATTGCCAAAGGTGAAGAAGTTGTGGAAAGCATTCCCACAACGTTCGGTGGCCCATGCATTCAGCTTGGCACATGTAGTCTGCCCCTCCTCCAGATATCCGGTATACTCCTTCGGTAATACTGAAAAAGAAGTAATGAATGATTCAGAAGTGGAATGTTTGTAAAGTGAAAATGAGAAAATGAAAAACAAAATTGAAGAGCTTACTTGTACTCTACCACCTACTAGTAAGCATGCTAGGGTTAATCTTGGCTTTGATCTTTCTCCCATTTTCCCATGACCCACTGATGAGTAAGAACTGAGTTCTCCAATTCTTCTCCGACTCCAACAAATCATCTACCATTTTGAAATTATTTCTCATGTTGTGGTGATAGAATGGGATGTGGTGATTCTTGCACAGACTTGCCATAACAAAAAATTGCTCCATAGGGAGAGGGATTCCGGACAGCCTTGATGCCATTATGCAGGCAAGGAGGGAGTACCAAGCATTTGAACTTAATTGGCTTGGGCAAAGCTTTATCAGGTGAAAGAACCTGGCAATCTCTGGGTCTAAGGGGAATCTGAGACCACAGTTGAACACTTCGGTGTAGATAACCACTTCATTAAGTTTGTAGCCCATCGGAGTCTCCGGAGTGACAGGTATTCTCACTTTCATCGACTCTAGGATCCCCCACTTTGTCCGGATCTGGCCCAGCTCGGCCGTATGAGTATAGACATAATTTATGTTCTGCATGGCCAACAAATACTTAACATTGACTTTCTAAAAGCAAGGCTTTACCTTACCTTCCAAGCATTCTGGGAGATCTGGATGAGCCACACCAACCTTCACTTTGCCTTTTCCTTTTCTATAAGAGACAACATCCCCAGTTTTCCCTAAGGCTTCAGTTTCGAAGGGGGCCTCTTCAATATTGTCCTCCATCACTTCTTCCATCACTGTGGAAGGTTTATCAGTTGTTGTGGATGAAAGGGTGTTAACCTTTGGCTCTACGGTATGTCCGGATGATTGAGCTCTAGGTTTTTCCAAAGGCCTAGTGTCCGGTTGTGGCTTAGTTCCGGAGGACTTTTCTTGAGAAGCTACTTTGGATGGCTCTGATCCGGAGGGATTATCTCGTGGGGCTCTTATAGATATATTCGATCCGGAGGGTTTATCTTTGGATATTGTTTTAGAGGCTTCCAGTTTGGAGGGTTTTGATTGTGATACAGTCACTTGGGCCTTCACCAAACGAGTTGTCCGGCGTGAATTGGATTTTGCTGGAGATTTTTTAATATTTGATCCCATGGCTATGAAAGGGGAGGGTTTTCTAACACTCGATACTGCTTTTTCTTTGGTAGTAGAAGGCTGGGACTCTTGAACAGAGGAGCCTGAAGGGATTGGTGAAAGATTTTGTTTGAATAGCCATTTGGGTTTTGGATTTCTGGTAGAAGATGATCCTTGATCAGCTTCTTGGGATGGTTTATCAGACTTTTCGCTGGGAGAGACCGGGAGACCGGCAACGACACGCCTCTTTCGTTTAACTTTCCTTGCTTTCTCTAACTCAGACAGATTCAATCAGCCGCTTTTTACAAGATCGTTTCTAGCCGTGAACATAAAACTAACCAACAACGAATTTAAATAAGAGGAATGAAAGCTCTGAAGAAGATTTTTGAGTGATAAAGGTAATGAAACAATAAAAAATGATTTTCATATTGATAAAAAAGGTAACTAATACCTAGAAGAAGACGAAGAGGTTTTCGCAATGATTAAAGACGGTGCTGACGTGGGAAAAAATAACTTCATATGCTACTTTCTAGGGTTAGTGGGAGCGCCAATATAGGTAAAAAACGGCTGGTAGGTCAAATCAGATTGTGACATGTGTCCCACGATCCAAAGAAATACTCTTAGAATTCTGGGAAAAAGTCAGTTCGGAAAAACCTCAACCTGAATACACAAGCAGGTCAGAAAATGTTGTCACTGACTAAGTGAATTTTTTAGTCGTGCCAAAGATTTTTGACAAGCTTTAAAAAAGGGGCTACTGATGAGTCCGGATAACTTCACCACTGCTTACTGAGATTTCCGGACAAGGGAAATTTGGACAAAGTCTTGCCACTGAACTATCCGGACATGACATAAGTAAAATCAACTAAACACATTTTGACTAAGCTATATGCTAATCAGCTTAATAAGTAAATGGGTCCTTAAACTTGACCTGGTTTCATAATTCGACCCGAAAGCCCATGGATCCATAACTAAGGGTATAAATACCCCAACCACTTTTATTAATGAGGGTAATGAAACACTTGACAAAGTTACCCTCAGCTTAAAATACAACCAGGCAGCTCAAATCTCTCAGTACTGAACACCCAAACATTTAATACTCTCAAAATGTTTCCAAACACTTGACAAAGTTACCCTCAGCTTAAAATAAACCCCACTAAAGCTGAACACAACTTGAGTTTTTCAATAGCTACTGTCTTTGTTAACATATCACCTGGAATCTTGCTTCATTGGATCTTTTCTAGCATCATCCAATAAATATATAATGAAATGATAACGAAGACTGATGTGCTTGGTTCTCGAATGAAATGTTGAATTCTTTGCCAATTGAATTGCACTTCGACTATCACTATGCAGAACATTTTTCTTCTGTTTGAATCCCAACTCGGTTAACAAACCTTGAAGCCATATCATCTCTTTACTAGCTTCGGTTACTGCTACATACTCAGCCTCTGTAGTTGATAAAGTGTCAATTTTCTGTAACTTTGACATCCAACTAACAACTGTAGTTCCGACAGTAAATATATATCCGGTGGTGCTTTTCCGGTAATCAACTTCACCTCCAAAATTTGCATCTACGTACCTTGTACCATTAACTCACCCTTACCAAAGTACAAACACTTTTCTGTGGTACCTAGTAGATACCTCAAACTCCATTAGACAGCTTCCCAATGAATTTTCCCTGGATTTGACAAAAACCTACTCACAACTCCCACTGTATGACTAATGTCTGGTCTCGTACAAACCATTGCATACATCAAACTTCCAATAGCTGAGGCATAAGGAACCTTAGCCATGAAGTTTTTTTCTTCATCTGTCTTAGGGGATTGATCCTTGGATAAACGAAAGTGACCTGCAAATGGTTTACTAACTGCTTGGCATCACACATGTTAAATCTCTTCAAAACGCGATCGATGTACTCAGACTGAGATAACTGTAAAACTTTTATATGCTTATCTCTTGTGATTTGCATTCCAAAAATCTTCTTCGTTGGACCCAAGTCCTTCATGTCAAATTCTTTTGACAATTGTTGCTCCAATCTTCTAATATAATCACAATCTAAACCCGCTACTAACATATCATCAACATAAAGTAGAAAAATGATAAACCTGGACTTACATCATTTAAAATAAGAACAGTGGTTATAAAAACTCTCTTTGTGCATAAAACCGTCAAATTTCTTGTACCACTGTCTTGGAGCTTGTTTTAGACCATACAAACTTTTCTTGAGTCTGCATACCATGTTTTATATCCCTTTTTTAAGAAACCTTCTGGGTGATACATGCATATCTCCTCATCCAAGTCCCCATGAAGAAATGCAGTCTTCACATCTAGTTGTTCAAGATAAAGGTCTTCAATGGAAACAATACTCAACACTGATCTAATAGTATTGAGCTTCAAAACTGGAGCAAAAATATTGGTGTAATCAATTCCTTCCTTTTGATGGAACCCTTTAACAATTAGTCGGGATTTGTATCTCTTAGAGCCATCATGCTCATCTTTCACCCGATACACCCATTTGTTATGAAGTGCCTTCTTACCCATTTGCAACTCAGCTAGTTCCCATGTTTCATTTAAGATTAAAGACTTCATCTCATTTTTCATGGCAAGCTCCCACTTGCTAACATCACTGTTCTGGCAAGCTTCATCAAAGCATTCAAGTTCCCCTACATTGGTAAGTAAGAGATAGTTCAAGTATCTTCTGTTGGGAACATAGGGTCGGGAAGATCTTTGCAAAACAGGAACTGCCTCGCTAGGCTGTAGGGTGTCGGATTGGTGTCGATCGGTTTGTCCAACGGACTCTCCTTGCTGAGGGGTTAATCTGATTGGCTATATTTCTTGACTATCTAGGACTTCATCGATATCTGCAAATACTGATTCATACTACTTTGAGTCATTTGCTTTGGTTTTATGTTTGTCCTTGTACATCACTGTTTCATTGAAGATCACATCTCTGCTTTGTATCATCTTTATGTTTTCTTCATCCCAAACACGATAACCGAACTCATTTTTGCCATAGTCGATCAATAAACATTTCTTCGATTTCGGATCGAGCTTGTTCCTGCCTTGATCACTTATATGAACATATACAACCAAAAAATCTTAGATGTGATAATTTTATATCCTTACCACTCCATACCTCCTCGGGTATTCTATGTTCTAAGGGAACCGATGGGCCTCGGTTAACCAGGTAAGCCGATTTGTTGATCGCTTCTGCCCAGAACTACTTCGGTACACAAGATTGTATACGAATGCATCTAGATTTTTTCATTAGCATTATGTTCATACGTTCGACAATACCATTATATTGAGGTGTACCTGTCACAATTCTCTCCATCCTGATCCCATGTTCATAGTAAAACTTCTTGAATTTGGTGTCCTCATATTCACCACTATTATCGGTTCTCAACTTTTTAATCTTCGGACCTATCTCATTCTCAACCATAGATTTCCATCCTAAAGACATCAAACAGTTCATATAGATGAAACATTATCGATAAAGGTCACAGAATAGTGTTTCCCTCCTATAGATGAAACAGTTGTTGGCCCCCAAACGTCAAAGTGAACAAGCTCCACCCTTTTTTTTCTTTGGGGTTTTACCACTCGTCTGAAAACTGACCATTTTCTGCTGTCTAAGTATGCAATCTTATAACATGTCTATATCGACTGACTTAAGACCTGGAAGCTTCCCCTTCGACTACATAATTTTCATACCCTTCACACTCATGTGGCCAAGCCTCTACCAAACATTTGGATTTTTGTTTCCTGTTACTATTGCAATTGAACAACTCGTTTATGCTGTCTTGTAAAGAGTACCACTCTTCTTTCTGCGAGCAACCGTCATTGCTCCCTTTGAAATCTTCCAACTGTCACCATGGAATATCGTATTGTAGCCTTCGCTAGCCAAGTGTCCTACTGAGATTAAGTTCTTTCTTAGATTGGGGATATGTCTGACATCTTTCAGTTCTCACACAGACCCATTCAACCTAATCTTCACAATACCTTTACCAATAATATCACAAGGTTAATCATCACCAAGATATACTTTTCCAAGGTTACCAGGAACATACCTCTCGAATAGTTCTTTCTTTGAAGTCGCATGAAACGATGCTCTAAAGTCTAACACCCAAGACTCTTCCCTGCTTTCTAAGGAGCATATTAACACATAGTCTCCTTCTGAAGTGATATTTTCCTCTGTCTTCTTCTCCTGGTCCTTTGGTTCTCTCTTCTACTGGAATTTATAGTGCATGGTCTTCCCACAATTCCAACACTCAATGTTTTTCAACCCCTGGGAATTTTTAGGTTTCCAAAACTTGGACCTATAGTCTCTTGATTTGCCTTGGTAGTTCGATTTACCGCGTCCATATTCTCTGGTTGAATTTCTTTCTCTCGACTCTGTATGTAAGACTCGGGAGATTGATGACTCACCTGATTCTCTCCTTCGCATCTCTTCACTCAGAACTAGGTCACAAACATCATCAAATTTCAACTTATTGCTTCGTGACGAGCTACTCACCTAATTCTCTCTTTAAAATCTGTATGTAAGACTTATGGCTTCCAACTATCTGGTAGCGAAGACAGCATTATCAGTGCATATTTCTTCATCAAAATCAATTTCAACTGAACTCAACCGGGTTGTGATTTTATTGAATTCATTGAGGTGTTGAGCTACCGAAGCCCCTTTCGTCATTCGCAAATTGAATAAACGCCTCATCAAGTGAACTTTGTTAGACGCTGATGGCTTCTCATACATAATGGAGAGAGCTTTCATAAGACCCGCCGTGGTTGTCAAATTAAACCTTGAGAAATGTGTTTTTGGGGTCCAATCCGGAAAGTTCTTGTGTTATGTCTGTAAAGAAAATACGTTAATTTCCTGGCAAATCACTTCGAAATTTTCTTGAGGTAAAGAGGGGTTTGGGGAAAATACACAATTTTCCTACAATCAAATAAAAAGAAAAGAAACACAAAAAAGTTAAATCAATCACACAATTGTTAACGGAGTTCAACAAATTATCCCTACGTCTCCGAACCTGCTGCAGATTAATTTTATTAGAAAGACACAGTGATTCTGTCGTTTTCAATGCATACACAAAAAACCCTAGCACTTGGTTTTGTAGAGACTGTAGGACTTAAAAGGGAAAAACATTTTACAGTCCTTTATGTCTAATTTTGTACCCACTAAATTACACTGTCTTTTCAATTCACTCCAGCTCTCTTTAATGTGTTTAACACTTGCATCATCTTCACTATCTTCTCATCTAGTATCTCTTCTATCCAATAAAATGAATGTTGAATAAGGATGGACTATTATGTCAAAATAACCATGTCATAAGCGAAAGATAGATTCAGCCTGATCCGGATCAATTAATGCTCTATTAGCTATGGATCCTCCTCAGAGAACTAAAAAGGTTCAAAAAATAATCGGGCGCTTGGCTGCGTTAACTTCATTTATTTCAAGATCATCTGACAAGTGTGTTCAATTTTCCAAGTATTAAGAAATTCTAAAGACTTTAATTAGTCTCCATAATGTGAACACGCTTTCCTTGAAATCAAGAAGCATTTATCTTCGCCTAAGACGTTGTTCAAACCTATTCAGGGGGACAAACTCTATATATACTTAGATGTATCGGAGTATGCAGTAAGTGTTATGCTAGTAAGATAGGTGAATAATTACCCCCATCCGGTTTATTATGTTAGCAAAAGTCTGTTGAATGTTGAAAATAGATATTTGAAGTTAAAAAAGTTGGCCTTGGCATTGGTAATAGCAACCCGAAAAATGAGACCATACTTCCAAGCACATTCGAATGTTGTTCGAACATCTTTTCTTTTGAAGAATATTCTCTAAAAGACTGATATATCAAGCAGGATGACCAAGTGGTTAGTTGCGCTGGGTGGTTTTGATATTGATTTTGCACCCCAAACGGCAGTTAAGGCTCAATCAGTGGTCGATTTTTTAGTAGAGTTTCATACTGATAGGCCTCCTGGGAAAATGCAAGAAAACCAGTCTAAAAGAGAAGGGGTAGTCCAAACTGATGGCGGATACTCTGTATCAAGCTATATGTTTTGGTTTCAGGACGTCCGACAATGAATCTGAATATGAAGCAGTCATAACCTTTCTCATACTAGCCCTTATATGTGGTGAAAAAAAATATTCCAATTGATGAGTGAGTCCCCACTACTTATTCATCATGCTCAGGGGAAGTCAGAAGCAAAGAAGGAGCAATTGATAAAATATTTGCTCATATTGAGAAAAAATGCTGGAAGCTTCAAAGTTATCCAATACGAACATATCCCTAGATCGGAGAATATTGTGGCTGACTCTCTAGAGACGATAGCCTATTCTGAATCTTACCCATGGATTCTGATGCTAGAGTGTTCATCAATAAATTCAAGCCAAGAAAATGGTAAAAGGGATGAAGAAAGTATGATTATATTTGTCATTTAACCCAAAGACTCGAGGTATGATATTTTTCAATTTATTTCCGATTGAATTTTACCTCCGGATAAAGACCTAGCTAAAAAATATTAAATATAAGGCTCGTGGTTTCTTGGTATTAAGAGAAGTTCTTTATAATAAATCGTTTAGTAGACTCCTCTTGCGTTGCTTAGGATTTGAATAATCCCAAAATGTTCTATCTGAACAACACGATGGAGAAGGCTCTGCACATTGTGGCTACAAGGCCTTAACCAGAAGAGTCTTGTTAGTAGGGTACTACTGGCCAACGATAATGGCAGATGCCAAAGATATGGTCAAGAGGTGTGATCCTTTCCAGATATTTGGAAATAAAATCAATGTGCCATCGGTAACTATGGAGTCCATATCTGAACCCATATCTTTTGATAGATGGGGTTTAGATTTGGTTGGACCTCTTCCCATGGCATTCGGAAGATATCGAACAATAATAGTGGCAATTGACTATTTCTCTAAGTGGATAGAAGCAACACCCTTAGTTGGAACCACTTCTAATGCGGTTATAGAATTTATTTTATCCAACATATGTTTTGCACTTCGAGAGGAATTCGACTTTGTTTTTCTTCATCCATCCAACCTCATGCTAATGGGAAAGTTGAAGTTGCTACTCAAACAATCTTGTTAGGATTAAAGAAGAATCTGAAGGGTGCTCCAGGAAAATGGCCAAGTTATTTGCAAGAGGTATTGTGGGCTTACCGAACTACTCCCCGGACTGCTACAGAAGAATCCCCTTTTGCCCTTATTTATGGGATGGATGCAATCATACCTATAGAATTTACTTTACCATCTTTCAGGATCCAAAACTATTCCAAACAGGATAATGATATGGTAGTTAGAAATCAGTTGGATTTGATTGAGAGAAAATAGTCAAAGCATATTTAAGAACAACACACAATCAGGGTTTAATGAGAAGCAAATTTGCATCCAAGGTTAAAATAAGAAATTTTCAATTGGGGGATAGGAGGGTCCGTATATGGTATGTGAAAAAGTCAAACCATGGACAAATAGACTTCAAGACAAAGAGAGAATGGTTTCGAAGAACCCATTAGACACTGAATATCTCAGGTTATATTTATAATAGAATTCTCTTGTAAATATTTACCTTCTCATATCAATGTAAATATTAAGGGGGCATACTCTTTTCTACCCTGGTGGCCCGCGGAGATTTTAATGAGGTGTCTGGGTTTTTTTGAATTATATTTTATGCCTTCTTAAAAATTCTTGTGAATAGTATAAGGAGATCGGATAAATTAAATACTTATTAAACACCTCGACTCTCAAATGAAGTATCTTTGAGCTGACCAGATTTACTAAACACTTGATCAGATTCATTAAACACTCTTGAATGGAGTCATTAAACATTTATTAAACAAGTCGGAAATATTAAAAACCACTTAAAACATTAGCTACAAAAAGAGAATGGAGCTTGTACAAAAGAAAGATTTGATTTGATATTTAAACTTGATCGGAATGAGTCTGACCCACAATTCTGAAAATGTCTTGGCCATCCAAGGACTTTGGCTCATAAGACAAATATTAAAAAACATAACAAAATGCCTTGGCCATCCAAGGACTTTAGTTCTAAAACACAAAATAACATTATAACCTTAGGGCTTGTTCCCTCCGGTTTCTTCATCACCTTCACCTTTCTTGGGACTCTTGAGTTTAGCGCTTGAACTCTCATCAGTTCCTTCACCAAAATCCTCTCCACTTCAATAACCGCGCTTATCACCATCCACCATGGTATGGAAATAAATTTCCTTGTATGGTACATATTTCTACAAAGGACCAAGGGTCCTCTTTGGAAACGTTTCATGGAATAGAAGAACCATGTCCGATTTGACCCCCTCGTTTCTTTTTTCCAGAAACTCCACCATACCGGTAGCATACTTCTCTATGGCAACAGTTATCTCTTGAGCCTTGCTATCCTTTATGGATTTTTTTTCTTCCTCTTTTCTAGAGAGATATTTTTCTAGCTTTTATCTTTCTTCGGTTAAAGTGGAAATTGTATTGGTGCTGGTGGTGTGTTGCTCCTTCAAAGCTTTGATTTCGTTGAAAAAAATTGGTTTCCAAGATATAGTATTTGGTTCGAATCTCCTTTTCAGCGCTCTTAGACTGACGAAGTTCAGTTGCCAAATCCTCCTTCTGTTTGTTTAAAGCCTCAATCTTGTTCAAAGAAGTGGTGAGATCGGCAGTCAAATTCTGATTTAAGATGGTAAGAGTGTCAATGCTTGCAGTTTGTTCCATGGTCAGTCTCTCCAGGTCCACTATTGGCCTAATAAAGCCCAAAACTGCATGGCCTAAGGTGTCTTGTTTGGCTGACACCTCAAAATATTCGCTATTATAAATAACGGCGTTGGGAATAATGGACTGAGAGTTGGATCCAAAAGCATCATTGTCGATGTCACTGAAGTACATGTTGCAAAACTAATCCAGATTAACATCTCCCTCGTTAGGTGGCTGGTTAACGGTAGGACGCTTTGGTGAAGGAGGATCGAGAGTTACCTCTAGTTGTGAAGGAGCATCAAGTGGCAATGTAGGATTGTCAACCGAAGGCTGAAGAATTACCTATGACCCCAGGTTGCTTTTGTTGTTCTTACTTGCTCTTCCATCATCACCTTTTTGGGGCCTTTTATGACATTTCTTCTTGGTCGATTCCCCAGTTTCCCTGATTGTTGCAGCGACAACTTTCAATAAGGCACAATTTATCACTTTAGGATTCTATGAACTGACTGTTTCAGGGTTCTGAGAAGTAGTTTGTTTTTAGATTTTGCCTTATTCTTCCTCCTGACTTTGTTAAGATGACTAGGAGCTTTACTCCGAGCTGGTAAGTATAGCTTGTCATCCTTAGCCTCTGTCCTCCTTAGTATAACATCTGATGGAGGGGGAGTGGTTAATTGTTCCCAGCTAAGATCTCTGCTTCCGGTGGAGTTCCATAGATGGGATCTCAACATGTTTCCCGAAGTGAAACACTCGTCGAAACTAAGCCTCTATTTTTTCTGTTGCCCATTGATTTAATTTGGAAAGGGTAACTTTTCCAGCCTCTAAGTACTCAGGAAACGTCTTTGAAAGTACTGCATGATTAAACAATAGTCAGTTAGGTTTAAAAATTAGAAAGTTAAATGTAACTAAAAGATTAAAGTAATCTTACCTGAGCTCCTCCAATACCTAGTCAGTAGACTCAGATTTGTTTGATAGTTAATCTTTTTGTTGTTCTCCCAAGCTCCACTGATGAACAGAAATTGAATTCTCCATGGTTTCTCAGCCTCTAGCAGGTCGTTCACCACCTTGTAATCATTCCCCATGTCATAGTGATAGAAGTGGATCTGGTGGTTCATTCATAAACGAGCAACATCAACAAATTGTTTCATAGGAAATAGAATTTTAGATAGTCGGGAAGTAATGATGCTGGCTACGAGGGTGTACCACACATTCGGACTCAGCTAGCTAGTGAAAATCTTAATCAACTATAAGTACCGAACTACTTCTGGGTCCAACGGGAAACGAAGTCCCCAATTTAGCACTTCGATGTATACCACCAGTTCATTGATCTTTGCAGTCTATAGGAGTCTCTGGAGTGACTGGAATCCTAACTTTAGTTGACTCGGGGAAGCCCCACGCCATCTGTATCCGGTCCAGTTCAGTAGTATGTGTATACACATAATTAATTTTTTGAAGGACCAACAAATATTTCGCATTTACTTTACGAAGATTTGGCCCAACTCTATCTTCTAAACATTCTGGGAGGGTTTCAGTGTTAGGAATCCTGTCTTTTGGACCAAACTGGTGTGGGATTCTTAGTTTGTCGGAATGTTTCCAGTGGGGTATCCTCCCCACTGTCATCCATGGTTTACTCTATTATAGTTTATTATTGATCGGTTGGCTTAGCCCGATTGACCTCTTTTTTAACTTGAGTGGCTCATAAAGAATAGACGTGTTGTCCAGATTAATTAGGGATTGGGAAGTAGGTTTTAAGGCATCCGAATTGACATTCTTGGATGAGGAGAGGTTGCTTTTATATTTAGAGAGCCGAGTAACTCTTCGGGGTGTGATTTCTTCTGCGTCTAATCCTATGGTTATGAAGGATGATGGCTTTCTAACCCTAAAAACAGTTTTTCTCTTAGGAAAAGAATTTAAAGAAGCTTGAACTGAGGGTTTAGGTTCTAAAGTAGATAAGGTAGGAATGAAAGAAGGTTTTCGCGATACCCATATTCGAGATGATGATGTGCTCTTATCAAGTCAACCACTAGGATAACTACTCCACCAGGAGAAATGGGGAGTCCAGCTGCGATTCTTGCCTCATTTCTTGCTTCTTTTCTTTCTCTCTCTAGGTCTGATAGGTTCAACCAACCTCCTTTAATCAAAGTTGTTCTAGATGTGAAAATATAATCCTTCAAACACAAAAAGAAATCAAAATCTCAAGCTTTCTCTCTCTAAGAAAAGATTTCTTATTAAAAAAACTAAACAGTAAAACAATTTTAAATAGAGATTCAAACCACTTGAGTCTTTCTTATGGGGAAGATGAAACGGTTCGAACAATGATTAGGGCCTATTAAGTCTACCATAATCACTTTTTGAACGGTTGAGAGCTTCAATCGAAACGTGACAGATATCAACTTTTTCATTTACAAAACTAAACCCCTTCGGGTCCGATTCGTGTTCTGTTAATAAATAAGTTAGCTAAAAATAATCCGAACAGACAATACGTGACTCAACTATGTGCTAACACTGAACCGGATCCATGATCTGATCCATAAGGCCCATAGGTCAAAGAAATAGTATAAATACCCCAACCAATCTCATTTAATAGGTTGGACTTTTTCTAGAAAACATTACAAGCACACACCTCTTTTATCTCACTACTCACTATCCAAAAAATAAGATTACACTCATAAACTTCCCAAAATACCATTTAATAAAAAATTATCCTCACCATGAGTGAGCGTCTTTCTCCTTCTTCTGTTGTTTTAGGTGAGCATTCAATATAGTGTACAAGGAAACACATTCTGAAGGTTAAATTTTTTCACTCCGCAAAGAATATCCCATGGATAGGATCCCATTTTTGTATAACTAATTACAAATTCTAACTCTTCTGTAGACGATCGTATCAACTACAAATCACGTTCATTGAACTTCATACTATCATAATTGTGAATCCCGTATACGATCTCTAAGGACCATAAATCATCATTTACCGAATTTCCTTTAAACGTGAAAGGGCATCCGCGTTCTTGTAGACTTCCTCTTAAGATCCTTTGGTTCTACCAATTTCGTGTACGTTTCCAATCTCTCGCACAAAAACAATAATCTAGAATTGTTCATTCTTTGTGTATTATCACGATGTCTTAATACAACTATGAACCGCTATCCTTTGCGATAACCTTAACCCAATCAATCAATTGTTATTGTGTATAGTTGGCTTTCGTGATAAACAAATAAATATAATCGAAAACGCAAGTCTCGGGTACTCCGTCAGTATCCGAACATCAAATTTTTCTAACCAGAATTGTTAACCTCGTCCTACATTATCAAGCTATTAAGAAAAAAATAAGTTGATGCTTCAAACCGTTGGTACGAAAATCCTACATCGACGGTGTGGATAAACAATAGATACACAAGTGGCGTATAAATTCTAAACCTGCCATATACAAATTCCACACCGTCGATACCACTAACTAATTTTCAAGACATATTTATTTATACAATATACAAATTCCACACCGTGGATACCACTAACTAATTTTCAAGACATATTTATTTATACAATATACAAATTCCACACCGTCGTACCACTAACTAATTTTCAAGACATATTTTACACCCTTATACCGTTCGTGTTGGCAATATAGATAGAAATGTGGTTCCAAAAATTTTTAAAATTAAAATAACTATTCTATATAAATACATAAAATAATAAAAGGCCAAAAAATACTTATTTTTCAGAATCAGTTAGGAGAATATTTTGATAAATTTAGCATCATGAATTAAATACTAAACTTATCGTCTCATCGTAGTCGATAAACATTCACTGAATATTTTATCGCAGTCAAAGAAATATTTATCGAACATTCTGAAATCAAACCGCAATATGTAAAATATACGACATAGTGGACAGATTTTGACGCGTTTTGAAATCAAATGACAGTATCAAAAAAAAATTCATTTGATTTGATGTAGTACTATTACGAAAAGTGTCATATCAATCTGTTTACTTGCTAGCAACTAACGGCATTAATTACTAAACTTTTCAGCACCATCGCTTCGAAAATTGATGATCACACCTACTTAACATGGTTGTATAGTAAGTAGAGACATCAATGCTTGGAATCCAAACTCTTATCCAACTCTTTTAAACATTATAGTATCTCCTCTTATTATATAATCGATACCATCTAGGCACTACGTTCCTCACATATAAACCTCTCTATTTCAAATACATTTTGACCAAAGTGCTACGCGGTTATGGACCTGACTTACTGGCTAGTAAGGCACCCTAGAATTTCACATTTCACATGGCAGAAAGGAGAAACCCTAGGTTCATCTAACCTCTTCCTGGTCTCCGTAGTATTTTGGTATCTCTCCCTCACTTACCTCCTCTCTCATGTCCCTCTGATCCCTACTCTATCACCCAAGTTTCTTAAACGTATAACAGCCGTCCACAACATGCTTCTCCTTTCGCTGTCTCTCACCATGGTCTGTGGATCTTTCTTCGCCATGCTTTCCACCGGACCGGATGTCCCTTACATCATTTGTCTTCCTAAGAACACAAAACCTGACGGCCCTTTATTTTTTTGGGCCTATGTCTTCTACCTATCGAAACTGACTGAGTTCCTGGACACTTTGTTGATCATCACCGGAAAATCATTTAACCGCTTGACATTTCTCCACGTTTTTCACCATGCCACCATAGTGGTCCAGTGCTATGTAATGTTGAATACTTCACAGTCTTCTTTTCCAATGGTTGTGTTGGTGAATTCGTTTGTCCATGTTGTGATGTATACCTACTATCTTTTGTGCTCTATGGGTATCCGCCCAAAGTGGAAGAAATTGCTCACAGATTTCCAGATTCTCCAGTTCGCATCAGCCATACCATGGGCTGGAATGCTAATTTACTATCATTTGACTGGTCCTGGTTGCTCTGGTATGTTGAGCTGGTGCTTCAATGGTGTGTTTGTTGCTTCTCTTATTTTTCTGTTTCTTGATTTCCGCACCAAATGTTATGATACTAATAAGACTAAAAGCTGTTGATTCTTCTTATGTATTTCATATGATTTCATGATTTGAACTTGTGCAATATTATTCGCATGTCCATTTTTAGATATCTATTTTCTTGGGGGCCGTATATCCCACAGGTTTCTTCTTATAAACTCCTTAATTAGGATAAAGTTTTATTAATCATAGATAAAATGTTACAAATTTGATGGTGGTGGCTAAAAATTATCATGAACTTTTTATATATCCAGCGGAACTACTTAAGAAAAAACTGAAAGTTAATAAAAACGCTATTTTTATTGGTCCTAAAATGTAGGAGATTTTGTCGAGCTGACATGAACCACTATATATTGTGAATGCAACCATCTCCACTCGAGATGTCTTATGAGAGGGAGTATGAGAGGGAGTTCAATCATATATATAGTCTATTATACTCTAATCCATATCCACGACGGGGAGTTAAATCCAATATATATTTTATATACTCTAACCCATATCTAGGGCCGTTGTTCGGTCCGGTTCGGTCTGGATTTTGAAGAAATCGAACTGTACTTGCTAAGTTTTCGGTTTTAATTTTTAGAACCGGACCGAACCGTTAAGTTCTCGATCCGGTCCGAGTTCGATCCGGTTCCGTTTCGATTCCGGTCGGTACTACCTAAAAGGAAATTAATTCAATATTTTTTTTTTCTTTATTGGATTAAATGATATACTAAAATTTATAAGGTATTCTATTGGTAATTAACTATTAATTTTGATACTACAAATAAATAATAATAATAATAATAATAATAAATAATCGGTTCTAACGGTTTTATTGGTCTGATTTTTTATCAGTTCAACCGATTTATCAGTTTATCGATTTTATCGGTTCGATTTCTTATCGGTCCTATTGATTTGATTGGTTCGGTTCCTAACCGATTTTTCTATTTGATTCCTTATCAATTTTCTCGATTTTTAAAATAAAATTGTGAACCGGACCATTAAAATTCGATCCGATTTTTAATCCGGTTCTTATCGATTCGATCCATAGTTCTGATCCGGTTTTCGGTTCTGGAGAACAGTTGAAGACCCTACCCATATCCATGATGCAAGCAGCAACTACCACATTTACTCACAGACATACTATATATTTTTTTTTTCCGAAAGGAACCCGCAGCCGCTACTCAGAGTGTAATGAGTGCGCATAAAGTAAACCCTCAGTCTGACGCGGTAGCCTGCAAACCAACGCCAGAAGGTAAACCACACAAGATGACAGGCTCAGCCGAGAAAGCGTATGTAGAGGGACTCGAACTCATGACGTTTTGATCATAAGAATGCCATACTCAACCAACTCGGCTACCCCTTAGAAGCAGACATACTATATACTGGCCACATAAAGACTTGTTTAGAGTGAACGAGATAAGAGAAAATGTGAGGACCCGCGGTATCAAAATATCAACTACCCAATAAATTGCATACCTTTCTATATACATTTTAGAATATTTTTTTATTATGATTAAATTGTGATGTTATTTTAATAATTTTTTATTTTAAAAAAAAATATCTTCAGTTTTGAAGATATCAAATAAGGTTTGGATTCAAAGAAAAGGTTAAACCGACCAAAACACGTTTAATATATAAATAACAGCGGATATATTTTTCAAAAGACAATAATTATGTCAAATGATTATTTTATTAATGGTTCACCACTATGATAGTAGATAGAATGTTTATTTTTTCGGAATTGAATAAATTTTTGATACATGAAGTTCATGTATAAGTGAGGTTGTTAATGGATCAATAAATACATATATTATTTTTTAGTAACCGAATGTCGATGTTATATCCGTTTTATGTCTGTATAGAGATTCGATTTAAAAAAATTTTACTGGTTGCTTTTATAGTCCAGACAAACTGATTGAGGGAGTACTATCTTTAGAAAAAGATGTCGTTTTTTTTTCGAATCTAATACATTCGGGGACCCATATGAAGTATCACGTGTCTAGTTCGGTGATGAAAAATCATATGGAGAAACATAACCTATCGGCCAAAATAGTGGTAATACATTTGGTTGCCATGTTCAAGTCACCCGATATCTTATGTTATTCTACTATTTGGTTTCATTTGATTTACCCGTAATTCAGGTTATATGTTTTGCTTTAGTATTTGGAATGATTATTTATGGGAAAAGGTAAGAACGTGAATAAGGTTATGGTATTTTATAACAGTAGAGGTGTAGTAGTTTTCTCGGACGCCTCAGTAGAGGACCTTAATAGTATTAATTCATTTAGGGAAGAAAATGATGGAGATTATATACAAGTAGTTAGTTGTCCTAGCGAAGTGGCATTCCCTAATACTATTAGGATTAAGCATATGAGTTAAACCTCGCTGTGACTTATTTATAAGAATTATTCATCTGAGGTCCGTAGCTCTGACGAGCCTATTGCCGAATGTATTCTTTTTCCTTTTACCGACCCACCCAATATCCCAATATCAAAAATAAGACATGATAAATCTATAACAACAAATTGGAATCACTGTAAATTTAGTGAGCAATGGTGATCATCATAACATGCAAATTTATCAGAACTCCATTTAAAATTGAGGAGTTAGTATAAGAGAGTCACATAAACATGTGCAATTAATTCTCTTTCAATCATCTAACGATACAAAATGAGTGCATGGAAATTATTGACTTGCCCGAGTCGAATATGAAATGGACGAAAGTCTTTTTTGTCATTAGTGGGGAGTGAAAACCTAATCATCAAAATGGTTAATACCAAACAAGAAACATTTAGCAACACAAAAGTAAAGAATTATTCTTCATAGTCGATGACAACATCATTCGCCTTATATGTTTCTCTACTTATGCTAGGTTTTATATTTTTTAAGTATAAGTTATATACTAGTTCAATAATATTTTTTTATACTCAAGTCTCTTTTTAGTTGATACTTTTGAAAGCAACAAGATATGAAAGCTTCCAAATAACCAACAAGTATATAAACTTTCTTTATTGACCTTAAAGTTTTCATTGACTCCAACTCTTCCAATTGTAACAGTTTGGCATGTATCCATTTTTCACTTACCAATGATTTAGAAACTTACCCGACTGTACCCTAGAGGCGCACTTCTCTGAGCTTAACTTGAGGTTTATGGTTCTTAGGTTTTTATATATTTTCTTTATATCTCAGATATGGTCTATGTCCTTGTGGATGTTAATCAAAATATCATCAATACACACTTTCATATTATGGCCTATTTAACTATAAAATTTATTTTTAATGAGGCTATGATACATAGCTATTGATTATTTAATCCAAATGCATGACTTTATAATAATATAAAACATTGTAGGTAATGAAATTAGTGTTTTCTTGGTCCTCGAGTGAATTTGCATCAAGTTGTATCCAGAGTATGCATCCATGAGCTTATTGCACGAAGTTGAATCTACTAAGTGATCTATCATTAGCCCCGAAAATGTGTCTTTAAGACATGTTTTATATTACAATCAACACACATGCACTATTTTCAGTTTTGTTTTCAATATAGCAACAAATTGGATGTCCATAATGGGTATCTATATTCTTGGATGTCTCCGATCTTAGATAGTTCGTCCACCTCAGCCTTAATAACATTTTACGTTTTAATTACAAAAGGCTCTTCTCATCTGAATGATATGTCAGATAATTACATTTATTGGAAATCCATGACACATGATGTTTGACGGTACCATTGTTACATTGTCAAACTTTCAAAAAATATATCCAATTGATTAGTAAAACAAATAAAAAGGTAGTTCAAAGACTAACCGAAAGAGCCGTACTAATTTTTAAACTTTTATCATACAGGAAACTCGGGCACTTTTGTAGTTTCTCTAAGGATTACCATGCTTAAGGTCTCACGATTACATTAAACGAGATCTTTTATAATTGTTACTTACTTTTTTTTAGTAAAGAAGGTCCCAGAACACCCTACTGTTTTTTTTATCCTTTTTGTAACAGTCATATATCCATTTACTATATAGAAAAAGAGCTGTTGTATTATCAAAGCAATTGTATGTTTGACGAGCCACGAGAGACCTATGATAGCGTTATAGATAATGCATCTTTCCACCATCATAAAAAGAATACTCATAGTTTCTTTTATTATTATCTTCATATGTAAACATTAATTTCAATTTAACTCGAGACTTTACAATCCTCTCTTATAATTCCCACTACAGTTGTATCAGAATTTTCAGTAAGCTGGTGGTATTTGCATCCTATTAAGTATGATTTTATAGTAGGACTTTTGATATGTATCAAAACCCTTTTTACTTCTAACCAGATAATACACACGATGATTTAAATAATATGGTTATAGTTTGAAGGCCATCATAAGTAAAACTTATCAGCGATATTGAAGCTTAGTGTAAATAATCAAATGTTATCCTTTGGTTCGAACGTATACATTTATCTTGAGTTAGTTATACCTTTTGTTATTCTCCTTCATCTAATAATGATCATGGATCTATCTCGCTTTTTGTTGAAGTTAAAGTAATCTTCCTCTTGGGCTTTGACCAATATTTGAGGGAAAATTTGGATGACCATGGTTTACTCTTTGTTTGGTTGTACTTTCCGTCTATCGATTATTCTCTGTTCAAGTTTATGATCAGATTTTACCTTATTTCAGACTCCCGAAGTTTATTTATTAACAAATCAAATCAATTTCTCATCCTTTATAAGTGTTTGAATCTCATATCTCAAGACCTTACATTTTTAATTGTAGTTTCTTATGTTGTTGTGGGACTTATGGTGCTAAAGGTTTTCCCTAGGTGTGAGCATTGATAACAACTTCTAAAACTCTACGAAATACTTATATTTTTATAACTTGTAGTTATATTATATGTTACCTTAGTATAGGTTTTCTGAAATATTCTCTATCCCTCGATTTTATTTGTGGTCACCCTGTCAGCCTAATATTCCATTATTCGGCATGAAACCTAGTTTGGGGGTTTCATGTCGGGAGATCGGTAGGATGGCCTAGAAAATAGAAGGGTAGCTGCACTAACTTGATTGATCGCTTATGGATTGACTGATAAGCTTTCATTATTAGTTGTGCAGCTGTAATCTGACGATTATGTCTCATTCTCGGTCACAGAGTTTTCTCCACATTGAGTTCTGACTCTACCTGGGCCAATCATGCACTTGATAAGGAAATATATTCCTTAGGGAATTAAATGTAATTAATAAGGACTTGAATGATAAGTTCTATTAATATAAGGTAAGATTAAAGTTTTACAAGAAGAGTAAGGACTGAACTGTAAATAAACCCCTTATGTAACCGAATTAGTAACTAACTCACTAGGCCTATTTAAAGAGTTCGAACAGTCTGATTACACCTATGAAATAATCAGAAGCGAAAGATTATTTTCACTACCTAGAAATCTCTCTGTTGATTCTTGATCAATATTCTCAATCTTCTCAATTCAATCTTTATTCTCACCAAATTGGCGCTAGAAGGAGGGGGCGAAGATACCTTGATCGATAGATAAAAAATCGAGTCTCGAATTTGTTCGTTTTCTGAAGAATTTTGTTTATATTTTTGTTGATCGGAGATGAATTCAGAGGAAGGAGGTAATCCACCTGTTCGGAAAGCTTTGGAGACGTTGAAATCTGATCTGCAAGAGAAAGAGGCAGGTAAGTCAATTCTGATTCAATCAAACCAATTTGATTTCGAAGGTAAAATGAATGAGATGATAAGAAAAGTGGCGGAGCTTGATGAATTTGTTAAAAAGAAGCAAGGTAATAATGACGCTCGACTTAGGTCTAAAATAGCAAGAGGTGATCGGGATGACCAGTCGGATCCGTCAAATGACGATGGCGATGTTCAATATGTACAGCGTAAAATACATTTTGAGCGTAAGAAGGAGCATAGTGGAATGAAAAGAAAAGGAAAGTTGCAGAAGCAGCGATATGTAGATTCTAGTGAAGAAGAGGATTTTGAAAGTTCGGAGTCGGATGAAACACCAAGATATAAGCATTCTCGAGGTCATTCAAGAGGAGGAGGATATGAGCTCCGACCAGCTAAAATATATAAGGAAGGAAGGTAAAGAAGGAAAGGCAAGCATATTCACCTCGGAAGCTTTCTCCTCAGAAGTATTCTCCTCAGAAATTTGAAGGTGAGTCAAGTTTATATGCTACTGTGGGAATGAGGAACGAAGACCAGTTCGTTCAAGGAGTCGATTGGAGGGACTCACCATTGATTAGTGAGATTAGATCTGTGCCGCTTCCGAGGCGGTTCGACATTTCTAAAATTGACAAGTTTGATGGAACTCAAGATCCAGATGATCATATAGAACAATTCAAAAACTATATGACTAATTTCGAAGATGATGATAAATTGGTGTGTAGAGCATTCTCTCAAACATTCAAAGGAACTGCACTAAAATGGTACAACAAGATTCCTAAGGAGTCCATTGCAAATTTTAGAGGCTTTTACACAGCTTTTCGAAGACAGTTTGTGGGAAGTAAAGAAATGAGAGCTAATGGAGATACGATAATACAATGTAAGAAAGCTGTGGGAGAAAAGTTAAAGGATTACACTAAAAGATTTGTGTCAACAAAAGCTGGATTAGATGATTGTGAGGAGGTGGTGGCTATGGCAGCATTTAGACAAGGATTGTTGCCAAGAGATTTAGTTGATGAGACTACAAGACGTAGGGCATTAACGTTTGGAGCTCTCATGGCTCAGGTTGAAGATCAGATCAAAGTCGAAGAATCTACTTGGGTTCGAGGAGGAGGTAGTACTGTTCAGAAAGGGAATAGTCAAGTGAACAATTCGAATAATAATTCATCGCGCCCGAGGGGTAACCAAAATGTTTCTAATCAAGGAGGTTCAAACTCATACCAAGGGGGTTCTTCGAGCTCATATCAAGGAGGTTCTAATCAGCACAATTCTAATAATCAACACCAATTCAGGATCAAGATCGAATGTGTGGGTAAGACCGGAATATTATGCGGATTTGACCGAAAGTGTGGCTTCGATATATGAGAAAACCAGGGGAACAGTAAATTTCAGAAAGCCAGCAGCGATTAATAGGCCAAGAGAGAAGCGCAATAACAAGTTCTGCAGATATCATGATGATATTGGACATGATACAAATGATTGTATTGCTTTGAAGAAGGAGATGCAGATTTTGATAGAGAATGGGAAATTGTTGGAGTATGTCAAAAAGAATGCTAAATCCATAACTCAAAAGGTAGGCAATCCTAATTCTAAGCAGGAAAGTGCACTGATGATTTTAGATGCTGGAGGTGATGAATTTGATGTAGCTTCGGAATATGTCGACCCAGACCCTAGTCGATTGTTGTTGATGTCAGTTGATGAGCCGATGTGTAAGGGACATGTTCGAGATTTGTGTGCGTTCTTTGAGTCACTGACAATATTTGGGGGAGATTCAATGACTAATAACACTAATAATTCGAGGAAGAGACATATAGTGAATTTAACGCATCAAATTGAAGGAGGAGCATCGGCATACCTAAGCAATAAGAAGGATGTCCCATTCATAATTTTCGATGGGGATGATTTGAGAGGAATTACTGGGCCACATGAAGATGCGGTGGTCATTGGAGCAGAAGTGTGTGGGGTGGAAATTCGACGAGTATTGATTGACACTGGAATCTCTGCTAATGTGTTGTTCAAATCAACATATGATAGATTAACCGCTCCGCCTCGGATAGAAAGGTCAGAAAGAACTATAATTGGGTTTACTGGCGCGACAACGAATGTAGTAGGGGAGTTTGAAGGTGAAATTTCTCTGGGAAAAGGGCCTTTCAAAAAGAAAGTACAAGTACTTTTTATGGTGGTAGATTATCCGTCGAGCTACAATGCTATCTTTGGAAGGTCAAGGCTGGCAAAAATACATGTTATAGTTTCTACAATTCACCAATGTTTGAAATATGTAGTTGGGGATCGAATCGGTGTAGTTCGAAGTGACCAAAAAGTGGCTAGAGAGTGTTACGTTGCTGCGTTTAGACTACGTGCTAAAAGTACCGATGATCCAATGGAGAAATAGCAGTTTGGGGGGTTGCCTTCTGGTGGTACAGATGAGGGAATTGATGATCCGAGGTCAACCCCGAGTTCTGTGGTAGTAAGTGAAGAAATAGAAGAATACGTTTTCAATGATGGCAGAGTACTTCGAATTGGGACTTTATTGTCTTTGTCAATGCGAGAAAGATTGTTGAATTTTTTGTCTAAGAACTTGGATGTGTTTGCTTGGAGGTCCGAGGATGTAGTGGGGGTCCCAATTGATATTATATGTCATAGCTTGGCGGTGGATTCGAAAATCAAGCCAATAATACAAAAAAGGAGAGCTTTTTCGTTGGAAAAATCTGAGGCCATAGTTGCTGAGGTAGATAGACTGTATAAGATGGGGCATATCCGGGAGTCCAAATATCCGAAGTGGACAGCTAATCCGGTAGTGGTAAAAAAGAAGAATGGAAAGTGGAGGATGTGTGTAGACTTCACAGATTTAAACAGAGCTTGTCCAAAGGATCCTTTTCCAGTACCTCGAATTGATCAACTAGTGGATTCTACTTCTGGAAACAAAATTTTAACGTTTATGGATGCATTTTCAGGATATAATCAAATTCGAATGAATCCAGAGGATGAAGAGAGCACAACATTTATCACTGATCGAGGTCTACATTGTTATAGGGTGATGCCGTTTGGATTGAAAAATGCTGGGTCTACATATCAAAGGCTGATGAATAAGGCGTTTGCTTCGCAAATATGGAGGAATATCGAAGTGTACATCGATGATATGCTTGTTAAGAGAAAAAGTGATGATGAACACATTGATGATTTAGAAGAGACGTTTTTAAATCTCAGAGCCATACAGTTGAAGTTGAACCCAGAAAAATGTACATTTGGAGTCCGATCTGGTAAGTTTCTGGCTGCGAGAAAAATGCGTCCGTACTTCCAAGCACATACAATTGTGGTTCAAACCTCATATCCATTGAAAAACGTATTGCAAAAACCAGATATCTCAGGAAGAATGACTAAGTGGTCTGTTGAATTGGGAGATTTCGATGTGTTATTCTCTCCACGAACGGCTGTCAAAGCTCAGGCCTTAGCAGATTTCTTTGTTGAGTTTCATTCGAGTAGATCCGAAGAGAAAGAAGGTGAAAAAATGAACACAAATCCGACGTGGACGGTGCGAACTGATGGAGGATCTAGTAATAAAGGGTCGAGTGCAGGAGTTGAATTGGTGGCACCAACAGGGGAGTATATGTTTCAAGCTATAAGATTTGGATTTCATGCTTCGAATAATGAAGCCGAATATGAAGCTTTGCTAGCAGGATTGCGGTTAGCGAAGATTTGTGGAGCAATATTCGTGCGCTTAGAAACAGATTTGCAGTTGGTAGTTAACCATGTTAAAGGAATGTCAGAGGCTAAAAAAGACCGTTTAATATTGTATTTGCAAGAACTTTGAAGTGTGATGGCACAGTTTGAAAATGTTAAGGTGGAGCATATTCGAGGAGGTAACAACACAATGGCTGATTCTTTAGCAACAATGGCTTACTCTGAAGAATATCCATGGATCGTGACACAACCACTACCTTCGATTATATCAAGATCTGAGCAGTGTGAATTTGTTGAGGAGGTAATAAATGATTCGACGCACATTCGAGGAGATTGGAGAACTGATTTGTTAAACTTTCTTACAAAGGGAATACTACCTCTTGATAAGCACTTGCTCAAGAAAATAAGGAATAAGGCTCTTGGCTATGTGGTATTGGATGGGATATTGTATAAGAGGTCTGTGTCGAAGCCATTATTAAGATGTTTGAGTAAGCATGAATCTCAAAACATTCTATCTGAATTACACGATGAAGACGGGTCAGCTCATTGTGGTTTCAAAGCTTTAACACGTAGGGTATTGTTGGCAGGGTATTATTGGCATACTATATTGCACGCTGCCAAGTTATTGGTTCGAAGCTGTGATACTTGTCAAAGGTATGCACATTTAATACATAAACCAGCAGTACCCCTAATGACAATCTCTGAGGCGGTTCCTTTCGATAGATGGGGGATTGATTTGGTAGGACCATTGCCTATGGCTTCAGGTGGAAGACAGATGATTATTGTTGCCGTTGATTATTTTTCGAAGTGGGCAGAAGCAGAGCCCTTAGCTGGAACAAAAGCTAAGGATGTGATCAAGTTTATTCTAAGTAACATCTGCTACCGTTTTGGAGTTCCTCGAAAAATAATAACGGACAACGGTCCCCAATTTAATAACAAGGAAATGGATTCTTTTTGCTCTTCGAAAGGAATACAGCAATGCTTTTCTACTCCTTTCCACCCACAAGCAAATGGGCAGGTGGAAGTTACAAATAGATCTATTTTGGATGGTTTAAAGAAAAATTTGGCGGGAGCAGCAGGGAAATGGCCAAATTATCTTCAAGAAGTGTTGTGGGCATATCGAACAACCCCTAGAGAGGCCACAAAAGAAACTCCTTTTTCTTTGGTGTATGGAATGGATGCTGTGTGCCCTGCTGAATCTACATTGCCTTCCTACAGGTTATTGCGATATTCTGAAGTAGATAATGATGAAGCTAGAAGGGTTGAGCTTGATTTGTTAGAGGAAAAAAGGTTCAAAGAACATTTGAATGTGGTTCATTATCAAACCTTAATGAGAAGCAGGTACGATGCTAAAGTTAAGAAGAGAGATTTCAAGGTTGGAGATAAAGTGTTGCGAAAAGTATTTTTTCATACTAAGGACAAGCACCTCGGAAAATTGGCTCCGAATTGGGAGGGTCCTTATGAAGTCAAAATGAAGGTTAAGCCAGGGACATACAGGTTGTCTGATCGTGAAGGGAGGATGCTCAAACACCCTTGGAATATCAAAAAAAGTTTGAAATTGTATTGTGAGTAAAATTGAACTTCGAATTTTTACAAGACAGACATACTCTTTCCTTATCTGTTGGCCCAGAAAGGTTTTAATGAGGTGTGTGGTTAATATTGAATTTCATAATAAAATTTCTTTTGGCCATTGGTTGTTTAGTATGATGAATGATTTGTTATTTTGGTAACTTGGCAAAGACTGATCATCTTTGAAAGTTGACCAAGAATAATTTTCCAAAGCAATAGCTTTGAAGAAACAACCTATTTCGAGGTGCCACGTCTTATGAGTGCATCTAAATTTCGAGGTGCCACGTCTTATGAGTGCATCTAATTTGTGAGGTGCCACGTCTTATGAGTGCATCTAATTTTCGAGGTGCCACGTTTTATGAGTGCATCTAATTTTTGAAGTGCCATGTTTTATAAGTACACCAGAATTTTGAAATATTAAGAAAGTTGCTTGTTTCATCGGATAAAACTTGAAGCTTACAAAAAGGAGAAAACTACTTAATTAAAACACACAAAAAACAAGCGCGACATATATAATCTATTGTTTAGTCTTCCATTTCTTCCGATGATCCTTCAGAAGCATCATCTTCTTCTGAGGAGCTTGATGGCACATCGAATGCTTCCTTTAGATGATCTTCTTCTGGGACTTGTTTCCAAAATTCTGTTAAATTCAACCTTGGATAGGCAGCATGGATTTCTCGAAGAAGATTGATAGCTGTATCAGTTTGAGCTTTCTTGATACCATTAAGCATCACAGAACCAACAACAGCTTCGGCTTTCTTGACGGCAGCCTTCTTTTCCTGCTCGAATCCTGTTTGAAGCGCAGACAGTTGAGTTGGACAATTTTCCAGTTTTTCCTGAATTTTCTTAACAAGTTTTTCAGCATCGGTAGATTTTTTCTTTTCCTCGGACATGGTAGTAGAATGTTGAGATTTTAGATTTTCAAGAGCCAGACGATGAGAAGTCTCCAAAGCTTCGGTTTTTTCTTTATGCTCTTTAAGAAGCTTTCCTTTTTCAGCCTCGAAATTTTGAAGTGCTTCATTTTTCGAAGCCTTTTCAGATTCTGTTTCCTTTTTGCTCTTGATTAATTCTTGTGCAAGGAGCTCCAATTGTGTATGAGAATTGTTCACTTCTTCACACAATTGTTTGGCTGCAGCACTTAAATTAGTAAAAGGTCGAAGGATTGAAGTTACCTCATCGGATCTGTCACGGTTGGGCACGTTTGATGGGTGATGATGAGTAGGAACGATTGCATTAGATGTTGAAGTTATGGCAGCCTCAGTAGAAGTTGATGGAATGGTGTTGATAGGTCGAGAATCATCACCAGTGATTGCAAAATCCCCGCTCGAGTTGAAATATTCGAGGTTAAGATATTCAATTTCTTGGCTATTTCCTAGTGTCAATCCCCCTTCAGGATTTTCTTCAATGAAGATTTTCTCATGAACTTCGGAAGCCAATACCTCTTCGAGCATGTCAGCTTCGTTCTTTTTCTTTGGAGTGGTGGACTTGCTCTTTTTCTTCTTTGGAGTATTGTTTTCTTTCTTTTTCTTTTTCAGTGCAGGTTCGTCCTCTTCGGATATTGGAGGAAGTTGAGATGCAAGCGCTTTTCGTTTTCTTGCAGGCTTCGAATGTTTGGAAGGGTTAACCTTGCTTGTGTTTGGTTTTTTGAGGGTTAGCTTTCCCTTCTTTTTTAATGGCAGGTGACTGTCAGATCGATTCCTGGTGGGAAGGTAGGTTTTCCCATCTGGTGCGAGAATTCTTTGGACCGCTTCGATGGGATCTGGGGGGAACATCAGATCTTCAGGGAAGTCAGCTCCCAAGGTTATGCGCCACAGATGGCTGTTGACGAAGTTGATTGGTTAAAAGGCTGAGTGAAAGCCATTTCCCCAGGCTTTCTCTGCCCACTCAGCCATTCTCTGGAAGATAACCTTTGCAGTCTTTCGACGACCTTTAAATCTCCTCGGAATTTCTGAAAAAAACAATAAACAGCTAGATAAGTGGACTTGGTTAATTTGGCTAGGCTTAATAAGTTAAAAAAACAAATGTTAACAATACAACAATGATTTACTTACTGCTATCTCTCCAGGTGAGAGTAAGTTTTGAGGGGTTGTCATCGGAAATCTCTTTACGATTTTCCCAAGCTCCTGATAAAAAGACAAATCTTTGCTTCCAAAATGTATCAGCTTCGAGGAGGTCGTCGATAATCTTCAGATCATCCTCCAAGGTTAGGTAGTAGAATGGTAGAACTGGCCCATTTGAGATTTTGGTCAGTGAGATGAAGTCTTCTATTTCGAGGGGGATGCCTCATAACCTCGATACCATGATAGCAGAGAATAAAGTGAACAGCTGGTTTGGAGTGACTTGTGTTGGGCACAACCCAAGAATTTCGAAGTACCTCACAATCATTGGATCAAGGGGAAATCGAAGTCCCCAGTTGAAAAGCTCGGGGTAAACTACCAGTTCGTTCTTCTGACAACTCAGAGGTGTTTCTCCTTCTACTGGTAGTCGAAGAACAATGTTGTCTGTTAATCCCCATAGTTTCTTGAGTTCTTCTTTTTTTGATTCGAGGTAGTAGGTGTAAGGTACATTTTTTAGGGAGAGAATGTACCGAGGACAAAGTGATCGCAGGTTTTCCTGAACCAAGGCAGCAACATCTTCGGGGAGGGTAATCGAAGGTTTCTTTCCTCAAATTTTCTTTGGATGGATTACCCCATCTGCCTCGGATTCCCCTTCGACATCGGATTCAGTGGCTTCATAATCATTTTCTTTGTTATTTTCTTCATCGGTAGCCTCATCGTGACGACTTCGAGTTTGAGTCTCAGTTTGAGTCACAAGAATTGGTTGATTATTTTCTGGTGTAGCGTCAACCAATTCTTGTGGGGGAGGAGAGGAGGTTTCTGCATCGTCACCCATTCCTAGAAAGGTTGATTTTTTGTGAAGTTTAACTTTAACGGCTTCGGATTGTAGGAGAGGTGATTTGAGTTGTGGTTTTTTTAGAGTTGGAGGTTGGTCAGAATTGACAGGCTTAGATTTTCGATGTGGTTTTAGTGATGGAGAAGTGGATTGATTTCGAGGAGGAGAATATTGTTGGCTAGTTTCTGGGTTTGATGCTAAGTTTGGAGATGAATTAACTAGATTATGATCGAAGTTACCATATTTGAAGGTGGTAGAGGAGAAACGAGGACCGTTGTAGATTAACCCAGCAGCTTTGTATTCTTTAGCTCTTTTTGAAATACAGAGATAATCGTAAGCACCAAATACTTGATTACTAGAACCAGGGAAGAGAGATTTATTTGGTTTTCTTTGGTTTTTTGGTTTAGATCTTTTGTATTTAGGGTACCTTCTCATATAATAGATGCTAATCTGGGAAGTTGTGTTTTTGTGACTGAAGAAGTGGTGTTTCTGGGGAAGGTAGCAGAAGATGAATATGAAGGTTGATGAAGAACAAGATGAAGATGGTTTAGGAAAGAGACGATTTTTCTAAAAGGTTCTCAGTAAAGTGGAACTGAGTATTTATACTTAGAAAAAAAATGACGTTGAGAATGGGAAAAGGCAAAACCAGTGAATCGTTTTCATTGGGTGGAATGTGAAACGTGGGGGAAAACTTGTTGTGTCATAGACCTATCAAGAAGGGTCCAATCAATCTTTCAAGTAGGGGTCAAGAGGTTCGAAGTAGAAATAAAGATGTAATTTTGGTCAGAAGATTCGAAGTGAAAGTAAGGTTGTATTTCAAGTTGGTAGATTCGAAGTGAGTGGGGAGGTTATTTGCACTTATTCTTAGATTCGAAGTGAAGTTGCAAGTCATTAGGCTCAATCATAATGAAGGGGCTGGATGAAAGAAGTTTTATTCACTTGAAGTAATGTTCGAAGAGTGAATAATTCTTATAAAATTGTCTGTATAAGAACTAGGGGGCTACTGATAAGGAAATATATTCCTTAGGGACTTAAATGTAATTAATAAGGACTTGAATGATAAGTTATATTAATATAAGGTAAGATTAAAGTTTTACAAGAAGAGTAAGGACTAAACTGTAAATAAACCCCTTATGTAACCGAATTAGTAACTAACTCACTATGCCTATTTAAAGAGGTCGAAGAGTCTGATTACACCTATGAAATAATCAGAAGCGAAAGATTATTTTCACTACCTAGAAATCTCTCTGTTGATTCTTGATCAATATTCTCAATCTTCTCAATTCAATCTTTATTCTCACCAGCACTAAAGGACAAATACTTCTTCTTCATCACATCTTCTCATATTAGTCCCAACATAATTAACCCTAAAATAAGTACATGCTACTGCTTCATCCGTACATCCAGGGCTATGTTTTGTCTTTACAAATTGTCGAGTGTACTCTCATATGTTTTCATTTAGATTTGGTTTGCAATACATGATATAAATCTCATCCCTTTCAACAAACTAGTCCTTAAAAATATATGATAATATTTCAAAATTTTAAACTAAGCCAATAAGTCATTGCTTAACCGAGGTTAGAGCACTTTCCTTTAGGTTCATAGAGAAATATCTACACAATAAACAATCATCCTCTCTTTAGCTACGCGTTACATTTCTAAACAGTTCACTATGTTGGTCACGGTCTCATGAACCATCTTACTTTTCTATCTTATAGTTGTCAAACCTCTCAAATACATATCGATCTACGATCTTCGGTGCCAAAGATGAACTAATAATACTAGGTCTTTGTAGGTATAAATACATATTATTTCATATTAGATGTTGATTCGAAACATAGTAGCCATTCGTCGACTCATTAGGACTGATGTGATATGGGTTTGAATAAGAAAAAAGTTTTTTTATATATGTTTGTATTAAAATTTCCAACCCATGGTGTTTCACCGAGGACTAGGTTAGTCATAAGGGGAAAATGTTAGAAGAACAACTAAACATGCTACAATGGAGGAACCTGATGTGACAATATCAAGTCCGAACCTTGGGGAAGGTCAGCCTTAGACCTCCTGGTTAGAGCCATACCCTGATGGTGCCTTTCACATGGTTTGTTTAGACGTCTAGAACGAGAGTGTCAATGCTTCATGTGCTCGATACTTTGAATCTTAAACCATGTTAATAGATTTTCCATACGATATAGAAGATATGTGATTGCAGTTCCCGACTCTGTTTCCCCTTTTTGTCAACATCCTAAAACTGTTTGGCACAGTTTCGTTAGAACAAGTCCAACACCCCGTCATGAATGTCCATAAATTATTTAAGGATATGGATGCTTCTGACTTTGGACTTCCGCTTTGAAAGTTTTGGATCAGTGGATTCCACAAAAGATGACAACGCCTGCTGCATGGACTTGACACTCCTCTGCCAACTGAGCTCGTAGGATGGTCGTAACTGGCTGATTTTCATAATGATAAATTCATGTATAATTCATCATCTATTGTTGGAGATTTAGCCCCTCGTTGGTTCTCGACCTTAATAATATTATCCATAATCGAAAAAAAAATAATGATAACTCGTAATTTTTTATAGATGATTTAAAAAAAACTATTAGACACCGATCTCTGCCGACAAACGATGCCAATAATAATATCTCACTCAAATTCATACCTTTAATTTGATTATATCACAAACAAATATAAAATAGTTAAAATATTGATATATTATATTGAACAAATTTAATGGTCCCACGATATTTTCTATTAAAATATTCCTTCCGAACATCTTTCTTGAACATAGCGTATGCATTTGTGTTTTAAATCGGAAGATATTTAAATTCGGTATTAATTTGTTTAAAATTTATCTTTTAAAACGGTAAAATGTATTTGTATTTTATGTTTTAAATATTCAAGTTGTATTATTTTTAATACACATATTTTTTATTTAACAACATAATGATTCTTTTTTTATCTCATATATATTTGTATAATTAGTGTAGTAATCTTAATTAGTATATATTTACATTGTCATCCAATTCTTCTATTGTACACTTTGAAGACTAAATCCATTTACATGACAAATGATAACATGATTACTACAAAACTGCTACCTTTTAATACAAAGGTGTCCAACTTTTTAGTCTTTTTGGTAGTCATTGATTATATTGAAAATATATTTTAGATTACATGTTAACACTGTTGGCTTATGAGATTCTCTATGTAGGGTTTATAAGATAAAAGTAATGGGTAATTCTAGAAGAGTTTTTGGCATCCCCAAGAAGAAACTAGAAAAGAAGGTATATTAAATATTGGGAAAAACTCTTAGACTTTTAATTAATCAATGTATGTAGATCCCTTCTTTTAGTCCTATAAAAGGGAGATGATTTGTGGAGTTTATCATCAAAATAAATTTGATTAACACTTATAGTGGATGGACTAAATTGACAAATAAAGAGATACTTACATATGTGAGTGTAAGAAGTTATAATATAATCTCATTATTCATATGGTGGAAGTTTTGTCTGAGGGTGCTTGTTGTTTTTCCCTTTACATTGAAGGGTTTTCCACGTAAATTTTTGTGTTCTTTTCTCCTACTCTTATTTAGCTATTTTCTGTCAACTGTTCAATTATATTTTAGTGCTTTTAAGCACAACAAAATTGGTATCATAGGTAGGCTCTATTTCGAGCATTTATGTTAATGGAGGATATATACATCGGAGGTATGCTAAAGTTGACAACGGGGATTGAATGATAGATCAAGAGGGAGATCATAATCATGGCCCACAAGTATTGTGTGCTTCTACTGTCAAAAGGCTGGTCGGAAAAAGGAACGAGTGTAGAGTTATTAAAAGGGATCAAGCTAAAGAGTTCAAGGAGATAAAAAGTAGAAATCACGAAAATAAATTAGGTGTTGTAGCATCTGGTGACAACGAGGTAAGTCTTCTTATGATAATATTTTTATTAATCTAGTAAATGATGATAATGATTGGGTTATTGATTCAGGAGCATCCTTTCATGTAATCTCTCATGGTGAATTCTTCACTACCTACTCAATTGGTGACTTTATTAAGGTTCAAATGAGAGACTAGAACACTACAAAAATGATTGGGAAGGGTGACATTTTCCTAAGAACGATGGAAAAGAACAAATTATTGGCAAAAGATATTAGACATGTTCCTAGTATTTGACTTAATTTGATATCCACCGGAAAGCTTGATGATGAAGGGTATTCAAATTATTTTGATGATGGAAAATTGAAGCTTACTAAAGGTTCTCTTGTGGTGACTGGAGGCATGAAAAATAATTCACTATACTCAATACAAGCAACGTTTGAAAATGGTCAGGTTAACTATATATCTGAAGAGGATGTTACTGCACTTTCGCACAAAAGACTTTGGCACATGGGAGAGAGACATATGCAAACACTGGTGAAAAAAAGAGCTTCTGCCAAAAGTAAAAGGTATATTATTTAAAACATGTTATCATTGTTTAGATGGTAAACAACACAAAGTTTCTTTCCAAATAAGTTTTACACCTAAGAGATTGCATATTTTGGATTTAGTACATACATGTGTTTGTTATGTCGATACAAAATCACTTGGCGGAGCATAATATTTTGTAACCTTCCTTGATGATCATTCAAGAAAAGTGTTTGCATATACCTTAAAAAGTATAGATCAGGTCTTGGAAGTTTTCAAACACTTTCATAAGAAGGTAAATTGAGAGACTGACAGATTGTTGAAAGTCCTTCGGTCATCTAATAGAGGAGAGTACCAAGGTATTTTTTAGCATTATTGTAGGTCCCATGGGATCTAGATGGAGAAGGCAATTCCTGAAAATCTCCAACAAAATGGTGTCGCTGAAAGAATGAATAAGATAATTGGAGAACATATCTGAAGTATGCTCTCTCATGCAAAGTTACCAAAATCCTTCGATGGTGAAGCTATGCAGACTGCAATCAATACCATCAACCTCTCTCTATCGTTTCCGTTGGGTTATGATATTTTCCAAAGAGTATGGAGTGGTAAATAGGTCTTTTATAGGAACTTGAGAGTTTTTTTTATGAAAGATATTTTTATACATTCCCAAAGATGAGAGAAAGAAACTATATGCAAAGACGAAGGAATGCATTTTCATACTTACATGAAGTATTTGGGTACAGGTTTTGGGATCCATTTTCAAGAAGGATAGTAAGAAGCAAAAATGTTGTTTTCTCTGAAGGTGAGAATCTCGATGATATGGGGAAATAAGAATCTCAACCAAGAGTAAATGCTGAAATTCCAGTCAATTTGGAACCTCTCTCTTCTTCTATAAGACACAGAAATGGAGGTAATAAATATGAATCTGAATGAAAAAAGCAACCACAACAACATGAAAATGATGAAGAGGAACAACAACAAAATCATGAGGAACCTTGTGAGCAACCAGTTTTCTGAAGAAGATCTGATAGAGAACGAAGGCCCAACAAGATACAATTAAATGAGTATATTATTCTTACAGATAGCAAGGAACCTTAAAGTTATAAAGAATCTATCTCTCATGATCAAAAGAAAGAATGATTAAATTCTATGTATGAAAAAATGAAATCCTTGCAGTAGAATTTCACATATGACTTAGTGAAACTTCCCAAAGAAAAGAATGAACTCAAGAATAAATGGCTGTACAAGATTAAAGTTCACGAGTTCATCTTCCAACCAAGTTACATAACTCGATTGGTTGTTAAGGGATTCGGCCAAAAGAAAGAAGTTTACTTTAATGAGAATTTTTCTCATGTGGTGAAGATGACATCTATTAGAACCATACTTGGTTTGGCAGCAAGGTTGAATCTTGAAATCGAACAACTAGATGTAAGGACAACCTTCCTACACAGAGACTTTGAAGAAAAATATATATGGACCAACCCGAATGCTTCAAAATCAAAGGAGAAGAAACTCTTGTGTGCAATCTAAAAAAGTCTTTGTGGGCTGAAGCAAGCTCCAAGACAATGATATAAAAAGTTTGACTTGTTTATGCTTGGAAATAATTTTAAAAAGATTTCACTTGATCAATGCGTGTTTTTATTAAAAAACATTCTGATGGAGACTTCATCATATTTTTACCTTACGTGGATGATATGTTGATTGTTGGGCATGGCCCTGCGAATATTGACAAGCTTATGGGGGAACTAAATAAATATTTTTGACTAAGCAGATTCTTAGAATGAACATCACTAGAGATATAAATAATGGGAAGTTATGGTTGTCTTAAGAAGAATATATTGAGAGAGTTCTTGAGAATTTTAACATGAGCAGAGCTAAACCAGTATTTTCTCCCCTTGCAAACCATTTCAAGCTAAGCACTACTCAATGTCCAAAGATTGAGAAAGATAAAAAGGAAATGAAAGAAGTTTCATATGCATATGTGGTCGGAAGCTTGATGTACTTCATGGTCTGTACGAGACCACACGTTGCCCATACAATTGGTGTCATTAGTCGGTATCTTTATAATCATGGAAAATATCATTGGACTGTTGTGACGTGGATGCTGAGATATTTAAGGGGTACTTCAAATATGTGCTTTTATTTTGGAGGAAAGCCGTAATTAAATGCTTATATAGACGCTGATATGGATGGATATGTCGATTCCATAAAGTCTATCATGCTATATGGTGACATTCTGTAATGGATTGGCAATCCAAGTTAAAAAAATGTGTCGCATTATCAACCACCGAGGCAGAGTTTACCGCAACAATAGAAGCATGCAAGA
This sequence comes from Limnanthes douglasii subsp. nivea, assembly GCA_036936605.1. NCBI lineage: Eukaryota > Viridiplantae > Streptophyta > Magnoliopsida > Brassicales > Limnanthaceae > Limnanthes > Limnanthes douglasii. Next base: position 327,809,820 of record JAUPFV010000001.1, read on the forward strand.
AAATATTATGGTTGAGGAGGTTCTTGAGAGAACTTTAAAAAACCACGAAAAGGATGTTATGTATTGCGATATCTAGAGTTTTATCCACCTAAACAAGAACTCAAAATTTCATTCAAAGTCTAAGCATATCGACGTTTGATATCATTAAATTAAGGATATACTTTATCATAAGATACTACACTTGGATTAAATTCATACGGATGAAAATGGTTCAGACATGATGACAAAAACACTGACAGGCTCGAAGTCTGCAGATCAAAAGCAAGATTGACATTTCCCTCTGCATAGGTCGGATGAGGAATTTGTTAACATATGGGCCTCCTTATGTATGGTCTATAAGATAAAACTAATAGGTATGCAATTATAATTGGATGATGCAATAAATTAACAGATTATTCTAGAACAGTCATTGGCATTGCGAGAAGAAACTAGGAAATAAGGTACATTTAATATTGGAGGATACTCCTAGACTTTCAATTAATAATGTATTTATATCATTCCTTTTAGTAAAAGAGAGATGATAAATGAAGTTTATCATGAAAACAAATTTGAGAAAAATTTATAGTGAGTGAGCTAAATAGAGAGATATAGAGACATCCTTAAACTTGTGAGTGTAATAAGTTATAATTTTGTAATCTCATTATTCATGTAGTGGAAGTTTTGTTCGAGGCTGTCTATGATTTTTCCCTTCAAATTAAAGGATTTTTCACGTAAATCCCAATGTTCTTTACTCATACTCCTATTTAGCTATTATTTTCTACTTTGCAATTATATTTTAGTTCTTTTAAACACAACAAACACTCTAGCGAATGTAAGGTTTTTCTCTCCCCTTTTCTTTAGGGTTTTTTTCCCTAGAGAGCGCCTCCCCTGCTCTGCATTTTTGTTTTTTTAGCCGTTTCCATAGTTATCTCTTCTTCTAACAGTTACGTTTCAAACTTTTATATGAAGAAATTTAAGCCAGAGGGGTTCTTTTTATCTGAGGTTTTCTCCCTAGGAAGCGCTTCCTTGCTCTCTATACATCTCGTTTTTCTTGACGTTTTTAAAGATGTTTTTCATGCCAATCTATCATTGTAAGGGTGTTCTTCTGTCCTTTTTGGATTTTTCTCCCTAGAGGGCGAGGCTCTCATGCCTCTTTTCTTGTCTCTCATCGGAGATAAAAAAAAAATTATGTGTGATGCCTCTCATCTCTCACTGAAGACAATTTTCGTCCACTATTTGTGAACGTCGATTCTTGAAAGCGTTTGTCCTCCCAGGTCTATCTTGCGAAGTTACTTGTAGTGGTTGTTGTCATCGCTCGTCCATGGTGGAAGCTTCCGGACTAGTTCGTTTATGGATGAAATTTCAGTCCTGTTCCGGAAGATTCATGCATTAAATTTCGATCTAGATTTCGGTGCTAAAAACTTCTAGATCTAAGTAGTCCCATGTTTTTTCATGTATTTCTCATATATTCTTTTGGATTTCATGATTCTAGTAGTTCATGTTTCCTAGTGTTATAGGTGTATCAATGTTCGTTGGATTTCACGATTGTAGTAGTTTCATGTTTCTACTGTTATAGATGTGTCGATTTTTTGTTGTATTTAGGTGCCTAAATATTATCCGGTTGTATTTAGATGCGCTTGAAAATACGCTCCGTAACTCTTTATAACTTTATTATTATATATTTAATATTTTTTTAAAAAATAAAAAAACAAAACAAACACCCTAGCACTTCTTTAATTTATTTAAGTGGTTTTAAAATAAAAATAATAATCTTAGAAGTGACGGATTGTCTAATTGTTTTAGTCAAATGTTCATTTAATTTAAGTTAAATGTATTCTAATAATAGTACGTTATTGGTTTAATAATAAAATGATAAAATTTAGTAATTTAGTTTGTGCTATGAATTAATAATAACATAATATCATAAATATCTATTTATATAAACACTAGATTGGACTGTTCTTTATAAATAAAAACTAGTTAAGTGTCGGAAAAAGAAACTCAGCTATTAAGCAGTTGATGGTTGGATTTTGCATTTTTGTAAAATAATTGGTTGATCCTTTACACTACCAACATTTCAAACAAACAACCACATTCAACTAAATAATGAAAACATTCAAATTCAAAACTGAAACTTCTAATTTTGTGCTGGAAAAAAGTACAATAATTGTGTGAGTAAGATTGGGGTCGATAAATCGTACATTTATCTGTATAAATGTCACGTTGTTTGTATATACCGATGTAAACGATTTATATACATTGAATGCATCCCTCCTCTCGGATACTGAATTAGCATTTATCCACGGTACAAGTAGCACCTACAACATCTAATGAGCTGCATAACTTGTTTTGCCTAAAGGTATTTGATTAGTTAATACTATGGCCGGTATTGATCCGGTTTGGTTCGGGTTATATACCCTACAGTTAAGTTTTCAGTTGGATTTAGGTCTGGTTTGGTAAATTTTTTGTTTTGATTAGTTCGGTACGATTGATTTGTTCGGATTTTTGTTCAATTCGAATTTGTTTCGGTTCGATTTATTGCTCTAAATCGGTCTATTTATAAAATCCAATTATAATTTAATTAATTTTTTAAATAAATAAAATACAAAGTAAATTTTAAAAATTAAATTTTGATATTCTTTTTAAATGGTTGGTCACCTAATAATTTTAAATAATATAATATATAAAAAATAAATTAAAAAAAACAATAGATTTTAATTATTGTTTTATCGATTTTATTAGTTCGGTTTTATATCAGAGTTTATCGATTCTATTGGTTCATTATATATTGGTTCTACCATTTGATTTTTTATCAATTTCGATTTTAAAATTAAACCGCGAACTAAAGTGTCAAAATTCGATTTGATTATCGATGCGGTTCGGTTGCCTTTCTAAGGAATTGCCGACGGCCCTGGTGTAAATATATGTACTTGTCCGAGTGAAATGACAGCATAATGTGGTTTAGAGATCCCGCTTGAAGTTGATCTCGTCCTACCTATGCTATTTAAGACGTTTTGCTGTAATGATAATTTTGCCTTGATAGAATTACGTTGCCATAGTTCTCGTCTTATCCCATTAATAATTTACTAAATTTATTATTTATTAAAAGTTATTTTGTATGGGCTTATTTCGTTAAGGCAATAAATAAAAATACGCGTATTATCGACGAACTATTTAAGTATTTATTTAATACCTTCTTTTAAATATATAAAATTTTAAATAGTTTAATTAATAAATTATTATATACTCTAACTATATCTTTTATAGTATATATTTTTAAAGCAGTTAAATTTTTTAAATCTTTCGACTATTACATTTTTTTTATATTTTTATGTTAAGATAAAATTACCGTTTGATTGCGGCAAAATTCGATGTATCAATTAACGAACTTTAAGACAAAACAATTAACCTTTTTCAAGATGATCAACAAATAAAAAATAATAATTAGAACCATGAACACAAGAGATCTAACGTGGTTCGGATTGTGGATATAATCCTACATCCATGAACAACTGGCATTCTTTTTATTAATAAATAGGTCACATAAATACTCTCAAACACAAATGATTCAATCAGTTTTTGTAACAAAAGATGACGTGATTCACAAAACTCTATCTTCAGTGCTTATCTTTCACCTCACCTATCTCAAAAAAAACTATTGTTATTTATCTATTTTCAGAAATATGCTCCTCACGAATTTCCTCACACTTTGCATAACAATATCTTCTTCAATTTATAGGATATATGTAATAACTTTTAATCTGTGAAATACATTTTTTAGTTAATATATAAGACTCAATTAATATGATATATAATTAATATAGAAAACTCAATCAATAAAAAATTTAATCAATATAGAAGACCAAATTAATATGAAATCTAATTAATATAGAAGACTTAGTTAATAGGAAATATAATTAATAAAGAAGACTTAATTAATATAAGAGAATAATTTAAATAGAATATTATATTTCGAGTTAATGGCCTACACTTACCAATTCTCCACCTACGGTTATAGTAACTCTAATATACATTGCACCCAATGTTCTATTCTTTAGAGATCAGCTCACTCGTATCCCAGACTTGCATCAGCCTCATGTAGTTCGAGAGCTTTGAGATGAGCAATACCGTGGTGAGAGCATTCGAAGGATTTTCTTCGCTAGGAAACTCAGCCACCTTCACTTGCTTTTTTCCACCACATCTTGGATGAATTGCAGCTTAATATCTACATATCTATGTCGCCATGGAACTCTCGATTTTTCATCAAATGAAGAGCAATGGTGTTATCTGATAACTAAACCACATCTTGCTACACACCAATGATTTCACTCAACAATCCATTCAGCTAAACAACTTCCTTTATGGCTTATGTAACAACCATATATGTGATTTTCGTAGATGATAATGTAAAAATATTCTATATACAAGACTTCCAACCAAACACTCATCCAAACACCGTAAACAGATAACCCGGAGTAGATTATCGTTTATTAAGGCAGCCTACATAATTGGAGACTATATACCATTTCAACAATATATCATCCATATCTTTCTCATTATAACACAACCCTACATTAATTGAACTATTCAAGTATCTTATGAGCCACTAAGTTCATGTCTATACGGCTTCCCTGAATTTGACATAAATATGCTTAAAATATTTACGGCTAGACAAGATCAGGTCTCGTACAGATCATATCATACATAATCTACCAATAACATTGGCATAATGTATTCCCAACATATACTTATTATATGATGCTCTGGTTGGTTCTTGAGTGACATTAAGTTTGAATTGGGAACCAATAAGAATTTTAAACTATTTTGCTTCAGTCATCGATGACTTATTTTGAAGTTTCCGTATATATGCTGGTTGAGATAAGAATCAATACTTGTTCGGCTTGTTCCTCTTTATCTTAATACCAAGTATCCTCTTAGTCTCTCCCATATCCTTCATATAAAACGCTTCTTTCAACTAATCTTTATCACTTCAATCAGTATACCATCAACATACAACAACAATAAGATGTGTCTCTACACGTGTGTCTTCCCATTCGAATAGAAACAATTTTTGTAAAAACTATAAATATATTTAATAGATCTCATAAAAGAATCACATCTTTTAATCTATTGCATAGATGATTATTTTGGGCAATAGAGGGATTTCTTCAACAAATATATATAAAACTATTTACCTTCTTCAAACCCCGTATGTTGACACATATACATTGTTTCTTCCAATTCACCATGCAAGAAAGTAGTATAAACATCCATTTGATCTAGCTCAAGACCAAGTCTAGCAATAATTGATAGTAAAGCCCGGATAGAGGTTTATTTCACAAACGGTTAATATATATCATTAAAATCGATATCCTCATTTTGCGTAAATCCCTTAGACACGAGATTGGCGTTGTATCTAGGTAATTCAACACCGGGAATACATGGCGTCTTCTCGAATATTTATTTACTCCCAACTAGCTTCTGACCTTTTGGTTGCTTCACAAGAATTTAGGTGTCCATCTTCTTGAGAGATCTGAGTTCTTATTTCATAACTATGAGCCATTTTTATTTATTAATACTCTTGATAGGATCATGATATGTTTTGATTTTAATAATATCTCATGTATTTCGATAGATAACGTATAACTAAGTACATCGGTAAAACTATACCTTTACATCTATTTGTTTAGTTTATGTGCTTTTTCCCTCACTCGCTGATAGTTGTCAATATCCTGTTGATCTCTTATCTGATCATATAAAGGCCCTGAAACGTCATAATCTTGGTCAAATTTTTAATCATGGAATGGTTGAAGTTCATTTGTACGACCTGAAGCGGAACCAAACCCAAAATCTACTTTGGTGGAAGCATCTTTATCCTCAATTTGTACATCAAATCCATCATCAACTTTACACCTCCTCCTGATAGTACTAAATTAAGTATTTATCTCATTCTTCAGTGTCGTGTCCTCTTTATTGAAAAACATATATCTAATTGTCGATCATTCTAACGTCCAGGTTTAAGGCGCATTAATCTTCAACATCGTGTCCTTTTTAATGAACAAACATTTCAGTGGTTTTGTCCTAAGCTTATCATGTTTCACATGTGCATAGGTAGTACATCCGAATACTCTCAAATTCTAACTTAGGTTTATTTCCCCTCCAGGCCTCTTAAGGATAAGGAAACTTAAGTGGCATACATGGAGTCTTATTATTGATATATACAGGCGTTGTCACAACTTCTTCCCAATACCTTCGAGCCATTACAGTTGTATGAAGCATATATCTAGCCGTTCCAGCAATGTTCCATTCATTCTCTCAGCAAGCCCATTATATTCGGGAGTCTCACTTATAGTTCGGTATGTAGCAATGCACAGCTTTGTACAATAGTCAGCATACTAAAGTCTTTCCCGCTTTGATTATTTACCAAAGTCTTTTGGGTTATAAAGACAATACATGCTTCATCTTCGGTGTTCAGAAGTAGAACCCATACTTTCTTGTAATAACCATCAATCAACAACATAAAATTCTTTGCATTATCTATGGTAAGTTCTCGTATTGGATCCAAAAGGTATGAATAAACACGATTAAGTACTATATTGAATGCATGGTTGCTGAGCAGAAACTTCACCTTCAAGAACCATCTAACAATTTTTGTTTACTTATTTCACTATGTCTCTTCTCAATTCAATATATCAATGGATGATGCCACAACTTGGTAGGATCCTTCACCACACTAGACATACACCCGAATAACATGATTAGTCATATTGTCTTTCATAACAACAAGGGAGTCTCGTAAGACAATAAATGTACCAAATGCACCCTTAAAGGTAAACCCTTCATCACCTAACATCCGAATAAAAATAAGGTTATATCTAACTTCAGGTACACCACTTATGTTTTTTAAGTATTCTCTCAAGTTTTGTAGACAATTTGAGGTGAGTCATTCCAATCATTTTCAAATTATAGGATTCATCACTCTCGAGGATGACTTTCAACAATCAAGAATTTGCAAGTCTTCAAACTAATGCTTATTAGAATTCATATGAAAATAGGAACCCGAATCCAGCACTCATTTATCATTATACCTGCAAGAAGAAGAAGTCATCAAACCATCATCGTACTCATATTCATCAGACATCATTATAACATCTCTAGTTTCGGTATTCGAATACATGTTTCCATTTTACCTTTCATAAGTAATTCTAATTGATATGTATTTTTTTACGTGTCCAACATATTATTTTTGAACCCGTACCAGGCCTCTTGTACTTTGAGCAATATTTGTTTCTCCTATCACTTGAATCGTTTTTCTCTAATAGACCATTTACACATAGTCCGTACCATTTAAAATCACCTACAGATTAGTATTCTTTTGAAGATCTTTATAGTTTAATGGCTTCTTGGCTTCAATCATCATAATGGAGCGTAGAGCATATTATCCATGAAGTGTTCATACTCTTTAAAGAGAACTTATAAGGATGATTTTTTGGTCCCCATTCTCCACCTTAATACCAATGACATTCAAGTCGAGTGTGATTCAATTGTAATAATCTAGGTGCATTCGGTTCTCTATGCTAATATATATAACATGTAAATTTGTTTCTTCAGGTAAAATCTGTTTGTCGAGGACTTTGTACGTAAATTTCCTTCAACCGATTCCATATCCTGAATGTTGTAGGCTTTTCAGAAACCTCTCGCAGCACTTCATCTCCCAAACTCAATATGAGAGCACTATGAGCTTTAGACATTACCACGACATTCAACCTGTGTAAATTTATCATTAATTGTTATAGAAAATTCCTTATGTACTAGTTAAACCGTAACCTTAGTTCTCCAGGGGTTGATTACATTATATCTGTCAAATCTTTATAGGCTAAACTTCATCGAAATCATTTTTCGTGGATTTCGAGTTTCTATGGAATATTTAAATGTTGAACCTCAAATATGTAATGAATAGATTTTTTAAATATTTGCTTCATGCTCACCGTAACATATATTGGGGTAAAACCACTATTCGGCTGACGAAAGGACCGATCTATCAATTAATGAACCTTCAAAGAAAATAATTAACCCTATTCAAGACGAGTAAAAAATAAAAGAAAGAATGAATAAAACCAAACACACAAGAAAAATTTAACGTGATTTAGATTGTGGAAATAATCCTACCTCCATAGAAAACAAATACTCATTTTATTAGTAATGAACGATCTATCAATTAATGAACTTTGAGAGAAAATAAGTAACCATGTTCAAGATGAGTAACAAATAAATGAAAGAATAAATAAAATCAAACACACAAGAAAAATTTAACGTGGTTTAGATTATGTAAATACTCCAACATGCATAAGAAACAAATACTCATTTTATTTGTAAGTAGGTTATCGAAAGGCCCGTAAATACAAATGACTAAATCATTATTTGCAGCATAAGATGGCGTGATTCATAAAACTATATCTTCAGTGTTTATCTCTCATCTCACTTATCTCACAAAAAAACCAGACTTATTTCTCTCTCTTTAGAAATATGTTGCTACCGAATTGCCTCACATTTTACGTAACAATATATTCTTCTATTTATGGGACCGTTGGGATAACCCATATACTATTAATTGAGAAATCTAATTAATATATAAGACTCAATTAATAAAAATAAATCTAGTTAATTGAATTCATAGTTAATATGAGTCTAACTAATATAAAATATTTAATTAATATGTAATCTAGTTAATATAAAAGATCTATTTAATTGTGAATTTAATTAATATTAAATTTTCAATTAATATGAAATCTAATTACTATGGAAGACTCAATTAATATGAAATATAATCGATATAATATACTTAATTAATAAGAAATCTAATTAATATAAAAGACTGATTTATATATAATATTAGGCTCGGAGTTCCTTCTAGCCCACACTTAATATTTTAAATAATTTATTTGATTTTTCAACTAATAGTTTATTAAAAAAATTAACTATATCTTTAAAGTTGTTAAAATCTTTAAATCTATAAAATTTTCAACCATTAGGCATTTTAAATAGATTATTAGTTCTTTCAACTAATAGTTTATTCGATCTTTCAATTATATCTTTAAATATTTTAAATAATTTACTAAAACTTTGTATTAATAGTTTATTATATCTAATAGTTTATTAAATCTAATAGTTTATTAAATCTTTCAACTATATTCTTAAAGTTTTTGAAATGTTATATACTTATACAACAATTTAAAAAGACTGGAACTGTCTATGTATACATATACTATTTATAAAATCAAATATAGGAAAATAAAATTAAAAACAATATTTAAATAACAACAACAAAAACGTTTAATATTTACATTAAAACGAGACAATAAACTAATTAAACAAAATAATAACAATATTTAATACAGTAAAATATAAAAACATAAAAAACAAATTGTTTAATACAATTAGATATTAACAAAAACTAAGTTATCATAGTCTCAGAAGATCTTATTTTTGTTAATTAATCGAATCCGATGATAAATTTTACAATATTTGTTGTATATACGCGTCATGGCGTATGTGAATGTTGTGAAAATCACCAAACCGAGTCTCAATTATATTCTAATTGTTCATATTTTTTTATATGCATCCATAACATATATTTACGGTCGGAAAATGAATTTTTAGTTTGAACAGAAGAACTACCGATATTGGAAGTGGTAAGCTGACTCAACTCTTGCATCCTAACCTACCTGGTTGGTCTCGCCCAATCTGTAGACTTATTAATTATATCACATCCATTCAACCACCAAATTTCTTCCAATCTATCAATAAAAAATAAAAAGGTCTGCCATTTCGACCAGAGTTGTTCATTCTACGAATATGACTCTCAATTCATACGGTCAAATCTACCCTCTTATTCCTAAGTAACTTAACTTGTTACCATCCATACGATAAATACGTTTTACTACCACGTGATGAATCCATATGCCTAATGAGCAAACTAGGAAAATGTATTATGCTTCGTAACGGTAAAACATCAATTACAAATACTTGAAGATACGTCACGTTTGAATAATCATTGGTATTTGGAACGAAAAAATATTAATTAATTTCAAAGCTAATTTGTGACTTCCATCTATATTATGTCTACTAGCTTTATGTTTACCGTAAACTATTAGTTGATTTCTACCATTACTCAATGTTGTGACTGCTTCATCCAACATTGAAAAGAAAATATATATGTTAATTCTTATGAGGATAAATGAAGTACCTTAAAGGATTTCCATAAATTTCATGGCGATGCAACATAAATTCTTGTTCTACATTAGTTTCAATAAAGCTATAAGGCATATTATTAATTATGTTGTTTGGTGAGTTTGATTATCTAGACTGTTTTAGTTAATTCGAAAGAGAACTCATTGAAGAGATAAAAATAGTATCCAGAGAGAGAAAATTAGAGTGCTTAGAAGATCTAACTCAAAAAGCTCACTCCTTATAGATCAGTCCTAACATTTATATAGAGGCGTAAGGACTTAAACTCTTAATTGAAAACGGTTACAATAAAGAGTTAATTACACGATAGTCCTTGATTAATTTACATAGTTCTAAATTATTTCTCTAACTTTACAATCTGCTATTAGAAGTTTCATTCGTTATATTTTAATCCTCAAAGTTCAATTTCCTTATCAGTAGCCCAGTTAGTTCTCATATAATTCGATCTTATCCCAAAATTTACGTCACATGCGTCGATTATATTTATAAGTGTAGAAAACCCCTGTTGTCCATAATTCGACGTGATATAGAGATGATGTTTCCCTTTATCTGTCTTACACATCGAATTATTTTAATCCATTTATTTTTTCCTCATATCATGATTTGAAGCAAAAATTTAACCTAGGGTCACACTCTAAATGCTAAGTCTATCTTTCAGCAAATAATAACTCCCTAGACAGTAGGTCTGCCATTAGACCCATAGTGTGACAGATTTTGGTTCATTATCCACGTAACCGCTTCAAATTCCACCCACTCAACATCCACCTCTTCCACTTCTCGATACTTTCGTTCTCCTATTATAAATACCACTTTAACCCGTTGGTTGATTCACAAATCAAATTCTTTGAGAGAGAAATTGTAAAAAGTCTTAAAATTTATCTTCCACCTTCATCGCCTTCTTCAATCTACAGGCTACCTTCAGTGGAAACTTCAAATTTTCCGTTCAATCTTCAACCGGTTTATGAGAAAGCATCCAAAACCCAAAAAATTTAAAGCCATAATTTGCAAAAATCCCAAATCTTCAAAATCTATAAACAACGTCTTCGGAGCTTACGGCTACTTCTGTATTAGTGAAAGGACACATGAATACAGAGCAGCTGGATTAATAAACAACGCTCCTCGAGGCCTACCGATGAAGAAAATATACTAGGTAACTTCGATCCTTCCAAAACTCTAGTTTTGTCACTTTTTCCTCTCACAGAAGAAAATCAATCATAAAAAACTGGAACACCAAAAACACCTCGAATATCACCCTCTGTCACTGAATCATCTTCTTAAATCAGTCGTGAAGTAAACAAATCCTCCTCGAAAATATCCAAAGAAACTCCTTCCTCAACCAATATCCCAAAAATTTACCCTCTTCAAAATCCGAGAAAAAAAAACTTTCATAGCCATGGGAGATGATGCCGACGTCATTTCAAACCCTTTAACCACTTCTCCTCCCTCGAGGGATATTTTTGAAATTGTGACAGTGTGTCAACAAAATCCTTCAAGCAAACCTCATCTATTGATGGACGAGACATCCGAACGTAGATGTTGATTACGACGCCACACAATTAAATAATGAAGATGAAACAGAATAGGAAGCTTCAAAAGAATCAGAAAATGATGCAAAAGAAAAGACTCACAAACCGAGGAAAAAGAAAGTGTTTATCATAATATCCGATGAAGGACGTGCGCCAATATGTGAAAACTCGAGGAGTCTTGATGCAAACTACACAGTGGCTCTAAAATACGTTTCGTATATATATTACAAAGAGAGCCAAACAGTTGATTTCAAGAAGCAATGAGGAATGGGAGACAATATTATTCTTTGTCTTCCCAAGAAGGAGGAGATACCTTTAGATTGCAAAAATGACGAACTGGTGGTCTACCCAAAGATCATCAATTGGGTCTTCAGTTTCCACTAGACCCTGTGATAGTGGATTACTCCGAGCTTTCAAATCTGTGTCCAACCCAAGAAAAACCAAATCAATGGTTCACGTTGATTTGTGTGATCATAACCTCCCGTTTGTCCAAAATTTATATATGCATTGAGGACTTCATATCTCTAACCAAATTGTCCAACGGACCAGTGCTTCCATTTTATTATCTCACCATAGATGATGATTTAAAGATAATCGATGACATATTAGAGGGATACAAGTTTTGGAAGCAGAAAGTCGTTTTTATTTATAGGGTCTGAGAGAATGGTAAAGAAGTTTCTGACGGCAATCCTTCTAGATTGAATCTCGTCTGGAAGAGTAATCATAAGTCTTTAACCTTTATTGTTCTAAATTATATTTTCAATCGATGTTGTCCTTATTTTCTATTAAATTCTATATTCTGAACAGAGATTTCGATGCGTTATTCCTTTCGACGCTAGAAAACAAAAGAGATTTTCATCAAACTTATTGCTTGGGCTAAAAAGGAATGGAATAACGCCTTCCATATTGCTTTTGAACCTATCAATTTTCTTAACAACCACCTGTTCCCAATCATGTTTGGAGCTCTGCAACCTGAAAATTTGATGGACTAACCCAATCCTCGACAAACTGCCAATAGTCCATCCCGACTGTAATGTATTCTTACCAATTCGCAATAGATCGAATAGCCATCTTCCTCAGAAAAAGAAGGAAAAAAAGAATAAAAAAGCAGCTAGCTCATGTGGTGCTAGCCCTTCAGCAGATCCGAAGCCAAGAGGTTCAAAGAGGAAAACCACAGAAAACATTCTCTCCACCGTCGAGGAAGGAGTAGAAGGCAAACATTCCTCAAAGAAGAAAAAGGTAGATGCTCCTTCAAAAAAGAAAGGTGTCATCAAAACAACTCCACAAAATAAAAAGAAAAAACAACTGTGGAGATTTTCGATGAAGTATTGTCTGATGGCGATGGTAGTGTTGATAATGAGAAAAATCAACAGAGTAAGAATGAAGCTCTTTCTAAAAATGCTACCAATCAACAAAAATTAATTGTGGCTATAAAGGATGATCAAGATGATGACCACTTCAATCTTGACAGCCTTATCAACTTTAACTAATCAGAAGAATGTGTTGGAGACGAAGATCCCGTTGTTTAAGAAATTCAAGATCATCTACACAATCTCCGTAGAAGACCTACACGTGCTGTTACCGAAGTCACATCTCCCCAGGTTATTGTTTCTTCAACCTCCTTAGCTCTTATTATTCGACCTAGTCGAGTTGTCTTTCCTAATGTCGAACCATCCTCGGATGTTCTTGATGTACTTCAACCTTTCACTAATCTTGATGTTGTAGCGCAAAAGTTGACTCAAGAAATTGAATCTTCTCGAAGTCATTTAAATCAGATGGCTAAAGACATTGTTCAGTATAAAGGTGTTGCTGCAGCTGAGAAAAGGATGAAGGGGATTTTTGGTGACCTCATAATAAGTCAGTTCCATCAATTTCAGATGGCAGATCCAAATTTCTCAGAGGGCTTCTCCATGTTAAAAAGCATCTTAGAGAATTTCATAAAAGAAAAAAAAAAGATCTCATCTCTTTGCATCAGAACAAAACGGATCAACTCAAGGTTAAACATTCTGAAGAGTTAGTTGTAGAGAAGAAAAAATTTGAATCCCTTCAAGTTTGTCTTGACAATAGTGAGGCAGAGAAGAAAAGATTGATAGATGACATCGATGAGTCCGGACAAATTCACCACTACTCACCGAGAAATTCTGACAGGGGTAATTCGGACAATAAGTGCCCACTCAACTATCCGGTTGGACTAAAGTATTAAATAACTAAACACCTTTTGACTAAGCTAGATGCTAATCAACTTATTAAGTAAATGGGTCTTTAAACTTGACATGGTTTCATAACTTGACCCGAAAGCCCATGGGTCCATAATTAAGGGTATAAATACCCAACTACTTTCATTAATGAGGGTACTGAACATTTGATACAACCAGGCAGCTTAAATCTCTCACTACAAAACATCAAAACATTTAATACTCTTAAAATCCCTAAAACTCTTGACAAAATTACCCTCAGCTTAAAATAAACCACACCAAATTGGCGACCACAGTGGGAGGATAAAGTGCCTGAATCTAGCATTCAGAATTAGCAAGAAAACCTAGTTTGGATTAATCAGGACGAGCAAGCAGTGCCACCACCTTTGATAGACGTGATGTGAGAAAACAATGAGTACACGACCGAAGAACGAGACAAGCATAAAAATGAAATAGAAGCGTTGAGGGCCACTAAAAATGCAGAGATGGGTTTAAAGGAAAAGTCAAAAGTGTGAGCCATTCACCATAGTGACAACTGATAAGTGCATTTCATATCACTTATTACGCTTCCATTATTCTTAAAATCGTCACCGGTTCTCAAGTATTCGTGGAGCTTTAACGTGTTTTTCCAGTATTCTTAAAGGCGCTTGTGCTCTGGGTAAATTGTGATAATATTTATAAATTTGGGGTTGAAATTGAAGAAACTGGAAAATTAATGTATTTAGGGAAATTTTGGAACAGTTGAAAAGAAAAGAAAATATATTAATGCTAAAAATATATTATGACGAGTGATTTTCCAAAAAAATATATATTAATGCTAAAAATATATTATGACGAGTGATTTTCCAAAAAAAAGTATATATTAATGCTTGAAATATATTATGACGAGTGATTTTTAAAAAATATATATTAATGCTTGAAAAATATATTAATGTTAAAAAAAGGGAAAATATATTTTCTAAGATATTGTTTAAAATATTAAATTAAGAAAAAAATATTAAAGCAAAGCATAAAAGGAAATTAATGCTGAATTAAGAAAAAAACATTAGATTAATGCGAATATTTTGTTTAGCTATATTGTTTAAAATTTTATTTTATTTAACATAAATATTTTACGATTTGTAATTTGATTTTTTTTAGGAATACAAAACAGCTTTGGATTTTTTTGGTGCAAAACAAGCGAGAAAAGGAAAACAAATATTATTGGTCTATTCTGCTGAACATAGACAAAGGAAGGAATTAAATACTTATACTATATAATTATATGAGTGTGGGTCCAGCGGAAGCATTTAATTAAAAGCCCAGGAGAAAGAAAGAAAGGCAATGGGCTTCTTAGGTTTTCACGAGAAAAGTTATATGTAGCAGAGACAAACAGAAGGGAGAGGAGGCACTGATTGAGTTTGTGGCAAAATACAAAACAAAGACGAAAAGAAAAGACTATTGGCGATTTTTTCGATCGGCAGAGGAGCAGGTGACAACTGTTTTGGATTTTCAGTCGGCAGGAGGCAGGCAGTATTTCGGTTTAACTTTCTCTTAACTTTTGTTCGGTTTAACTTTCTCTAAAAAAATTATTCGTTTTTTAAATTCTTCCTAAACAATTATGTTAACTTTTGCATCCATGATGATGATTTGTTCGATTATGAACTAATCGTTGTCATGGAACCTTAGCGGATTTGTTTGAATAATATTTAGGGTTTATTGCTTAATTAATTTTCTGAGATATGTTTATCGGCTACCTAGTATGATTGTGCTTAATTGTAGATGCGTCACGAACATCTAGTTTGTTAATCTTTAATGAATGCGAAAGTGGATTTAAGGGTTTAGAACTTGTCATGCTAGCATAGGTTCTTGAATGATTCATATTGTGATTGTTCATGATTCGTAATATGTCATTAACCATATCATATTACCCTATGTAATCGAAATAGGTAACTTTTGCTTAAAATCAATTGTACCTCAATTCATATAGACATATAGGATTGTCATGCATGCCGTGTCTGCTTAACTGCTATCTCTTTTGTGGTTGTTTAAGTGGTTTGGTTTACGTGTACTGAAAGGTAGCGTATTCTGATTTTGTGTTATCTGATTAGTAATCATAGTTATCTTACATATTGATTAAGTATATTAATACTCTGAGTAAAATAAACAATGAAGTTAGGGTTCCATGTTTTCTCTCGCATAAGTAAACTCATTAGATAATTTCGTTAGTTAATTTGTTTAGTTACATTCATACTTTATTACTCGTTCAAGCATTAGTTTAATAATCATATGTTGTTGCATAAGTGAATTCTTGTCTTATACACTTAGTCTTCGTAGGAACGATCTTTCTTATTTATTACTTGCTACTTTTGACCGTGTATACTTGCGTGAGAAAAGAACTAACAAGTTTTTGGTGCCGTTGCCGGGGACTCGGTGTTATTTGACAGTTTTATTGCTTATCAGCAGGAGTCCTTATAAAACTACTGACTTGATTCGGTTACTTTCTTTTTGTGTGTTTTCTTGTGCTTCAGGTACTTGCGCGTGTATGCAAACACGGTCTCAAACTAGAGCACTAGTACAAAAGGAGCTTGAAGCACAGCAAGGAACAGAGTTGATATTCGCAGATTCTGATACTAATTCTACAATGGGAGATCGAGCTCCAAAAGCACTCATAGAAAACTCTCAACCAAAGATCATGGATATTCAGTCTAGCATTGTCAGACCCAATATCGCTGCGAATAATTTTGAGATTAAACCCAACACTATTCAGATGATGCAAAATTCTTGTCAGTTTGGGGGAGCTTCATCTGAGGATCCTAATATGCACATTATGACCTTCCTTGAAATCTGTGATACTTTCAAGTTCAACGGTGTTTCAGATGATGCCATAAGACTGAGACTCTTCCCATTTTCTCTGAGGGACAAAGCTAAGAGCTGGTTACACTCTTTACCAGCAGGCTCGATCACTACTTGGGATATACTAGCACATAAATTTCTCTCAAAATTCTTTCCTATGGCAAGAACAGCCGCCTTGAGGAATGCTATTACTCAGTTTTCTCAGTCATATGGTGAATCTTTAAGTGAAGCTTGGGAGTGTTACAAGGAGATGCTCAGAAAATGTCCTCATCATGGGATGCCTGATTGGTTAGTAATAAATTGCTTCTAC
Source organism: Limnanthes douglasii subsp. nivea (assembly GCA_036936605.1). Taxonomy (NCBI): domain Eukaryota; kingdom Viridiplantae; phylum Streptophyta; class Magnoliopsida; order Brassicales; family Limnanthaceae; genus Limnanthes; species Limnanthes douglasii. The sequence continues at coordinate 327,826,913 of JAUPFV010000001.1, forward strand.
AATGGGTTGGGTGCGCAAACAAGGCCGATGGTCGATGTTGCATCTGGGGGAGCCTTATTAACAAAAAGCTATGAGGAGGCTCATGAGCTCCTTGAGATGATGGCTGCTAATAAATTCCAGAACCCTTCTCAGAGACAGTCACAACATAAAGTAGCTGGTATTCTTAACGTAGACACTGCCACTGCTTTAGCAGCTCAGCTTGAAGCTCTAAACATGAAGGTAGATTCTTTGACTAAACTAGGGGTACAACAGGTAGCTAGTGTGTGCGAGATTTGTGCTCGAGGGCATGACACTCAACAATGCCCAATCTCTACTGAGTCGGTGCAATTTGTGAGTAACTTTCAGAGGCATAATCAACAACCAATCTCAAACACCTATCACCCAAGCAACAGAAATCATCCAAACTTCAGTTGGAGCATTAATCAACAAGGTAATCAGCATTATGGTGCTAAGCCATACGCTCCTCCTGGATTTCAACAACAAGGGCAGCAACATCAATCTCAACAGTATGCCCCAAGACAACCTCAGAATCAACATCCTGACCCTTCTCAACATTCTGTGAGAGACTCTGAATTCGAAGAGATGAAGTTAATGATTAAAAGTCTGATGGTATCTCACAGGACCTTTGAAAATCAGATTGGGCAGATGGCCAGTAACATGATTGTTAGACCTCAAGGAGTTCTTCCTAGCAACACGGAACATAATCCAGGTAAACGAGACGGCAAGGAGCAATGCTAAGCTATCACCTTGCGATCAGGAAAGGTTGCTGAGAACCCCACAGTTGAACAAGAGGTGGATTCTTCTCAAAATCAGCCCTCATCTGAGGTTAATTCTGGTCAAGATCAGCCACCTAAAAAGCCATCTCAATTAGTTGTTGAACCTACGATCTACCCTCCTCCACTTTTTTCGCAAAGGTTGCAGAAACAGAAGCTAGATGCTCAGTTTGGGATATTTTTGGAGGTGTTCAAGAAGCTACACATCAACATACCTTTTGCTGAAGCATTAAAGAAAATTCCTAGTTATGCCAAGTTCATAAAGGGAATTATTTCAAAAAAGCTAAATCTTGGTGATTTTGAGACATTAGCGCTCACTGAGGAATGCAGTGCGATCTTACAACAAATATTGCCTCCCAAACTCAATGATCCAGGAAGCTTCACCATTCCTTGTTCAATCGGCAATTTAACTTTCAGCAAATGTTTATGTGATTTAGGAGCGAGCATCAATCTGATGCCCCTATCTGTGTTTGAGAAACTTGGGTTACCTGAGCCAAAGCCGACTAATATCTCTTTGCAGCTGGCTGATCGTTCTATCACATATCCTCGAGGGATCGTAGAAGATGTCTTAGTAAAGGTTGACAAGCTCATCTTTCCTGCTGACTTTTTTTATTTTGGATTTCGAAGAGGACAAAAACATCCCCATAATCATGGGAAGACCATTCTTGGCTACGGGAAAAACTCTGATCGATGTCCAAAAAGAGGAGCTCACTATGAGAGTGCAAGATCAGAATGTCACTTTCAACGTTTTCAAGGCTATGAAATCTCCAACAGAGGATGAAGAATGTTTCAGGTTGGATATGATCGATTCTTTGCACAGCAATGAGGTGGATCGGTCTGCGAGTTCAGATGTTCTAGGCAGAGTTCTACATGATGAATCTGACTTAGAAGATGAAGAGATATCCGAATGTGTTCAACTACTACAGGCAGCCCCGTATCAAAAGAGGCTCAATATTCCACATGAGTCGCTCGTATTGGGTGATCTTAAGGATTCTCAGGAAAGACTTAAACCTTCTCTACAAGAAGCTCCTAAACTTGAACTCAAACCACTACCAGATCATCTCAGGTATGCTTTCTTAGGAGAATCATCTACATTACCTGTTATTATTGCATCTAACCTTTCAGGTAGTGAGGAAGAAAAGCTATTAAGAGTTTTGGGGAAGTTCAAATCAGCCATTGGTTGGACCATAGCAGATATCAGAAGATGTATAAGGAAAAAAGTCAAGAAACGGCATGATATGAATCTTGTACATAAAGCTTTTGATCCAGGACAACTTGTTATTCTTTTCAACTCTCTTCTAAAGCTTTTTCCAGGGAAGCTCAAGTCAAGGTGGTCTGGACCTTTTAAAGTCAAGACAGTATATCCACATGGAGCAGTTGAAATCTATGCGGAATCGCCAGATAAAGCATTCAAAGTCAATGGTCAACGACTCAAGCATTACTATGGAGATGTAGGGAACCGTGAGGCATTCAGCATCAGCCTCGACACTATATGACTCAAAGTGGTATCGTCGAGCTATCGACGTTAAACAAGCGATTCGTGGGAGGCAACCCACAGAGAAACAATGATCAACACTGCTGGACGAATAGAGGAGTGTTTATTTTATCTTTTAATTTCTTCTAGTTGCATTCATCATAGTAGTTATTCATGTTAGTCATGCTTATTTGAATTTTCATGCCATGTTTATATAGACTGTGTTTAGGATCGACTTAGTCTATTAGCATAGCATTTTTTTCATGCATTTTGCATCTTTGATCCCTTGAGTTGCTGTTTCTATTTAAGTAGCCAATGATGAAAATTGTTTGGAATGACAGTAGGAATAAAATCTAATTAGGTTGCTTGTAAGTTAGCTCGCTTGATGTAGAAGCACAATTAATACACGTAGACTCATCGATTGTTTTTATGCTAGTTACGGACACACTTGAGTATTGTTATACATAATCCTTGATTAGGTTCAGAATTACACCTTTATCCTTTATTAGCTCATGGATTGCAAAAAGATAAGTTTGGGGGAGTTAAAAGATAAATATGCGTATTATTCAGTTAGGCGTCAAAGGCTAGTAGCCGCTCGTTGACGTACGTCCTCTCGCTGGGGGCTGCATATTACGAGTAGTCTAGGGGTGGAATGAGATGAAGCGAAACACACTCATTCCCAATCGCTGATTCAAAAAGAAAAAAACCAAAAAAAAAGAAAGAAAAAGGTAAAAATTGGCTAGGATGAGCTCTTTGGTGCTCGAGTTATTAAGTTCTAGGGAACTTTGTGCCTAGTGACCTAAGAATTTTCCGGTTTGGGATCCGCTAACCTAAAGCTCGTTACATGGGCACCATTGTATAAGTCTTTAAGGGACCTCGTCCATGGCACGGTCAAATAAGCCTTTGTGTGTCTGTATATAGAGTAAAGCATAATAAATCTTTGACAACCCCGGATAAATATGGATGTGCAACTTGACTATGAAGAATCTAGGTTGTATTTCGTTTCTAATCTTGTGATTATTATGATGAGAACAAGTAAGGTCCATTAATTTGTATTAAAAATATGTCGATTGAGTTTGAGCACACACACACGCTTCGTCACTTGTATTGCTAACATTTGAGTACCTAGTTATTTCACATTCCGAGGTCATTACATTTGTTGAGGCATTTATGCTTATTTAGTTACGGTTACTCATTCGGGATCATTGTGTTCATGCATTCATTTAAATTCAGTTGCATTCATGCATCAATTGTTAAACATGTTTTGCATTTCTTGAGGACAAGCAACGGTTAAAGTTTGGGGGTTTGATAAGTGCATTTCATATCACTTATTACGCTTCCATTATTCTTAAAATCGTCACCGGTTCTCAAGTATTCGTTGAGCTTTAACGTGTTTTTCCAGTATTCTTAAAGGCACTTGTGCTCTGGGTAAATTGTGATAATATTAATAAATTTGGGGTTTAAATTGAAGAAACTGGAAAATTAATGTATTTGGGGAAATTTTGGAACAGTTGAAAAGAAAAGAAAATATATTAATGCTAAAAATATATTATGACGAGTGATTTTCCAAAAAATATATATTAATGCTAAAAATATATTATGACGAGTGATTTTCCAAAAAAAAGTATATATTAATGCTTGAAATATATTATGACGAGTGATTTTCAAAAAAATATATATTAATGCTTGAAAAATATATTAATGTTAAAAAAAGGGAAAATATATTTTCTAAGATATTGTTTAAAATATTAAATTAATAAAAAAATATTAAAACGAAGCATAAAAGGAAATTAATGCTGAATTAAGAAAAAAAACATTAGATTAATGTGAATATTTTATTTAGCTATATTGTTTAAAATATTATTTTATTTAACATAAATATTTTACGATTTGTAATTTGATTTTTTTTAGGAATACAAAACCGCTTTGGATTTTTGTGGTGCAAAACAAGCGAGAAAAGGAAAACAAATATTATTGGTCTATCCTGGTGAACATAGACAAAGGAAGGAATTAAATAATTATACTATATAATTATATGAGTGTGGGTCCAGCGGAAGCATTTAATTAAAAGCCCAGGAGAAAGAAAGAAAGGCAATGGGCTTCTTAGGTTTTCACGAGAAAAGTTATAAATAACAGAGACAGACAGAAGGGAGAGGAGGCACTGATTGAGTTTGCGGCAAAATACAAAACAGAGACGAAAATAAAAGACTATTGGCGATTTTTTCGATCGGCAGAGGAGCAGGTGACAACTGTTTTGGATTTTCAGTCGGCAGGAGGCAGGCAGTTTTTTGGTTTAACTTTCTCTAAACTTTTGTTCGGTTTAACTTTCTCTAATTTTTTTATTCGTTTTTTTTTACATTCTTCCTAAACAATTATGTTAACTTTTGCATCCATGATGATGATTTGTTCGATTATGAACTAATCGTTGTCATGGAACCTTAGCGGATTTGTTTGAATAATATTTAGGGTTTATTGCTTAATTATTTTGTGAGATACGTTTATCGGTTACCTAGTATGATTGTGCTTAATTGTAGATGCGTCGCGAACATCTAGTTTGTTAATCTTTAATGAATGCGAAAGTGGATTTAAGGGTTTAGAACTTGTCATGCTAGCATAGGTTCTTGAATGATTCATATTGTGATTGTTCATGATTCGTAATATGTCATTAACCATATCATATTACCCTATGTAATCGAAATAGGTAACTTGTGCTTAAAACCAATTGTACCTCAATTCATATAGACATATAGGATTGTCATGCATGCGGTGTCTGCTTAATTGCTATCTCTTTTGTGGTTGTTTAAGTGGTTTGGTTTACGTGTACTGAAAGGTAGCGTATTCTGATTTTGTGTTATCTGATTAGTAATCGTACTTATCTTACATATTGATTAAGTATATTAATACTCTGAGTAAAATAAACAATGAAGTTAGGGTTCCATGTTTTCTCTCGCATAAGTAAACGCATTAGATGATTTCGTTAGTTGATTTGTTTAGTTACATTCATACTTTATTACTCGTTCAAGCATTAGTTTAATAATCATACGTTGTTGCATAAGTGAATTCTTGTGTTATACACCTAGTCTTCGTGGGAACGATCTTTCTTATTTATTACTTGCTACTTTTCACCGCGTATACTTGCGTGAGAAATGGACTAACAACAACCCAAGGGAGAATGACCCATCAGAAAAGACTCACTTGAGCACAAAAAATACCCATTTCAGTTCCAAGAAATCTCACCGGTACAAGTCGGTGGAGAGCTCAGAGTCTGAGTCCTCTAGTAAGTCCTCGAATGAGGATGGGCTTGATGAGTCCTTGTCATTCAGTAGTGATGATGAGAGATCCAAGAAGAAACAAAAGTTGGTTAAAAAATATTCAAGAAAGAGGGATAACCATGAGAGATTAAAGAGACATTTGGGAAAAGGGTCGTCTCGCAGCCACATCCATAGTTGTAGGCATGTGGATCAACTGTTGATGGATCCTTTTGCTTTCCATGATGAGCCAGGTATTTTTGCAACACCTAATGAAGACATGGTATTTATTGTGGTCGAAATTGGAGGCAATCGTCATTGTCCTCCAAAATAATGTCCGGAAACCTTCCCAAGAGGTTTGACAGTACTAAAATGGAGAAGGATGATGGGAGAAAAGATCCGGACAACCATCTGGAATAGTTTAAAAAATTTATGATGATGACAAACTTCTTTGTAGAGCCTTCTCTCAATCCTTTACGGGAAGTGCTTTGAAATGGTACAACAGCTTACCACAAGGTTGTATCAGAAACTTTGATACGTTTTGGGTGGTCTTCCGAAGGCAGTTTGTGGGGAGTAAGGGCATAAAGGGAAATGAAGATACTATTATTCATTTTGCCCAATAGTCAAACCAATCACTGAAAGACTATATAAGCCGGTTCGTAAAAACAAAGAATGGGTTAGGTGATTATTTTGAACAGGTAGCAATAGCTTCTTTGAGACAACGATTAAACACTGGGAATCTGGTCGATTCGGTAACCAGGAAGAAGGCCATGACCTGGGGCAGTTTGCTAAATCAGGTGGGAAACAAATCAATGTAGATGAAACAAAGAAGACTAGGTACACAGGCAAGTGAGATCTGCCCCAACTGCTCCAAACCAGAACCAGTCCAGATACAAGGCCAAAGAAACCGGACAGGGGCCCAACAGACTCAATCCCACCCAGCTGCAGCTCAGAGCCAGTAGTCCAGAAATACACGAGGACCTTGGTTCCAACCGGAGTGGTTTGCAGAATTGAAAGAAAATATGGCAACCATCTATGACAAAACAAAAGATGAGGTACATTTCAGGAAGCCGACAACGCTTCAATCTCCTAGGGAAGGTCGTAATACTTCTTTTTTGCAAATATCATCATGATATTGGCCACAACATTGAGGATTGCATCGCGTTGAAACAGGAGGTGCAGAATCTGATTGAAAGGGGGAAGCTGGGAGACATAGCTAGGCCTCATGAGGATGTTGTGGTGATAGGAGCTTCGATTGGGGGCAACGACATCAGGAGAATCTTGATTGACACTGGCAGCTCAGCCAATCTTATCTTTTTAAGTTCCTATAAACAGATGAAAAATCCAGTAGTGATTCAGCGTTCATTGTGGGATTCATAGGGAGCTCTGCGAATCTGATCGGAAAATTTGAGGAGGAAGTGTTGTTGGGCAAATTCCCTTTCGAGAAGATGGTCAGGGTACTATTCGTTGTGGTGGATTTTCCCATATGTTACAATGCGATCTTTGAGAGGTCTTGACTCTCTAGGATGCATGTCGTGGCTTCAACAGTTCACGAATGTTTAAAGTATGCAGTTCAAAGACAAGTGGGAGTTGTCCGGAGTAGCTAAAAAATAGCAAAAGAATGTTATGCAACTGCACTTGCCCCTAAAACTCCGGGGGCAGTCCGGATTAATGAAGATTAGTAGTTCTTGGGGCCCTCTGAGGGTGAGGGTGAAATTGATGACCCTAGAGACATCCCTGGTGTTTTGATACCAATCGAAGAAGTTGAAACCCACTCTCTGGCTGAAGGAAAGAGCGTTAAAGTTGGCTCCAAGATGGCACCAGAATTGAAGAAAAAAATGTTGTCCTTTTTGGTAGATCACCAACATGTTTTTTCGTTGTGCAATGATGATGTGAACGGGGTACCTACAACTGTTATATCACACCAGTTGTCTGTCTGAAGAGATGTTGCGCCTATTGTGCAAAAAAGTAGAGCTTTTTCCAAGGATAAATTTGATGTAATAGTTCAAGAAGTTGACCGGCTTACCAAGATGGGACACATAAAGGAGTCTCAATATCCTTTATGGACAGCCAACCCAGTGTTAGTGAAGAAGAAGAATGGGAAATGGCGTATGTGTATCGACTTTACTGACCTCAACAGAGCTTGCCCAAAAGATCTATATCCTGTCCCCCGGATAGATCAGTTGGTAGACTCCACATCTGGAAACAAGTTATTATCCTTCATGGATGCTTTCTCCGGTTATAACCAGATATAGGAGGATCCGAAGGAGCAGGAACACACTACCTTTGTTACAGATAAGGGTCTCTATTGTTATAAGGTGATGCCTTTTGGGTTAAAAAATGTTGGGGCTACCTATTAGAGGTTGGTGAACAAAGCATTTGCTGATCAGATTGGGAGGAATATGGAATTATATATTGATCACATGATGGTGAAACGTTTAGAAGAAGAGTTGCACCTAATTGATCTTCGGGAAACTTTTGCCAACTTGGCAAAGGTTAATTTAAAATTAAATCCAGAAAAATGTGTGTTTGGGGTGCAGTCTGGAAAATATTTGGGGTATGTGGTAAGTGAGAAAATGATACAGCCTAATCCGGACCAACTCGATGCCTTATTGAAAATGGACCCTCCTCGAAATGTTAAAGAAGTACAAAGGTTGACAGGAAGGTTGGCTGCAATAAATCGCTTTATTTCAAGGTCTTCGGACAGGTGTGCCCCGTTTTTTAAACCTTAAAGGGTGCTAAAGACTTTAACTAGTCTCCATAATGTGACCAGGAGTTTGATGAAATAAAGAAGCATTTGTCTTCCCCCAAAACCCTTTTCAAACCTATTTACGGAGAAACACTATATATATATATATACTTAGTTGTGTCAAAATGTGCTATAAGTGCAGTGCTGGTGAGAGAGGTGGACAATTATTCTCATCTGGTGTACTACATCAACAATAGTCTGATAGATACTGAAAAGAGGTACTTAAAGCTTGAAAAACTGGCACTAGCTTTGGTGATTGCTGCTAGGAAGATGAGTCTGTATTTTCAGTCTCATTCTATCATCGTCCGGACGTCTTTTCCTTTAAAGAATGTTCTTCAAAAGGCAGGCATATCAAGCAGGATGACCAAATGGTCAGTAGAATTGGGTGATTATGATATTGATTTTGCCCCACGAACTGCAATCAAAGCTCAATCTGTTGCCGATTTCTTGGTAGAGTTCCATTCGAACAGAAGTACTAAACAAGCTACAGGTGAAAAAACTAAGAAACTGTTGGTTGTCCGGACAGATGGTGGATCAAGTACCATGGGTTATTGGGCTGGGATATGTTTAACCTCTCCGTATGGCGATTAATTATACCAGGCTATATGCTTTGCTTTTAGGGCTTCTAACAATGAGTCCGAATATGAGGCCGTTATAGCTGGTCTAAAGTTATCTTTTCTGTGTGGGGCTAAAAGAGTCAGGTTGATGAGTGATTCTCAACTTCTTATCCATCATGCTCAAGGTCAATCTGAGGCAAAAAAGAGCAGTTGATTAAATACTTGTTTATCCTTAAAGAAGTGGCACCTAACTTCAAAAATGTTAGTTATGAGCATATACCTAGATTAGAGAACACACTGGCAGACTCTTTGCCAACCATAGATACTCTGAGTCCTACCCATGGATTCATGTACAAGAATGCCCATCTATACAACTAAATAAGAGCAAAGAAAAGGAGGAGAGTTTAAGTGTACGAGTGCTTCAACCCAAAGACTGGAGATATCCCCTTCTTCAATACATCTCTGATGGTATTTTTCCCTTGGGAGAAGGCTGTGACAAGGAAAATGAAGCATAAGGCTCATGGTTTCTTAATCATAAGAGAGGTCCTTTATAAGAAGTCATTTAGTAGACCTCTCCTACGTTGTTTGGGGGTTGAAGAGTCCCTAATTGTGATATATGAACTACATGATGGAGAATGATCAACACACTATGGCTATAGAGCTTTAACGCGGAGGGTTTTGTTGGCTAGATACTATTGGCCATCCATAATGGCAGATGCCAAAGACTTGGTGAAGAAATGTGACCCATGCCAAATATATGGTAATGAAATTCATATCCCATGTGTTCCTATGGAATCGATTTCTGAGCCAGTGCCTTTTGCTCGTTGGGGACTGGATTTAGTTGGGCCTCTACGAATGGCATCGAGAGGGTGCAGGACTATTATTGTAGCCATTGATTATTTCTCAAAAAGGATAGAAGCAGCCCCGCTGGCATGAACTAATTCGAAAGCTATTACAAAATTTATCTTATCTAACATTTGTTGCAGATTTGGGATTCCACAAAAGGTAACCGCAGATAACGGGCCATAATTTGATAACAAGGATATGGAGAATTTATGTGCCTCCCGTGGAATTCAGCATTGTTTTTCTTCTCCTTTCCACCCACAAGCAAATGGTCAAGTTGAAGTGGCAAACAGAACCATCATGTCCGATTTAAAAAAGAGTTTAGAAGGGGCTGCACGAAAGTGGCCAAGCTATTTGCAAGAAGTGTTATGTGCATACCAGACTACTCTTGGAGCTGCTACACAAGAATCTCTTTTTGCCTTGGTATATAGGATGGATGCAATTGCTTCTATAGAGGCAACTCTTCCATCATACAGAGTCCACAATTATTCCGAATAGGCTAATGAAGTGGTAAGCAGAAGTCAGTTAGACTTAATAGAAGAGAGAAGAGTTGAGGCTCATCTTAGAACCACCTATTACCAAGGCTTGATGAGGATAAAATTTGCTTCCAAAATCAAAAGAAGAGATTTTCGGTCGGGGGATAAAGTATTGAGAAAGGTTTTCTTGCATACTAAGGAGAAGCAGTTCGGCAAGCTAGCTCTGAACTGGGAAGGACCTTATGAGGTCTCCGAAAAACTTAAGCCTGGGACATATAGGCTTCAAGACAAAGATGGAAGAATTCTAAAGCACCCATGGAATATTGAACACATCCGGTTATATCTGGAATGAAAGTTGTGTAAATATTTACTTGTTTAAAGTCTATGTAAATATTGGGGGGTATACTATTTCCTACCCTGGTGGCCCGGGGAGGTTTTATTGAGGTGTCTGGTTTTTTCAATAAAATATGATGCCTTCTTAAAATATTCGGAGTGATTTGATTACAATTCCTTTCAAGTCTTCAATTTACTAAGGATTTTTGGCAGATCAGATTAATTTGGTTAAATGATGACCCTTAAACACGCGTCATCGAAGATTTTAAACACTATCATCTTAAATGTTTGTAAAGTAAATAAGGGCTCTTTAAACATTTGCCATTGAAACTGAAAGCAAGTATAAAACAAAACAAAAATTGAGTAAGATAAACCCGTTCGGGTAAAAACCGGGTAATGATATTAGAACACAAAATATGCCTTGGCCATCCAAGGACTTTAAGTTTTAAGAAAGGTTTAATCGGACTCAAACCGAACACGATTACAAAAATGCCTTAGCCTTCCAAGGACTTTAACAGTTCACAGAATAAAGAAAACAAAAAAGATAGTTAAATACCTAAGGGCTAATTCCCTTCGGATGTTCCTGCATCATCTCATTTCTTAGGACCTTTGAGTTTGGCACTTGAACTCTCTCCGGTTCCTTCTTCCTCATTAGTGGTAGAATCGATCCCACTAGAGTAATTCTTCTTATCACCATTTTCCAGTGTGTGGAACGGGATGTCCTCATACTCCACATATTCCCATAAGGGACCAAGAGTCCTCCTCGGAAACTTCTCGTGAAAGAGTAGTACCATGTCAGACTTTACTTTAGAATACCTTTTTTTCCAATGAATCTATCACCCCGTTGGTGTACTTATCTATGCTGGCCTGAATTCTCTTTTCCCGCTATTGCACCAAGTCTTCCTTCTCCTTGGTTTCCTTGGACACAACCTATTCAAGGGAAATCTTGTCACCGGACAAGGTCTGGATGGCGTCGTCTTTAGTCTTCACATCTTCCTTCAACGTGGAGAGATCTTTCCCCAAACCGGAGCACATAGTTTGGAGCTCTGAGCTAGCCTTCTTGGAAGTGGCCAACTTGGTTGACAGATCTTCCTTGTCCTTCTTCAACTCCTCAAGCTCCTTCTTCAGTGCCTCAATGCTCTGGTTAGCAGTGAGGAGATTAGTTCACAAGTTTCCTTGTCAGTGTTGAGGGTGTTGATGAGTGGAGACTAATTTTTTACTTGCCTTTCCAAGTTAAGTACTTGCTGAATATGACCCAGAAGATAATGAGCCACTACATCGTGTTCCCCGGAGACAGTATATGACTTGCTATTATATGTCACCATATTAGAAGATCTTGAAGGACGGTAGGGGCCAGCAAAGTCATCCTTCTCAGAATCATTGAAATAAAGACCAATGTCTTGAATGTATAGATGTCTACTTCATCAATATCCCCTCCGGTGCCTTCTCTGAATTGCAAGTCTGTTGGAATTTTCTCTGCCAAAGTAGGGTCAACAGGAGCTGGTGGAGGAGGAAGCTCCGAAGGGCGAAAAGTTATTTCTCCCCCTAAGGTGACCTTCTTCTTCTTGGCAACCCTTTCATCACTACTGGCTCCTCGTTTTCGCTCCTTCTTTAGAGGCCTTGGTGGATTTTGTGATTCACTTGACTTCTTAACGGTTTCATCTTCAACCACTTGGAGCAAAAGAGGCATCAATCCCTCCTTGGTTATCCGGACCAGTATCTTCTACAACAACCCGAACTGCCTTTACTGTAGCCTTTTTTTCTTGCCCTTTGGTTTCATTTTGCTAGGGGCTTTGGCTCTGGAGAGCAAGGCCAGTTTTCCATCCTTTTCCTCTGTTTGCCTAAGAATGACAGCTGAGGGAGATGGTGTTGTCAATTCCTCCAATGTGAGATCTCTCCGGCCCGTGGTATTCCATAAGTGGGATCTCAACAAGTTTCCAGAAGTGAAACAGTTGTGGAAAGCGTTCCCCCAACGTTCAGCAACCCATGCATTCAGCTTGTTACATGTGGTCTGCCCCTACTCCAAATAACCGATGAACTCCTTCGGTAATACTGACAAGAGAAAATGGGTGATTCAGGAGTGGAATGTTTGTAAAAATAAGAAAAAGAAAATGAAAAAGAAAACTGAATACTTACTCGTGCTCTTCCACCCGCTGGTAACCATGCTATGGTTAACCGTAGCCTTGATCTTTCTCCCATTCTCCCATGTCCCACTGATGAATAAGAACTGAGTTTTCCAGTTCTTCTCTGATTCCAACAAATCATCCTTCACTTTGAAGTTGTCTCCCATGTTATAGTGGTAGAATGGAATGTGATGATTTTCGCACAGGCTGGCCACAACGACGAATTGCTTCATGGGGAGAGGGATGTCGGACAACCTCGATGCCATTATGCAGGAAAGGAGGGTATACCAAAAGTTTGGACTTAACAAGCTTGGACAAAGCTTGATCATGTGAAAATACCTAACGATCTCTGGGTATAAGGGGACAATCTCATTGAGCTTGCAGTCCATCGGAGTCTCCGGTGTGACTGGTATCCTCACTTTCACTGATTTTGGGATCCCCCACTTAGTCCGGATCCGGCCCAGATCAACGGTGTGAGTATAAACGTAGTTGATGTTCTGCATATCCAGCATATACTTCACGTTGGCTTTCTGAAAGCAAGGTCCCACCTTGCCCTCCAAACACTCTGGTATCTCCGGATGAGCCAATCCAACCTTCACTTTCCTTTCCATTTTCTGTCGGAGGCAGCGTCCTCAGTTTGACCAGAGGCTTCAGTTTCGAAGGGGGCCTCTTCGATACTATCTTCCATCACTTCTTCCATCATTGTGGAAGGTTTGCTAGTTGTTGAGGATGGAAGAGTGTCAGCTTCTGGCTCAATCGTGTGTCCGGATGGTTGAGCACCAATTTCTTCTAGAGGTCTGGTGTCCGGTTGGGGCTCAGCTCCAGAGGATTTGGTGTGAGAAGCCACTTTCGATGCCTCTGATCCGGAGGGCTTGTTTGGAGGAGCTGTTATGGAAATCTCCGATCCGGAGGGTTTGTCTTTACTTGCCGACTTAGAGACCCCCGGTTTGGAGGAATATGATTGGGAGCCAGTCGCTTGGGCTTTCACCAAGCGTGTTGTTTGGCGTGGATTGGTTTTCTCTAGGGAATTTTCGATGTCAGATCCCATGGCTATGAACGAGGAGGGTTTCCTAACACTTGATACTTCTTTCTCTTAGGCAGTAGAGGGTTGGGAGTCCTGAACAGAGGAGCCTGATGGGATTGGTGAAAGGTTTGGCTTGAATAGACGTTTAGGTTTTGGATTTTTGGTAGAAGACGATCCGTGATGAGCTTCTAGAGATGGTTTATCAGACTTATCGCTTGGAGAGACTGGAAGACCAGCAGCAATGCGTCTCTCTCGTTCAACTTTCTTCGCCTTCTCTAGTTCAAAAATATTCAACCAACCGCCTTTTATAAGAGCGTTTCTAGCTGTGAACATAAAAATATCCAAGAAAGGATTTAAAAGAAAAGGTGAAAGCTCTGTAAAACGATTTGTAGAGTAATGAAGACGGTGAAACATTAAAAGAAAGTTATTTATATATTAGTATGGAAAAAGCTACTGATATTTATGAGAAGACGAAAAGATTCAAGCAATGATTGAAGACGAAACTAACGTAGGAAGTATTAAATGTAGAGGTTACTTTTTGGGCTTAGTGAGAGTGTCGTTCTAGGGAGAAAACGGCTGGTAGGTCAAATCAAGATGCGACACGTGTCCCACGATCCAAAAAAAACTCCTAGAATTCTGAGAAGAAATTAGTCTGGATAAACCTCGAACCAAGCACATGAACGGGCCAGAAAATACTGCTACTAACTAAATGAGTTTTTTAGTCATGCCAAAGATTTTTGACAAAACCTAAAAAAAGGGCTACTTATGAGTCCGGACAAATTCACCACTACTCACTGAAAAATCCGGACAGGGGTAATTCAGACAATAAGTGCCCACTGAACTATCCAGACATGACAAAAGTATTAAATAACTAAACACCTTTTGACTAAGATAGGTGCTAATAGCTTATTAAGTAAATGGGTCCTTAAACTTGACCCGGTTTCATAACTTGATCTGAAAGCCCATAACTCCATAATTAAGGGTATAAATATCCAATTACTTTCATTAATGAGGGTGATAAACATTTAATACAACCAGACAACTTAAATCTCTTACTATAAAACATCAAAACATTTAATACTCTTAAAAACTCCCCAAAACTCTTGACATAATTACCCTTAGCTTAAAATAAACCACACCAGACATGACAAACCTCAAAGGCCAATTTGATAAGGAGAAGAAACTTGTTGATACTGCTGCTGAAGATGAGTGTACAAATGAGATGTTGGCAACCATTAATAACGAAAAAGAGAAAAATCACACTCCTTCGTAAAATTCATGCCACATATCCGAAAATTGATCTTTCCAACTTTTACGGTGAAATTCCCATCGAACGACGCCCTAGTGAGGCTTTCGATCCTGTTCCAAACTCATCATCCAAGGAGGAAGATTCAAAGAAGGATTTCGAAGAGAGCTCTGAGGATGAATGATTTTAGTATGTTTTTTGTATATGTCATATCATTACTATAATATTTTGTTTGAATAGATACCTTTGTCAGTTGGTATCTATAAAATGACATTGTGCTTTATCAGATTAAATTGAATGACAAATATTTTTGTTTATGCTTTAATTTCTTCAGGTTATATTCGCATCTGACTTTCATTTATACTAGTTATTCAGAGTGAAAACGTAACATGATATTTTAAATAATCATGCCAATGCATAACACTTCGAATTATTATAGTGCATTATTAGACGTAACACTTTGAATTATTATAGTGCATTAATGAACGTAACACTTCGAATACGGTTGCTTCTTCGAAAAATGTATTCAACACTTCAGAATATTCAACTCTTAGTCAACTTCAAATATAATTAGTTTTTGATTAGTTACTAAAATATTTTAATCAAGCATTCGTTAAACAACCATTGGCCAAAAAATGTATTTTATTGATAGATTGAATATGTACATAAGGCCTCGTTAAAACCTTCATGGGCCAACAGGTTAGGAAAGAGTGCGCTGAACAATCAAAGAAAACAATTTCATAATCTGACACAATCACTCCCAATATAGTTTAGATGTTGAATATTCCACGGATGGTGAAGCATCCTGCCCTGATCATCATAAAGGTACTAAGAACCTGGCTTGATCCTTTCCACAACCATATAATGTCATTCCCAATTTGGGGCCATCTTTCCAGGCTTTTTTCCCCTGGTATGAAGGAATACGTTTCTCAATACCTTTTCACCTACCTTGAACTCCCTCATTTTCACCCTCGAATTATATCTGTTCCCCATAAGAATTTGATAATGAATTATATTTAAATGTGTTCGAACTCGTTTCTCTTCAACTAGATCCAAAACTCTCTCTTTTAACTTCATTATTCAAGTCTTCAGAATATTGGTTTATCCAAAAAGAAGGCAATACAGATTCTACAGGACTAACAACATCCATCCATATGCCAAAGCAAAATGGGTCTCGTTAGTAGCCTCTCTAGAAGTTGTTCAATAAGCCCATAATATATACTGTAAGTAATTAGGCCATTTTCCTGCAACTGCTTTCAAATTCTTCTTCAGACCTTCTAAAATAGATTTTTTTCACCTCTACTTGTCCATTTTCTTGGGGATCAAAAGGTGTAGAAAAACATTGCTTGATCCCCTTCAAAGCAAAAAAACGAAGCCATTTCTTTATTATTGAATTGAGGACCATTGTCTGTAGTAATTCTTCTATGTACTCCAAAACAAAAACAAATATTGTTCACAATGAATTTAATCACATCCTTAGCGTTTGTTTCAGACCGATGTTCTGTTTTTTCCCACTTTGTAAAATAATCCACTGCCACAATTATCATTTGTCGTCTTCTAGAGGCTATTTGTAAAGGTCCCACTAAATCTATTCCCCATCTATCAAACGGAATGGCGTCGGTAATAGACATAAGGGGAACTGCTGGTTTATGAATAGATTTAGCAAACCTTTGACAAGTATCACGGATTCGAACAAGTTCTTGGCGTCGTTCATAATCGAGGGCCAATAAAACCCTGCCAGCAAAACTCGACGAGTCAACGCCTTGAAACCATAATGCATTTATCCTTCTCTATCGTGTAGTTATGACAAAAACTCGTGTGATTTTTGTCTTCTCAAACATCGCAATAATAGCCTACTCAATGATTTCTTATACAAAACCCCATATAATATTATATATCCAAAAGCTTTTCCTCGCAATTATTTGACCAATTGCGCATCCTCAGGCACCTCTCCTATACTAAAAAAATCAAAATATCAGTTCTCCAGTCACCTCAGACTATCTCTGAGGTGAGAATCAGTTCCTCAATATGTTCACACTGATATGAATGGACTAAAATCGATGGAATTTCTTATAGTAAAATCCAAGGATGATCTTTCTTATATGTTATAGTTACTAAGGAGTCAGGTACCATGTTACTCCCTCGATTTATAAGGTCCACAAAAACATGATCAAATAAAAGCATCAGTTTGCGAAGCTCTCAAAGATACAAAATTAAATGATATTTTTTTGCTTTGGAAACTCGAGACGCTTTATTTGCCACTAACTGGGAATCTGTCTCAAACCGTACTAAAGTTGCATCCCATATCTTCAGAAGTCCCAATCCAACTAATGCAACTCCATACTCAGCTTCATTATTTCAAGCATGAAAACCAAATTTTATAGACCGAATCATAGTTCCTCCAGATGGAGCAACCAGTTGAACCCCAACACTGCATCCCAAAATACTAGTCATGCATCAGTTCAAACAATCCACGTCGAATTAAACGGCAAGACATCATTGAATGAAATTTAACAAGGAAATCTACCAAAGCTTATGCTTTAATTTTCGTACGAGGGAAAAAATTGATGTCAAAATCCCTCAATTCCACTGACCACTTAGTCATTCTCCCCGAAATATCAGGATGTTGCCAAACATTCTTCAATGGAAATAAGGTTCAAACTTCGATAGTATGTGCTTAAAAATAAGGACGCATTTTTCTAGTAGCCACCACCAGTGCTAATGCTAATTTTTTGAGCTTCAAATACCTCTTTTCAACTGCCACCAAACTTTTGCTGAAATAATACACCAACTTCGGAATTCCTAGATCTTCACTTATCAATACTGCACTTACCGCAATGTATACAAAGAGTTGTTCTCCACTTTGAGGCTTAGATAATATTTCTGTTGATGATAACAAATCTTTAATGCTTGTAAAAGTTTCTTCACAATCCGAAGTCCATTCAAATTTCTTTGGTCTTCTTAACACTTGAAAGAAAGGGAAACATTTATTAGAAAATCTAGAAATAAATATGTTAAGTGCAGCTAACCTTCTAGTCAAAATTTGCACTTCCTTGATAGTTCGAGGTGATTTCATAGATACTACAACTTTTAACTGCTTCGGGTCAACTTCTATTCCATTTTTACTAATAACATATCCCAGAAAACTTCCCTGATCGAACTCTAAAAGTACACTTTAATCAATTTTAACCTTATTGCCCTTAAATTCAGAAATGTTTCCTCTAAATTAGCAGAAATTAAACCACTACAATTCCTTTTCACATTATTATGATTGAGATATATGAAGTAACCCAACATCTTAGATTTGAACATACGAATAACTATATTTTAGTTTTGTTAGTTAACATATGATATATGTTTTAAGATGTTCATTCGAATAATTTATAACCTGTAAATAAACATGTATTTTTAACACATGCTACAGCACATCCATTGTTCATGTTTTAAGGTGTAAATTTACATAACAGAAAAACCACATCAATCAACTTTGGGGAATAAATGGAGACAACTACTCTCTATAGTTGTGGCTATGGAAATAAATAAATACAGTTGGAAGCAGTTAATAATTACATCAACCATAGCTACCTATATTTTATATACCCCATCAAATCCCTTGCATTTCTTCACATCAGCCTTCTATCGATGGACCTCAACTACTGGCTAGTGAGGCACCCCAAAATCTCCAACTTCTCATGGCAAGCAGGACAAACCTTCGGTTCCTCCACGTTGTTCCCTTTTCTCGCCGTAACGTTGTATCTCCTCTTCACCTACCTCCTCCCTCGAGTTTCTATCTTTCCTTCCTTATCCCCCAAACTCATGAAAGTAGTCACAACCATCCATAACATGTTCCTCCTATCACTCTCTTCCACAATAGCCCTTGGATGCACCCTCTCCATGATCTCCACCGGGGACTTAAACTACATAATATGTTACCCTCCAAACACTAAACCTGACGGCCCTTTGTTCTTCTGGAGCTACATCTTCTATCTATCTAAAGTCGTGGAGTTCCTCGACACGTTGTTAATCATTGTAGGCAAATCCTATAAGCGCCTGAGTGTCCTCCATGTGTTCCATCACTCTGCCGTGCTACCTATGTGTTGGATAGCGGTAAATACTTCACAGTCATCGTTTACGGTTTTAGTGTTTGTGAACTCTTGGGTTCATGTTATTATGTACACTTACTATCTTTTGTGTTCGATGGGTATCCGGCCTAAGTGGAAGAAAAATCTGACAGATTGTCAGATAACGCAGTTTGTGTCCGGGTTTGGAATGATTATTGTTCTGGTGTACTATCATGTAACGGGTTTAGGGTGTTCTGGTATATGGACTTGGTGCTGGAATGCTCTTTTGATGGGTTCTCTTTATTTTTTGTTTCAGAATTTTCGAAGCAAGGCTTATTCTACTGAAAAGAGCAAGGCTAGTTAGGACTAAGATATGGGTATCTATGTACTTGTATTATGTTTCGTGAGTTTGGTTGAGTTTAGAATTGCTGTTTCCTTACTTTTATATGTTACTGAAGTTTATAACTTTAGAATTTGCTTTTCTTTTGTTTTCTTCTATATAATGATAATGATATGGGAGGATTTAATAATCTAATTTTTTTAGGTTTAATAGAGTTTTTCCGACAAGGAATCATTAATAAATTTACAAGTGTTAATTGGACAAAATTAATTTAATAATAATATATTAAATTTAAGATTTTTTATTTAATATGAATAAACTCAATTACTATTATCAGTCATCTAATAAAACTAACTTCCTATAGTTATATAGGACGTAGATAATAATTTCATTATCTTTTAGCTGTACTGAAAAAGTTACGTGCCTTTTTTTTATATCGAATTTTTTAAACTTTATATCGATAGTCAAAATAAAAATATTCGAAAATATTATTGGTATTGTTTAGTTCAAAATAGACAAAACTAAATGTATGAATGATATTTGTTAAATGTTTTGATTTTTTTTGTAATACCGATTAATTTTTTATTAAGAATTTTCTTTTAGGGATAATCTTCACAAAATTATGTAAAATTTTCGACCCATCCGAAAGGCGTAAAGATCTGGACACTGTCTTAACGAGAGGTTCGGTAAAATAAATATGTCTGTGAAGTTGCGGACTACCCGCATCATGACAGAGAAACTTATGAAACTTTACTGTTTTTTGGACCGACTTTGAGATTTTCTTGCACAACTTAGGTGGAAGGCGAAGAAGACCCGTTCGTTGCGGCTCGAGCCATCAGTAAAATACCACTCTAGATAAGTTAAAATTCTAACCTTATGTCAGGACCTATAGGTCAAGGGACAGTCCCAAGTAGATAGATTTATACGGGCGTAGGCCTCCCAAAAGATAGCAGAGACGTGCATAGGTTTTCTCAGGCCGGGCGAAGCTTGGTTCTCGAGTGCAAAGGAAGACCAACCCGTAAAACATGGGCAAAATTTGGCCTTAATGATCTGACGATGCCGAGTGAAAGGGTCGACGCTCAACGAATAAAAGTTACTATATGGATAACAAGTTGATCTTCTCAAGAACTCACATCGACAGGAAGGTCTGACACCTCCATGTTGTCTCTTCGCCACCTAGGGTTGTGGTATGTTCTAAAGGTTGGGAAGTTCACCCATTAAAGCGGTACATGAGCTGGTTTTAGAACATCGTGATCAGTTCATATTCGGTGTTGGCATTAGAGCATTGAGAGGACCTTTCCCTAGTACGAGATAATCGAAAAAGACGCACCTTTAGTGTACCAGTTATCGTGCACACGGTAAACGATGGGTAGCCAAGTGTGGAGCAGATATCTTGACAGCAGTCTGACTAACTCCTCAACCGGGAGTTCCATCTGAGGAAGCAGGGGCCGCAGTAGCTCCTGAATCTTCTACTGGTAGATGGACAATTGTGGATCGATGGGCTTACCAGTAATGATCGTTACAATAGACGATGTTACCACATCGAGCCCGTTCATAGAGAAGAAAATCAATATGTTACTTATGTAGCTTATGCATTAGACCTATTTGAAGAAGTTTCTGTTACTAACATGTTTACTTCCATTGTGGGTAATATATTTAGGTTCAAAGCGTTGCGCGCTCTACGTTTAGCGGATTTGCGAATACCTTTGACTTATTCTAAAACTTTTCAGGGACCCCCTTATGGTATTCAAGTTAAAATAGATAAATTGAACAAGTATGGTCGTCCCATGTTAGATTGCACTATTAAATCTAAATTAGGATTATTCACTAAAAACTACGGTAAAGAAGTTTATGAATGTTTACGCGGTGGACTTGATTTTACCAAAGGTGATGAGAATGTGAACTCCCAACTATTTATGCTTTGGAGAGACCGTTTTTTATTTTGCCCCGAGAATTAGGAGTTCCTATCGTAATGCATGATTACTTAACAGGGGGATTCACCGCAAATACTAGTTTGTCTTATTATTACCATGATAATGGTCTACTTCTTCAAATCCATCGTGCAATGCATACAGTTATTGATACACATAAGAACAATGATATACATTTTCATATAATAGCTAAAGCCTTACAACTTTCTGGTGGAGATCATATTCACGTTGGTACTGTAGTAGATAAACTTGGAAATGAAGAATCAACGTTAGGATTTGTTGATTTACTATGTGATGATTATATTAAAAAGGATCGGAGCTACGGTATTTTTTTCACTCACGATTGGGTCTCTCTACCAGATGTTATGCCTATAGCTTCAGGGGGTATTCAAGTTTGGCATAGGTCTGCTTTAACCGAAATCACTACTTCTTATTAGAATTGAAATTATGGGGATAATAATATTTTATATTCATCCCTAGTGAAATTCTATTATGGATTCTCCCAAAATAAATTTATTATTATTATTTTTAACTTAATAGCTTATTATTAGTTAAGAACTTAATTTCCATCTATATGATTATTTTGATATGAAATGCACAATTCAAATGTTTTTTTATTGATGAATGACTATATCATATCAACGTTTTTTATTGAATGACTATTCATCTATTAAATTTTCAGGGAAATAAAGGCCAAAAAGCTATATGGAAAAATTCTACTTCACTTCGGTACTGTTTAATAAGGAGTTACAATACAGATGTGCGTTAAGTAAATCAATATATCCTTTTGATTTTGGTCCTATTAAAATACTAGTACTAGTATAATTAATGATCTACTAGAGGCAGGAAAATTTTGGAAGCATAAATTAGACTTCATTTCTAGGGCCTGGGACAATGACAAAGAAATATCTGAAGTCAATCCTTCTAGATTGAACCTCACCTGGAGGAGTAATTGTAAGTTTTTTAATTTTATTTCTCCAAATTATATTTTCAATTGATAGTATCCTCATTTGCTACTAACGTTTGTATTATGAACAGAAATTTTGACGCGCTATGCACTTCGTCGAGAGAAAGCAAAATAGACTTTCATCAAGCTTGTTGTCTAGGCTGAAAAGGAATGGAATACCACATTCCATACTACTTCCTATCAATTTTCTTAACAACCACCTGTTTCCGATCACGTTTGGAGCTCTGCTTCCTGAGAATTTGATGAAGCAACCCAATCCTCGACAAGTTGTCAAAAGGTTAGTCCACCCTGATTGTAAGGTATTATTACCAATTAGTAGTAGATCGGATAACCATCTTCCTGAGAAGAAGAAGGAAAAAAAGAATAAAAAAGAAGCTAGCACATCTGGTGTTAGCATTTCAGTAGATCCGAAGCCAAGAGGTTCAAAGAGGAAAACAAAAGAAATCAATCTCTCCACGATCGAGGAAGGAGTACAAAACAAACCTTCTTGGAAATAGAAAAAGACAAATCCTCCTTCAAAAAATAAAGGTGCCACCAAAACAACTCCCCAAAATAAATGGAAAAAAACTATGTAGATTTTCGAAGAAGTATTGTCCGATGACGATGATGGTGCATGGAATCAGCAAATTCAACAGAGAAAAAGAAGCTCTTGTTGAAAGCGGTGCCAATCAACAAGGGGTAACTGTAGTTATAGAGGCTGATCAGGATGATGATCACTTCGATCATGATAGCTTTATCAACTTCAAGGAGTCAAAAGAACTTGTTGGACACGAGGATCCTATCGTTCAGGAAATTCAAGATCACATGTACAATCTTGGAAGAAGATCTGCACTTGCTTGTTCTGAAGCCACATCTTCCGAGGTAATTGTTCCTAAACCTCTTTCTCTCTTGTTCATCGACCTAGCCCAGTTTTCTTTCCTCATGTGGGACCATCCGAAGATGTTTTTGCTACTCTTCAATCTTTATATGATCTAGATGTTGTAGCGGAAATAATGACTCAAGAATTGAATCTTCTCGTAGTCATTTAAATCGCATGGCTAAAAAAATGGTTCACTATAAAGGTGTTGCTGCAGTTGAGAACAAGATGATGGAGATCTTTGGGTACCTTGTAATAGATCAGTTTCATCAATTTCAAATGGCCAGATCCGAATTTCTTAGAGGGTTCTCCATGTCAAGAAACACCTTAGAGAATTTCATCGAAGAGAAAAAGAAGATATCAATATTTTGCATCAAAATTAAATAAATCAACTCAAGGTTAAACATTGTGAAGAGTTAGTTGCAGAAAAGAAAAGAATTGATGATCTTCAAGTTTATCCTAGAAGTAGTGAGGCGGAGAAGAAAAAATTGACAGATGACATGACCACCTTCAAAGCCCGATTTGATAAGGAGAAGAAACGTGTTGTCATCGCCGCTGAGGATGCGTGTGCAAAATACATGTTGGCAGCTATCAAAATGGCAAAGAACAAAACGTCATCACACTCCTTCGTGAAATCCATGCCACATATCCTAAAATCGATCTTTCCAGATTTTGGAGTAAAATCCTTATCGAATGGCGCCCTATCCTGTTCTAAGCTCATCATCCGAAGATGAAGATTCAAAGGAGGATTCCGAAGAGAGCTCTGAGGATGAATAATTTTAGTATCTTTTTTTTGTATTTGTCATATCAACACTGTAACATTTTGTTTTAATAGATACTTTTTCACTTGGTATCTATGAAATTACATGATGCTCATCAAATTAAATTTAATGGAAAATATCTTAGTTTATGCTTTAATTTCTTCATATTATATTCATATTTGATTGTTATTTATATTAGTTATTTGGAGTGAAAACATAACAGAATATTTCAACTACTCGTTAGAATGCGTAAAAATTGAAATATTGGAGTGCGTTTAATGAACTTAGCATTTCGAATATTATGGTGCGCTTAATGAACTTAGCATTTCGAATATTATAGTGCGCTTAATGCACGTAGCATTTCGAATATTATAGTGTGTCTAATAAACGTAGCACTTTGAATATTATGGTGCATTTCATTAACGTAGCACTTCGAATATTATAGTGAGTTTAATGGAAGTAACACTTCGAATATGGTTGTTTTTTTAAAGTATATTCAACATTTCAGAATATTCTACTCGTGGTCAACAGCAAAGATGATTGTGGACATCTTACTGAGTCAAAAGGGGTCTCTTTAGTAGCCTCAATAGGGGTTGTTCGATAATCCTATAGTACCTCATGTAAGTAATTAGGCCATTATTCTGCTGCTCATGTCAAATTATTCGTTAAACCTTCTAAAATAGACCTGTTTGTCACCTCTACTTGTCCATTTACTTGGGGATGAAAATGTGTAGAAAAATATTGTTTGATTCCCTTCGAAGCACAGAACGAAGCCATTTCTTTATTATTGAATTGATGACCATTTTCTGTAGTAATTCTTTGAAAATTGTATTCAACATTTTAGAATATTCTACTATATAGTTATCAAAATACTTTAAACAAGCACATGTAAATAAAAACTGGCCTAAACATGCATTTTATAGATAGATGGAATATGTACATAGCGCCTCGTTAAAACCTTCCTGGGCCAACAGGGTAGGAAAAAGTGTGCTAATCAATCAGAGCAAACAGTTTCAGAATACAACACAATTACTCCCAGTACATTTTATATGTTGTACTAGGAGTGATTGTATGGAGGAATACCTTTCTTAATACTTTTTCACCTAGCTTGAACTCCCTCATTTTCACCCTCGAATTATATATATTCCTTATAAGAGTTTGATAATGAATTATATTTGGATGTGCTCGAACTCTTTTCTCTTCAACCAAATTCAAACTTGATCTTTTAGCTTCATTATTCAAGTCTTCAAAATATTAGGTTATCTTTAAAGAAGGCAAGGTAGATTCCAAAAGACTGACAACGTCCATTCCATACGCCAAAGCAAATGGGGTCTCTTTAGTAGTCTCTCTAGGGGTTGTTCGATAAGCCTATAGTACCTCATGTAAGTAATTAGGCCATTTTCCTGCTGCTCCCGTCAAATTATTCTTCAAACCTTTTAAAATAGACCTGTTTGTCAGGTCTACTTGTCCATTTGCTTGGGGATGAAAAACGTGTAGAAAAATATTACTTGATTCTCTTTGAAGCACAGAATGAAACCATTTCTTTACTATTGAATTGAGGACCATTGTCTGTAGTAATCCATCAAGGTACTCCAAAATTAAAACAAATACTGTTTACAATGAATTTAAACACATCCTTAGGTTTTGTTCCATACAAAGGTTCTGCTTCTGCCCACTTTGTAAAATAATCCCCTACTACATTTATCATTTGTCATCCTCTAGAGGACATTGGTAAAGGTCCTACTAAATCTATTCCCATCTATCAAACATAATTTCTTCGGTAATTGACATAAATGGAATTGCTTGTGTATGAATAGAGTTAGCAAAACTTTGACAAGTATCACAGCTTCAAACCAAATTTGTGGCATTGTTCGTAATCGAGGGCCAATAAAACCATGGTAGTAAAACTCGACGAGTCAACGCCTTGAAACCACAATGTACTGATCATTCTCCATCATGTAGTTTTGATAAAACCTCATATGATTATTTCCCGCTCAAACATCGCAATAATATCATACTCAATGCTTTCTTATACAAAACTCCATCTAATACTATATAGCCAAAAGCTTTGCCTCGCAATGTTTTGGCCAATTTTGCATCTTCAGGAAGCTCTCCTCTTATTAAAAATATTCAAAATGCCAATTCTCCAATCGCCTCAGACTGTATCTGGGGTGACAAACAGTTCCTTGATATGTTCACATTGATCTGAATGGGTGAAAATTGATAGACTTTCTTGTAATAAAATCCAAGGATAATCTTCCTTGTATGAAATATTTGCTAAAGAATCAGTCACCATGTTACTCCCTCGATTTATATGGTCCACAACAACATGATCAAATAAAAGCATCATATTTCAAAGCTCTCGAAGATACAAAATTAAGTGATCTTTTTTTGTTTCGGAACTCCAGACACATGATTTTCCACTAATTGAGAATATATCTTTAATTGTACTGAACTTGCACCACATATCTTCGCAAGTCTCAATCCAGCTAATGCAACTTCGTATTCAGCTTCATTATTCGAAGTGCGGAAACCAAATTTAATAGATTGACGCATTGTTTCTCCAGATGGAGCAACCAATCAAACTCCAGCGCTGCATCCCAAAAAACTAGAACCTACATCGGTTCTAACAATCCACATCGAATTAACCGACAAGACATCCTTGCTAACTTGTTCATCCGATCTGCTTGGATGAAATTCAACAATGAAATGTGCCAAAGCTTGTGCTTTAATTGTCGTTTGAGGCAAAAAAGTGATGTCAAAATCCTCCAATTCCACTGACCACTTAGTCATTCTAACTGAAGTTGATGAGTCCGAATTCAGCATGCTCCCCGGACAGGGACAGATCAGTCCAAGGCCTCCAGACCGGACAGATCACTTCGAATACAATGACCATAGGACTGTTCGAACTATGACAAAAGTACTAAAAAACCTAAACACTTCTTGACTAAGCAGCTTGCTCTCCTACTTAGAGCTCATGGGTCTTTGAACATGACCCGGGTCCATTAAACATGACCCGAAAGCCCATAAGGGCCCAAACATCACACTATAAATACCCAACCACCTGCATTAACTATGGGTAATGAAAATTAACTGCTACCAAGCTGCTTAATTATCTCTCTACTCTCTAAACACTTAAAACACCCACACACCACCATAAAACACCAATTGAAATTACCAGCCTACCCTCAGGCGATTATTATCCACACCAAATTGGCGACCACATATAACGGGCCACAGTTCGACAATAGAGAAATGGAAAGCTTTTGTGCCTCAAGGGGTATACAGCATTGTTTTTCTTCACCTTTCCACCCACAAGAAAATGGGAAAGTTGAAGTGGCCAATAGAACTATACTGTCCGGTTTAAAGAAGAATTTGGAAGGGGCTGCTGGAAAGTGGCCTAGTTATTTATAAGAGGTCTTGTGGGCCTACCGGACAACACCTGGGGCTGCAACACAAGAATCACCTTTTGCCCTGGTCTATGGGATGGATGCAGTAGCTCCCATAGAAGCAACTCTCCCCTCTTTTCGTGTTCATAACTTCTCCGAACATGCTAATGAAATGGCAATCAGAGGTCAACTTGATTTGATAGAATAAAGACGAGTTAAAGCTCACCTTAGAGTTGCACACTATCAAGGCTTGATGAGGAGCAGGTTTGCTTCCAAAGTCAAAAGAAGAGATTTCCAACCAGGGGATAAAGTATTAAGGAAGGTCTTCTTACACACTAAAGAAAAGCTCTTCGGAAAGCTGGCCCCAACTTGGGAGGGTCCGTATATGGTTGTTGAAAGAATTAAGCCTGGAACTTATTGGTTGGAAGACAAAGATGGCAGAGTTTTAACTCATCCTTGGAATATTGAGCATCTCCGGATGTACTTAGAATAGCACTTGTGTAAATATTTACTTGTTTAAACATCCATGTAATATTTGGGGGCATACTCTTTCCTCCCCGGTGGCACGGAGAGGTTTTAATGAGGTGTCCGGGCTGTTAAATAAAATTTGATGCCTTCTTAAAAAAATTCTAAGTGTTTTTAAAAGTTTTGTCCCTTGTCATACTATCGAGACTGAAATTTCTAAGGGCTATTTAAATTCTAGCCGGAGAACTTAAACACTCTCACAATGCAACAACTAAAGGCTACTTAAACTCTGGCTATCAAAATTAAAATGAACAATGAAAGAAGATGATGGTTGTACAAAACAGAGATATTCATTGAATGAAATAACTTAAACTTGCCTTGGCCCTCCAAGGACTTTTAAACATTCAAAGTAGAACACAAAAACCTTGTCCGGTCAAATTTCGGACACAATTACAAAAAGAGCGCCTTGGCCTTCCAAGGACTTTAGTCTGAATTAAAAATAAATTAAGTGGATCATGAGTTAAGGTTGAGCCTTTGAGGATGGCTCAACTTCGACTACCTTCTTACCCTTAGGGTCATCCTTCCCTTCATCTACCTTCTTGCCTTTGGGATCGTCTTTCTTGTCATCTGGGCTCTCCCCAGTATGTTCCTCATCATCCGAGGAGCCACTAGAGTAGCCATACCTGTCACCTTCAGCCATCGTGTGGTATGGGAGGTCTTCGGGCTCAACATAAAGCCACAAGTCCCCTAGATTCTTCTGTGGAAACGTTTTATGAAAGAGTAGAACCATGTCAGACCTCACCTTCTCAAGCAGTAGCTCTTCGCTCTTGATCATCTGGTTGGCATAGGCATTGATCTTGGCATGGATCATAGCCTCTTGATCCCTTAGCAATGTATTTTTCTCTTCGGTAGCCTTGGACACTGCATTCTCAAGGGCAATCTTATCAGTAGTTAAGTTGGTGATGACTTTTTCCTTTGCCTTGGTCTCTTCTTTTGAGGCAGTAAGGTCTTTCTCCACTCCGGATAGCTTTTCCCGGAGGTCTCTGATGGTTTCCTCTAGAGTAGCAACTTTTGTGTCGTTCTCCTCCCTCAACTTCATCAGTATGAAAGTCCCTTGGGATCTATTCAGCATGTGTTGGGTCAGAAGGGTCAGCCTGGGCAGAAGGCTCCGGATCCCGGAGAGCAAGATCATCTCCCTTAGCAGTCTTTTTCTTCTTGGATGCCCGGTCTGCTCCTTCACTCTCCTGCTTGCGATTCCTCTTGGAGGCCCTTGGAGGTTTTGGGAGGTCTGCTTCCTGCCTTTCGGTCTCTTGCTCCACAACCTGCAAAAGAGCAACATCGATTTGGCTCTGAGCCGGCCCCTCCGGGTTTGTTGGAGCATCCTTCTCAGCATCATCAGGATTAGCATCGCTCACCATTTTCTTGCCCTTCTTCTTGCCCTTCATTTTGCTTGGGGCTTTGGCCCGGCCGTGCAGGAAGAGTGTCCCATCTACTTCATGGCTCCTCTTAAGCACTGTGTCCGAGGAAGGCTGGGTGGTGAGCTCCTCCCAAGTCAAGTCTCTCCGACCTGTGGTGTTCCACGAGTGAGACCTTGCTAGATTTCCACTAGTGAAAGCATTGTGGAATCGGTTTCCCCAGTTCTCTGCGGCCCAGGCATTGATTTTGCCACAAGTAACCCCGTCCGGCCTTCAAGTAGTCACCGAACTCCTTAGGCAGTTCTGTTAAGACAAAAGAAAGATCAATTAATTTAAAACCAGCTATAAGAAGGAAAAAGTAGACAAAGATTTAAAGTGGGAAACTTACGGTCACTCCTCCACCTGCTTCTGAGGAGGCTTGGGTTCACTCCGGACTTGATATTCCGTCCGTTTTCCCAAGCACCACTGACAAACAAAAACTGGCTCCTCCATTTGCTCTCAGACTCCAACAGTTCATCAACAGCTTTGAGATCATTCCCCATATTGAAGTGGTAGAAGGGGAATTGGTGATGTTTGCAAAGATTGGCCACTGCTGCAAATTCTTCCATAGGAAGAGGGATCCCGGACAGCCTTGATGCCATGATGCATGGCATCAGAGTATACCAACCGTTGGGGCTCAGCTGGCTCGGACAGAGTTTGACCAGATGAAAATATCTGACAATCTCTAGGTCCAATGGGAATCTGAGTCCCCAATTAAATAGCTCCGTGAAGATGACTATCTCATTCATCTTGCAGTCCATAGGAGTTTCAGGATCTATGGGAATCCTTATCTTCACATTTTCTGGGATCCCCCATTTTGTGCGTATTCGACCTAGTTCAGCCATGTGGATGAAAGCATACTTGGTCTTCTGTAAGGCCAAGAGATATTTAAGTTCGACCCTGTGAAAACAAGGCCCTACCTTCCCTTCGAGACACTCCGGCAGCTCCGGATGCCTCAAGCACATTTTTTCTTTGCCCTTATCTTTTTTGGCAGCAGTGTTACTAGTCTGACCGGATGGCTCAGACTCAAAAGGGACTTCTTCAACAGAGTCCTCCATTCTTTCCTCCATGATCGAAGGAGGAATATCAGTGGCAGTGGCCCGGGGAGAATTTAAACTTGGCTCGGCATGGCTTCCGGACTGCTGTTTTTCTGTGTTTTCTTGACTTCTAGTCTCAGGATGGGGCTCTGAGGCAGAAGTCTCTCTTTGGAGTACTGGGATGCTAGCCTCCGGACCGGATGGCCTTTCCCGGGGAGCTCTGATAGGCACTCCAGACCCAGAGCTGCTATTTTTTGCCCCCGATTTTGAGGGAGTGTTCTTGGAGGCTTGCCCCTTAACCAGCCGGCTTGTCCTTTAACAACCAGTTTCTCCGGAGAGTGCTCTGTGTCTGATCCCATTGCGAGAAAAGGAGAAGGTTTCCTAAAACTTGTGACTGCAACTCCTGGCTCGACAGTAGGCACTGACTCCTGAACTGAGGAACCATAGACTATGGGGGAGAGAGTGGATTGAAATAGTTTTTTGGGCTTAGTACCTTTGGAAGAGGACGAGCCTTGATCTGACTCTGTAGCAGAGGAGATTGGTCTGTCGACAGGCGAGGTAGGTAACCCTGCTGCGATTCGTCTTTCCTTCTCAACTTTTTGTGCCTTCTCCAACTCAGAAAGGTTGAGCCACCCGCCTTTGATCAATGCAGTCCTTGCTGTAAACATAAACTACTGAGAAAATCTTTGCTTTAGAGAGAGAAAGCTCTAAGTAAATATGCAGAGTAAATATGAAAGAGATAATAAAACAGTAGAAAGTGAGTCTGAATTTATAGTAAATCTGAAAAAGAAGTTGATTCCTAGGAGAATTCGAAAAGTTTGGCAATGATTAAAAGACGGCGCTGATGTCATCATTTGTAATTAAAGAGGATGCTTTTCGAAGAAGATGGGTTCGAAATTCAAGGTGAAAAAACGGCTGGAGCAACCAATCAAAGTGTGACACGTGTCCTATGAACTCTGGCAAAAACCGTTTTGAATTCGTGAAGCTTTATCTGTCCGGGTAAACCCATAGACCTGTCCGGATTGAAAACTACTTCTAACGTCGGACTGTTTTTCAGGTTTCTGACAAGAATACTTGCTCAAACACCTAAAAAAGGGGCTCTTGATGAGTCCAAATTCAGCATGCTCCCCGGACAGGGACAGATCAGTCCAAGGCCTCCAGACCGGACAAATCACTTCGAACACAAGGACCATAGGACTGTTCGAACTATGACAAAAGTACTAAAAAACCTAAACACTTCTTGACTAAGCAGCTTGCTCTCCTACTTAGAGCTCATGGGTCTTTGAACATGACCCGGGTCCATTAAACATGACCCGAAAGCCCATAAGGGCCCAAACATCACACTATAAATACCCAACCACCTGCATTAACTATGGGTAATGAAAATTAACTGCTACCAAGCTGCTTAATTATCTCTCTACTCTCTAAACACTTAAAACACCCACACACCACCATAAAACACCAACTGAAATTACCAGCCTACCCTCAGGCGATTATTATCCACGCCAGAAGTATCAGGACGTTGCAAGATATTCTTCAATAGAAAGGTTCGAACTTCAATAGTTTGAGTTTGAACATAAGGAAACATTTTCCTAGCAGCCACCACCAATGCGAATGCCATTTTTTCGAGCTTTAAATACCTCTTTTATGCTGCCACCAAAATTTTGCTAACGTAATACACCAGCTTCAGAATTCCTGAATCTTCAGTTATCAATATTGCACTCACTGAAAAATATGATGTTGCGATGTATAAAAGGGTTGTTCTCTACTTCGAAGCTTATATAATATATCTGGTGATGAAAACAAATCCTTAATGCTTGTAAAAGCTGCTTCACAATTCAAAGTTCATTTAAACTTCTTTGGTGTTCGTAACACTTGAAAGAAAGGGAAAAAATTGTCAGAAAATCTAAAAAATAGATCTGTTAAGTGGTGCTAAAATTCCTTTCAAAATTTACACTTCTTT
The DNA here is from genome assembly GCA_036936605.1 of Limnanthes douglasii subsp. nivea. Classification (NCBI taxonomy): domain Eukaryota; kingdom Viridiplantae; phylum Streptophyta; class Magnoliopsida; order Brassicales; family Limnanthaceae; genus Limnanthes; species Limnanthes douglasii. The sequence continues at coordinate 327,858,983 of JAUPFV010000001.1, forward strand.
GATAGTTCAGTGCGATTTCATAGGTACTACAACTTTTAAGTACTCTGGGTCAGCTTCTAACCTTTTTTCACTGATAACATAACCCAAAAATTTTCATGATCAAACTCTAAAAGTACATTTTTATAGATTTAAACTCAACCTTATTGCCCTTAAATTCAGAAATGTCTCCTCTAAATGCTCCAAGTAAGCAACATATGCTAAGATTTTGACCGCCATATCGTCGATGTATACCTCCATGTTTTTTCCGATTTGAGTAGCAAATGTCTTGTTCATTAATCTCTGGTATGTGGCTCCGATATTTTTTAATCCAAAAGACATAACTCTATAACAATGCAAGCCTCTATCTCTGATGAAGGTGGTAATTCTTAATCCTTTGGATCCATTTGAATTTGATTATAACCATAAAAAGCATCCATAAAGGTCAATATTTTATTTCCCGAAGTTGAATCAATCAATTGGTCGATTCTAGGAACTCAAAACGGGTCTTTAGAACAGGCTCGATTCAAGTCTTTCAAATCAACACAAATTCTTCACTTCCCGTTCTTTATCTTGACACCGACTGGATTCGTCGTCCATAAAATATATTGCGACTCCCTTATATGTCCAACATTGGATAACCGGTCCAATTCGAAAACTACAGCTTCTGCCTTTTCTGATGAAAATGCTCGCCTTTTTTGAATAACAGGTTTCACCTTTGGATTAACAGCTACGCTATGACAAACTAATTCAATTGGAACCTCTGTTACATTCTCTGTTTTCTAAGCGAAAACATTGAAATTGTGAGATAAAAATTGTAATAACCATTGACGTAGAATAGGGGTTAGTAAGGTTCCTATTTGAAGTTCTCTTCCCTTAGGAAAAATATATTCCTCTCCTTCTTCACTTACTGTCAATGATCCTTGGATTTCCCTCGGATTGTCAACCCTTTCCTCAAAATTCGAGGTCATCCCCCCTGACTGTTATTCATTCATCATATCACCACTGTTGGATTCTCGAATTCGAAGCGTAGTGGCGTAACATTTCCTGTCAACTTTTTGGTCGCTCCAGACGACCCCTACATAGTCTCTGACGAAATACTTGAAACTTTGATGGACTAATAATACAATATCATTCATTATTGACAACCAATATCTTCCAAAAATGGAAGTATAGCTTGTTGGACAGTGCATGACCATAAAAATCACTTCGCCCTTCCTCTTAAAAGGTTATTTTTCCATACTTACCTCTCGCTCAAATTCTCCACTAACTCGTGCAGTTACTCCATAAAAACCGACGATGGTGCGCTCCTATTGAGAAATCCGAGGCGGAATGCGCATCCTATCATAAGTAGGTTTTAAAAAAACATTCACAGAATTCCAAGTATCTATCAATACGCGTCGATTCTCAACACCACCAATTTTTACCCCAATGAACATTGCATCCTCATGTGGCTTTACAGTACCCCATAAATCATCTTCATCGAAAAGGATAAATGGAATGTATTTCTTACCGTACAGATGGGTAGACATTTTCCCCTCTATCTGAGTAGCCAGACTTACTATGTGCCTTTTCCGTGAACTATCAGTGCTACCAGTCATAGAATCACCACAAAAAATGGCCATCGACTCAAAATACTCGCACAAACATCAAACGTGGCCTTGCTTTATTGGCTCTTCCACTGCCATCAAAATTGATAAAGGAGAAGGTAATCATAGTTAATATCCAGGATACACGTCGAGGCCGAGCAGAATTAAGCAGAGAAGGACAAAGCAAAGCGGAGCAGAGCAGAACAAAGCCGAGCAGGACCACACATAACAGAGCAAAAGGAAAAAATGGAAGAGGAGACAAAGCTTTCAATCCAAGCAGGAAAGATATAAGACCGAGTGCACTCGATCCTAACTCGAGCAGAGTATAACCAGAAATACGCGCGCTCGGTCAAAGCAAGGGCAAATAGGTCAATCCGTGCTCAGATTTAGTCGAGCGGAGCGCGATCAATGACGAATCAACATCAGACTGGACTAGGGCAGGCAGGACATCCCCAACGTCGACCGATCAGAATGAAAAAAGGTACTCGACACTGCGAGTTGTAAAGCTAACCGCTATGTCAACGACTATTAATGAAGTCAATATAGTGGACTATATTAACGACCACTAATCAATGATAGATAGTCAACAGTCAAATATTCAGGGATCATTGATTAAGGAGACTTTATGGCAATCAACTTAATAATGGTCGCGACCCATTTAATATTTGTAATTAATAAGGGAGTTACGGCCAAAAGTAGTATATATATATAAGGGACAAAGGGCGTTGTAAGGGGATATATTGAAAATTCTTCTCGAATCAATAATATTACTACCTTGGCAGTTTGTTGTTTTAGGTTTTTCCCATAATATTTTTGGTGCCGTCTGTAGGAAAGATCAAAGCAAGTTTTTCTTCTAATGGTGGTAACTCGTTCCGGGATTAATATTGAACCAAACGATAGATGCATCACCATGGCCAACCCCAACCAAGTGACCGATCCTGTTGTAGGGTCACCATTGCCGCCCCCACCCAACCAGGGCGGCCTGGAAGAAGCCCCACAAAGAAACGTTCCAAACTCGGTAGACCCACCAGTGGCACCAGCCTTCGCAGAATTGGTCACCGAGACGTATCTGGAGCAATTCAGAAATAAGATGCTCACCTTTAATACAGACGATGCTATGTTGTGTTAGGGTCTTTCCATGACCCTTTAGGGAAACACGATGGACTGGTTCAGCAGCCTCCCCAAAGGCTCCACAAGCAATTTCACAGGACTCTGGGGTGCATTCAGAAATTGATTCCTATATAACAAGGAATTACAACAGGATCCTGACTCCATCATGGACCTCTAACAAAAGAGGGGAGAACCCCTCAAAGGCTACATCAGAAGATTCGTTCATGCCATGAAAAAACTCCCCAACCTAGCACAGAACATGGCGGTAGCCTCTATCAAGCGGGGACTGGACAGGCAAGGTAAGCTATATGCCGATCTAATTCGTTTTCCCTGTGATAAGATTTTGGCCCGATCAAACCAATTCATTAAGGTAGATGATGCCACCAAAGTCCCACTTCATTCAGGAGAAGCCACACCAACCATCAAATATACTGAAGAGAATAGTGGACGAATCGATGACGGGCATTGCATGAAATCGCCAAGACGAACCGAAAGATACAGGGGAACATCGTCGAGAGGGAACAACCGACCAAGAAGGGAATCTACAAGAATCACAGCCAATCAATGTCCGACAACTTATGAAAACCCAGCGTGGTAATTTACTCAACTCACGCAGTCTATCTCCACCATTTACGACCGCACCAGAGATAAGATACGATTCCAGGACCCTCGATTCATGTTTTCCCCAGACTACAAGAGGTAAACACGGTATTGATGCGCATACCATAATGACCATAGTCGCGCAACCCACGACTGCTGGCAATTACAGGAAGAAATACATCGATTGGTGGAATACGGTCTCTTAATCCAATTCATGCGACAGTAGGGCTCCGGATTCTAGAGCAACAACATGGAGAGCACCCATAATAGACAAGAGGAGCCTACACAAAATGATATTTCTGGTTCCCAGGATGATCGACCTGCCGGGTTAGGAAAGCATTAATGGATGCTCACCTTTTCAGGAAGCTGGTCTCTAGCTGAGGCGGTCCAGGGATGATGAGCAGATTTTGTCCGTAGGCGGGCCATCTTACAACCACCATCGGGACTCAGTTGCTGACCTCGTATTCAACGACGACGATATGAGAGGCGTAGCCACCCCTCCCCCCCCCCCCCCCCCCCCGCGCATGAGGATGCTCTGACGATAACTCTGGACATTAGAGGAGTAATGGTGACAAAAATACTGGTTGATGGCAGTAGTTCAGCCAACATTATATTCAAAGACATCTACGATCAAATGCTGGGACTCCCACCATATAAACCCATGCAACACACTCTCACCGGCTATGATGACGAAACCTCCCAATGTGTCGGGGAAGTTGAGTTGCTGGTAAAGACAGGTTATGGGGCGACAAAGAAGGAGCTCAACACCATCTTCCTCATTTCAGAGAACCCGAGCTCGTACCATGTGATAATAGGACGCCCATGGTTACACGGAATGGAAGCAACCCCCTGCACTTTTCGCCAATGTGTCAAATACTCAGTTGTCAATTCGAATAGGTATTTTCTGCGGAAGTCAGCGAGCAGCACAAACATGTTACACGGTGATCATAGATCTCAGCAAACCCCTTAGATAGCAATTAGCCGGCGAGGATGGTGCCGATCAACCAACCAACACACCCTCGCCCGACATTATGGACGACCCCCATGATAGTGAGGAACAAGATGTCGAGCCCGAAGACATCATCAGCGAAACATTCGCGAACAAGTGTGTCCTTCGCCTTGGGGAAACTTTGCATACATGTTTGAAAATGTTATTTGTAGCTTTATTATGTAGAAATTTAGATGTTTTTTCATAGACTGCTCAGGATGTTACAGGAATTGACCCGGCTATCATATGCCATGAGCTAAATATCGACAGACAAGCTAAGCCCGTACGACAGAAGCGCAAGTCCTTTTCAAGCGACAAACAAGAAGCCATCTCTTCGGAGGTCACCAAGCTACTTGGGCTCGGCCACATTCGCCGCGTCCGATACCCGGCGTGGATCGCCAACCCAGTAGTAGTAAGAAAGAAGAATGACGACTGGTGCATGTGCGTTGACTTCATTGATTTAAACAAAGCATGCCCAAAACATGCTTACCCCTTATCGCGCATCGATTAGCTAGTAGATTATGCATTTGGTTGCAACTATATGTCATTCATGGACGCATATTCTGGGTACAACCAAATCTGAATGCTCCCGAGCGACGAGGAACACATCGCCTTCCAAACTGAGCGGGGCCTTTAGTGCTATACTGTCATCCCGTTCGGACTGAAGAACATGGGGGGCGCATACCAGCGTCTCGTCAACCAGATTTTCAAAAATCAGTTAGGCCATGACTTGGAAGCCTACATCGATGACATGATATTCAGAACTAACGACATCGACCAACAGTTAAGCGCACTACAGGACATCTTTACCATCATACGTAAGTATAACCTCAAGTTGAACCCACTCAAATGCTTTTTTGATGTCCAAACACGAAATGTTTTGGGATATGTAATCAGCAAGAAAGTCATAGAGGATGATCCAGCGCAACTACAGAAGTTATTGCAAAATGACGCCCCCCCTCCGCATCAAGGAAGTCCAATGCCTATCCGGCCGTCTTGCGGCCTTGTCCCGGTTCATATCAAAGGCTATCATATGCCATGAGCTAAATATCGACAGAAAAGCTAAGCCCGTACGACAGAAGCGCAAGTCCTTTTCAAGCGACAAACAAGAAGCCATCTCTTCGGAGGTCACCAAGCTACTTGGGCTCGGCCACATTCGCCGCGTCCGATACCCGGCGTGGATCGCCAACCCAGTAGTAGTAAGAAAGAAGAATGACGACTGGTGCATGTGCGTTGACTTCATTGATTTAAACAAAGCATGCCCAAAACATGCTTACCCCTTATCGCGCATCGATTAGCTAGTAGATTATGCATTTGGTTGCAACTATATGTCATTCATGGACGCATATTCTGGGTACAACCAAATCTGAATGCTCCCGAGCGACGAGGAACACATCGCCTTCCAAACTGAGCGGGGCCTTTAGTGCTATACTGTCATCCCGTTCGGACTGAAGAACATGGGGGGCGCATACCAGCGTCTCGTCAACCAGATTTTCAAAAATCAGTTAGGCCATGACTTGGAAGCCTACATCGATGACATGATATTCAGAACTAACGACATCGACCAACAGTTAAGCGCACTACAGGACATCTTTACCATCATACGTAAGTATAACCTCAAGTTGAACCCACTCAAATGCTTTTTTGATGTCCAAACACGAAATGTTTTGGGATATGTAATCAGCAAGAAAGTCATAGAGGATGATCCAGCGCAACTACAGAAGTTATTGCAAAATGACGCCCCCCCTCCGCATCAAGGAAGTCCAATGCCTATCCGGCCGTCTTGCGGCCTTGTCCCGGTTCATATCAAAGGCCTCAGACAAAATCCATCCTTTCTTTGGAGTGTTACGGGGCGCGAATAACTTTTCTTGGACTAGTAAATGTGGCACCGCCTTTACCACTTTGAAAGCATATCTCACCTCTCCTGAAATCCTAACTGCTCCGGCGCCAGGTGATTCTTTGTATCCATATTTGGTTCTCTCTGCCCATGCTGTCAGCGCGATTTTAGTTAAAGAAACCAGTAAGCTTCAACTCCCAGTTTACTACACTAGTAAGTTATTAGCAGATGCCGAAAAACGCTACGTGGATCTTGAAAAACTCATCTTGGGTCTGGTGGTAGCAGCACGCAAGATGCCTTGCCAAGTTAGCATAATAGCTCATAGTTCTATTTTTGCGCCTTCTCTGCTTGCTTCTTGGCCAAGCCGTACGCAATTTTGAATCGAGCCAACTCGGTAGTCAGAACTTGCACCAAGCCAAAAATATAGGCTCCGGTTTCCACATCTCATTTACCTGAACGTCTACCGAGGACATACGTCGATACGTCAAGACATGCGAATTGTATTGCATCTACATAACATATGTCGTTAAAGCATTTTATTTCCCAGTATATACAAGTCACAAATAGCTGAATAACTTATAAAGTTAATGCCCAATAGTTACCTCTAGGGCCAAATCCAATTGACGCTGCAAAATTTCGCTCATCGGCAGCGTGTCGTAGAACGACAAGTCAGAACAATGTCGAACCTCATCTATGATCATGTGAGAAGCTTCAGGCATCACGAGCTTTACCGATGGCTCTGGCATCGCTTCCGTATGCTGCGTGATTTGTTGAACCCCATCCTCGGCTTCTCCTGACCTCTCCAACTGCAGGGCTTCATGCAACACAACATTTACCAAGGATGCCCCCGATCCAAGGCCGTGCACAAAGTTCTTCATCCTTTGTACCACATGGGGTGGAGCCTTTGTTCTCTTCGCCCCACCCTCTGACTCTTGGTCAATCACAACTACCTCTGGCGCTTTTCCAGAGGGTTTCTCCTTCTCCACTACCCGCACATCACCATCAACCTTCACTTGAGCCCCAACTGGTCCATCCACCTCGACCTCGTCAACTAAAGCTAGTTTCTTTTGAGAAAAGGGAGCGGAATTAATTACCCTTTTTTCTTCCTTTTTAGCGGACTGACCGGTTCCTTTGAGTCTTCTTCCCGCGACCTCGTCTTTTTGCCACATCCTTCCACCCCTTCAACTATAATAGCCAGCTGTCCCTCATTGCTCGGCATCTCCACCTCCTTCCGCCTTTTGTGCCCCTTCGAGCGTAAATGATGACCCACTTACTTCTCGTACCATTCATTCTACTGGAACCGTTAGACCCAGCCCAGAAAAACCTCCTCGCACCACTGCTCTAATAGCGCTCTGAGCCTCTGCAAAGTAGCCTCTTCTTCATTGACAGCCATCGTAACTCACCCGTCCTTTGCCACTGAAAGTTTAGGAATGCGCCACAGCCCGGCCTCTAAATAGTTCACCGCACAAAACACTTGTTTATGCTCGCCTCCCCAAGTAGTGTGCGCCGACCCTTTGCCAATAGATTCACCGAACCTTTAGGATGACCTTATTTGCACCACTCCTGGTACTTCCGTTCACCTGCACCAACACATCATAGGTTACAATTAACTCTACAGATCAATCTACACACTCAAACATATAGAAAACCTTACAATTAAACTTCCAACGTCTTCTTAATTGGAGATTCAATGTAGTACTCTCATGCTCCCAATTACCAGACACGTAAATAAGCCTATGCTTCCAAGTCTTATCAGAATTGGGGAGCTTAACTATGTGTCTCGCTCCATTTAAATGCAGATAGAAAAGGGGTGACCGCGCTAGTTTGGACACCTTCATCCCAACCAATACGTCGGCCAAGAAAATAGGTATTTTGAAGTATTGCGAGCTCAGGATAATACTCAGCAACGTCCTTCACCCATTCGTCGTTAGCTCGGTGGGACAAATCCAAATAAAGCTAAAGAAATCCCTAATCAGTGGTGGCAAAGAGAGCCGCATGCCCCAATCAAACAAAGTTGTGAATAAACAGGTTTGCCCCTCTTCCGTTGTATAAGGCTGGTCCCTCGCCCGAAGTGCACTAATGGTCACGTCGTCGGGAAACCGGTACCTACTCCTAAACTCCATTAGGGATTCCTCGGTCAGATACCCATACTTCGGGGTAATTTTGACGAAATACTCCTCTAATACATCCATCTCATCATACTCAGATTTCAGTTCCACTATTTTCTTCCTCATTGTTTTCTTGGGCGCCATGAATAAACCGACTGCAATTACCCAAGAGTGGTTATCAGATAAGGGTTTCACTGCATGATATCTGATCTTACTCTCAATAAACCCAATATTTGGTATCACAAATCATGCATTCTCAGAACTCTAAAAGACCCTACAACTATTTAAACTTCCCATTCTTTTAGACTTTGTAGCGTAACTAACAGTGGAAGACCCAAAAGAGATTACGTACCTGTTTTAATACTCTGATCTCCGATTGTATCTCTGGTGTCCTCTCTGGACAGTGAGTCACAATACTGTTAAGTCGCGACGAGAGTTTTTCTTCTCCAAATTTCTCTCAAGCAATGTCCCAAAAAAAACATATCTTTACAGAATAAAAGACTTAAATCGCATCATGCATCGAGAACTCAAACGCTTAGCGCGTTTTTCTATAGTAACTTGTCAGAAAATCAAATTAAATCGACACACACTATCCAATCAGAGAGTGACACGTCACTCATGACTTTTTTCCTTTTTTAAATATTTTTTTATTCAAATAAGTAATTATTTTACACTTACTCATAGGACTAGGGGAAACCCTAATAAGAGAGCTGGTACCCGCAGTTAATATCAAGGATACACGTCAAGGACGAGCAGAATTAAGCATAGCAGAACAAAGCAAAGCGGAGCAGAGCAGATTGAAGCCGAGCAGGACCACACATAGCAGAGCAAAAGGAAAAACTAGAAGAGCAGAGAAATCTTTCAATCCAAGAGAAAGATATAAGACCGAACGCGCTCGATCCTAAGTTGAGTAGAGCATGACCAGAAATACGTGCGCTCGGTCAAAGCAAGCGCAAAGAGACCAATCTACGCTCAGATTTAGTCGAGCAGAGCATGATCAGAAGTAGGCACGCTCGGCTCAAGTCGATAGGGGAATTTAGTGTGCGACATCACTCGATCAAGAATGAATCAGTATCAGACCGGACTAGGACAGGCAAGATATCCCTAACGCTGACCGAATAGAACGATAAAAGTTGCTCGACACACGAGCTGTAAAGTTAACCGATATGTCAAATAATAGTAATATTATTTATTATTATTATTATTATTATTATTATTATTATTTTGTTTTATAAAATAATAATAATAACATTTATAATATTTATTATCAAATAATAATAAAAATTATAATTTAATAATAAAATTATAATCATATATCTCTGATAATATTTTATATAAATTTATATAATAATTAATTTATCAAATAATATTTTTACTGTCGAATAATACAAAATTGATCTAAACGTGTGTTTGGTGTGTGAATAATATTATTATTAGTGTCTTAGCGTGTGCGTTTGTGACGTGTTAAAAAATTTGTGTACCATTTCTGTACATGACTGACGTACTATTCTACATAAACTTATTTAAATCAGGGCGCGAGATAACTCTCATCACGAATTTACCACATATAATTAAGCTCATAACAAAATAAATACTCCTTTTGTGTTTCATATTTTTTTATTTATAAAAAAGTAAAATGAAATATATTTAGTTAATAAAAATAATAAAATAAATTATTAATTAAAAATTTATTGATTAAAAATAAAATAAATACAACTAATACATATTAGGATAAAAAACGACGTTTATCACGATACACAAATTTCCTAAAATGATAGCTATTAGCTATTATAAAATAGAGGAAGTACACTATAAGAAATGTGCGAATATTTATAATACAGATGTACAAAATGTTTCCTGTCACTGTCATACTGTACGATAAGAATGGATCCAAAGCCAATAGCTTGTGGCCTTGGGCAACCTGACAGTGGCCATTAAATATTGGTACTTGTCGCTTATGGGTAGAGGTGTCAAACGGTTTGAACCAGCACCAACCCGCACCGTTTAGGTCTGAACCACGGGTTGCAGTCTCGGCGGATTGCGGTCTCGGCGGGTTGCGGTCTCGGCGGGTTGCGGTCTCGGCGGGTTGCTCCTTATGCGGTCTCGGCGGGTTGCGGTCTCGGCGGGTTGCAGTCGTAATGGGCCAGTTTCACAGTTAAACCGCCAGTTCAAACCACCAGACGAACCATTTAAGAGCCGTTTACCAGTTCAAACCATCAGCCAAACCATTTAACCATTTAAGAACCGTTTATCAGAATATATTATAATGTTATTTAAAATTAATTTGTAAGTGTTAATTGAATCTAATTTCAATAATTGAGTTAATTATTCTATTTCATGTATTTTAATTTAAATATGTTATCATTTTAATCGAAATTTTATAATCATCAATTATATTTTAAAAAAATAATTGTAATTTGATTTTGATACGTTTGAATAATATATTACTATTAAATAATATATACCTATTAGACATATAATTGTATTAAAATTTTAAATTATTAGGTGATTCTTTAGATTCTTTCAAGCTTGAAGTGTTTATGGTTAGATGAATTATATAGTTTATTGTATTTTCGAACTATTCAATATTAGAAGTTTATATGCATAAACATAAATTACTTGTAAGTTGTAAAGAACAAAATAAAAATTGAAAGCTAGGTAAGTGATTTAAATAACATTTAATAAAAAATAGAAGCAAAACAAACAATTCATTAAAAATAAAAACCAAACAAGTAACATAGTTTTCCAATCAAATAAAAAAGAAAAACATTACAACGATAATGAAAATCAATTGCGAAAAACTAAGGAGCTTCATCGTTGTTGTTGTTGTTAGGTGATGGACCTTGCAAATGCATGTTCTCCATCATCTGTCGCATATACTCCGACTGTTGGGCTTGAGAGTTTGCAAATCGCTCATTCCATTGATCTTGTCCATGATGCCACTGCTCGTATTGACCATGCCACTGCTCGTATTGACCATGCCACTGCTGGAGGTGACCAAGTTGATCATTCACCCCTACTTGCCACTGCTGTATCTGGCTAAGCTGGTCATTTACCCCCCCCTGCCAATTTTGAAATTCACCTTGCCATTTTGTAAAATCATCATGCCAAACCATTTGTTGAGTATGCGCAAACTCAGCAAATTCGCGATCGGTTCGTCTTTGTTGTGGCGGTACTCGCGAAGAACCACTAGCATTTGGATCGAAAGACACTTCAGCCTCAACTCGATACTGAGTAGGTGGATTTGGCGGTTTTGTAAGACCGTTCGCAATATATATCTGATTCAAGTCTTCTCTATGGTGGTTCCATGCCTCTAATTTCGAAATCAACTCTCCATCCCAAGAGTATATTTCCTGCAAACGCAAAGAGTTTCTACCTATAGCACTAGTCGGCCTCACCTTCACCGGAGTGTACATACTCACATCAGCTCCTTTCGAAACAAGCAATTTACTCAATATCATCCCATAAGGTAGTTTATCCGTACCACACCTCGCAGCCATATTTCGAATCATCAAGCTGGGTAAATTAATTATTCCCTGATTTCGAATCATAAAAGCAGTAACAAATGTTTGAATATATGAAAGCTGCGAATCATTGTTACTAGGTGGAAGAAATATACTATTTACCAATTTCAAAGCTAATTTCCCAATACCATCCAAATTACCCCGCATGGCTCGAAATTTACCGCTAATTTCCGGAGCTTCCGCACCAGGACAAGTAAGAATCTCTACCGCTTCTTCGTAAGACAAAGGCCAATCAGCACTCCATATCGTAGGGCGATAACTAATGGGAGGTAATTTATTACCGGTATAGATATCATGGGTTGGAACGGAAAAAAGATCGTAGAAATCAGTTTCAAAAAAACTAATGTCTTTACCATCAATCAAACAATTCAATCCTAAACCTCTTGGATCATTTTCGATTAATCTAGCCGTGGAATAAAACTTTCGCACTAGTTCTATATACCAATCACATTTGAATCTAGCTAGATTCATCCAACCTTGGCCATTAGTAGGCTCAATAAGTTTGAAAAAATTTTGCATACCCTCTATTTGGATCAGTTCCTCGTAGTTCAGAAACATACCAGACCAAATTTTTGTTACACCTCGACCTCCTTGCTGATTACTACGGATGCGAATCTCCCCCTCGGGGCGATGTTCGATAGTCTCGCTCTCCGTTACCTCATGCTCCATGGTATGCAACAACATTTCTTCCACCTCTCTCAATTCGGAAGTGGTTGGTTCACTACGTCCACCTTTACGAGCATTCTTTTTTGTTTTCGAAGACATTTGCGAAACCTGAAATTTAAATAGAGTTTGAAAAATATAAAAAAAATTTAGAGAAGTGTAGTAGAGAGAGGGGATAGATTTGTAGTGGAGAGGGAGAGATTTGTAGTGAAAAATATAGGAGGATGTAGGGTGTATTTATAGGGTAATTTTGTGTTTTTTTTTTTTTTCTACTAGCCGTTTGATGACGTCAGCATGACGTCATCAAGCGGACCATCCGGCCACGCGTGCGGATGGTCCGCTTTTGGCCATTGCCAACGGCTAGTTCGTTTGAACTAGCCGTTGGTTGAACCGGGGCATCCGGATGATCGTCCGGATGCCCCGGTTTATCCAACGGCTAGTTCAAACGAACTAGCCGTTGGTTGAACCGGGGCATCCGGACGATCGTCCGGATGCCCCGGTTCCAATCGGACCATCCGGATGGGCGTCCGGATGGTCCGAATTGTCTGTCCGGGCGTCCGGGCGAAACTGTCCGGATGCCCCGGATCATGTGTCCGGACCATCCGGACGCCCATCCGGATGGTCCGGGCGATTTTTTTTTTTTTGTTTTTTCGGTTTTTTTTTTGGGTCTCCCCTATAAGTAGAGGAGACCCCAACACCAATACTCACACCTCTCAAACAACTCTCTACTTCTCTCTAAATCTATCTATTTGTTCGATAAGTTCTAGAAAACTACAATTAGTTATTTTACTTATTCTACTCCTACTTTCGAAATTGTTTGATTTTTGTTTTTCCGCAAATTGTTTCTTAGTTGTTATTAGTCTAAATTTAGTTGTTCTATCTTGTTATTAGTCTAAATTTAGTTGTTATATCTTGTTATTAGTCTAAATTGTGATTTTATTATTAGTATTTTATTGCATATTTGAAAAAAAAACTGTTATTAGTTTTAAAATGAATTCAAAACGTAGAAATACTGGGATAAACCCACCATCTAATGTGGATCTCAATACCATGGATGATTTTTCTACAGAATTCCCTCACGTTGACACACTCTCCTCCCACGAAAGTGGTGGTGGAAGTACTAGTGGGGGGAGATCTCGTAAGAAAACATCTTGGATTTGGAAACACTATACTCTATCAGAAGATGGTTTGTTTTGTTATTGTAAAGAGTGCAATAAACGTTATCTTCACGTAAGTGGATCTAGAAATATGGGCACTAGCACTATGGTAAAACATTTATCGAAACATGAAATATATGATCCTACAAAACCTAACCCAACTAATGTTTGCACGAACCCTCAAACAGGTCTTCCTTTTGAGTTTAACCACGATACGTATAGGGAAGCAACAATGATTTATGCAGTCGGTAGTTTACAACCATTTAGTTTTGGGGATTCTTGGAGATACGAAAATTGGATGCAAGTTGGGGTAAACCCACAGGCAACACGCATTCCACGTACCTCTTTGCGATCGCTAGCCTTTAAATATTATTTACAAAGAAAAAAAGAGATTATTCAAACTATGCAGACTTTGCCATGGAATGTTTCGATTACTAGTGACATAGCTACTTTTACTGATTTAGATATGATATGTGTTACCCTCCATTGGATGGACGCCCAATGGGTCCTCCAAAGGAGAATTATATGGTTTGAATCAATTGGGAAGCATACCGCACAAATAATTAGGGAGAGTATGACTGAATGCATGAATGTTTATGGCATTAAAAACAAGATTATGTCTATTTCGTTGGATAATGCATCTTCTAATATTAGTGCTATAACATATCTTATAGCAGATTGCAATCCTCCTTTTCCAAAATTGTTTCACACCAAATGTTTATGCCACGTACTTCAATTAATTGCGAAAGAAGGAATACGTAAGGTTCAGGGTGATTATATTACCCCTATAAAAAATGGGATCCTATTTTGCTCGACATCCGCTGCTAAAAAAAGAGCTTTTAAAACACTTGTTCTTTCAAATGGGAAAAAATATAAGAAACTTTTATTAGATGTCGAAACTAGATGGAATTCTACTTACACAATGCTTGCACGTGCGCATGTTTTTAAAGAAGAGATATCGACGCTTTATAATACATATCGTGAAACACCAATTGAACCAGATCATTGGAAATTTTGTGCACACATGTTAAGATTTTTAAGACTTTTTAAAGAAAACACCCTAACCTTTTCTTCACAAAATCAACCTAATGCTCATTTGGCCCTTTTCACGATTGCTAATCTTGCCATGCATATGGATGAATTTAGATCACATTATGCATGCGTAGACATGGTGCCTGGAATGGAATATAAGTTCACAAAGTATTTTCATCCAATCCCTGATAGTTATTCATTTGCTTGCCTTTTAGATCCTTTTTCACGAAAAGAAAAATTTGAATTGCTAGTTGATTGCTTTTATAAATCTGTACGGTTTCCTACAGATATACCACCGACCGAACCAATTGACCCTAAAGGATATATTAGCGGTATATATGATAGTTTGTATAATATCTATGATAAGTATGCTGCAAGATATAGATCAAATACATCTACAAATGTAAGCAGTAGTAACAATAGGGGTAGAGGGAGAAATACTAACTATATTCGATTGGCAATGTTACGAAACAACAATGTTACAGAAACCCCTCAATCTGATAATGAGTTGTATAGATATTGGACCACTAGGTTTGACTTTACGAATTATCAAGACCAAGGTATTGAAGATATCATACGATGGTGGGGTACCAAAACTGAAGAGTTTCCTATTCTTTGCAGGATTGTTAAAGAGATTTATGCTATACCTATGTCTACAGTTGCAAGTGAGTGTGCTTTCAGCCAAGCGAGGTTGCAATACACGACTAAGAGAACAAGATTGACGGGCAAAGCACTTGGAGTGCTTGTGGCAGTTAAGGATTGGACAGCGGCGGATAAAAGGATGCAAGACATAGAGTTCAGAGACGAAGTGAACGTAGACGACATCTTCGAAGATTATCCGGATGATTACGAAGATACACTTGAACAAGAAATTGCGGAAGAAAACGAAGCTGACGGCGAAGATTTTACTTACGAAGAAGACGAAGCTGAAGATGAATGATGTTTGTAATAGTTTTTTACTATTTTGTATTGTAATTTGAAAACATTTGTACAACTCCTGGCCCGCATGAGTATAAACTGTGAACGGCTAAATTATCCAAAAATGACTTTACCTTTTATTATAACAACAACAAATGTATTATGAAATACTTATAACTTCATAAGATCTAATTTTGGTTTAAAAAATAATATCAAACACTTGTAAAATTTAAAACCAAATCACAATAGTAATCAAAATGTAATATTAAAATTATAACCGTAGAATTTGTAATATTTTAACATGATAAGATATAGTTTTGCTTTGTATTAGATATAAAAACATAATAATAATAATATTCAAAATATGATAATAACATAAGTAATATTTAAAATTTTAGACTATATAATAATTACAACACTTAAAATATTAATAACCAAAACAAATTAATATTAACAAAAATGTAATAATAATTCTATAATAATATTCAATCTCAATATTTTTTAAATATAACATTTTGGATATAAAATAAATAAAATCAGCATAATATTTACCAATAAACCACCGGTTTTTTACAAATAAACCATGGTTTCGCAGTCCTGCCGGGTTGCGGTCTCGGCGGGTTGCGGTCTCAGCGGGTTGCGGTCTCGGCGGGTTGCGGTCTCGGCGGGTTGCTCCTTATGCGGTCTCGGCGGGTTGCGGTCTCGGCGGGTTGCGGTCTCGGCGGGTTGCAGTCCTAATGGGCCAGTTTCGCAGGTAGACCGCCAGTTCTTAAGCAGGTTGTCAGCTTTAAACCATGGTTCCTGAACCATTAGACACCTCTACTTATGGGTATGGGTAGGGGTGGTAAATGGTTCAGGAACCGCCGTTCAAAGCTGATAATCTGTTTATGAACAGGACCGCAAACCATTAGGATTGCAAACCGGCAGAACTGCGAAACCACGGTTTATTTGTAAAAAACCGCGGTTTATTGGTAAATATTATAAATGGTTTATTTATTTTATAACCAAAATGTTATTTCAAAAAATATTGAGATATTGCATATTATTATAGAATTATTATTAGATTTTGGTTAATATTAATTTGTTTTGGTTATTAATATTTTAAGTGTTGTAATTATTATATAGTCCAAAATTTTAAATATTACTTATGTTATTATCACATTTTGAATATTATTATTATATTTTTAGATCTAATATTAGTAGTGTTGATTTTAATATTACAAACCAAAACTATATCTTATCATGTTAAAATATTACAAATTTTATGGTTATAATTTTAATATTACATTTTGAATTTTATTACTGTGATTTGGTTTTAAATATTACAAGTGTTTGTTATTATTTTTTAAACCAAAATCATATTTTATCATGCAAAAATATTACAAGTTATATTTATTATTTTTAATATGACATTTTGAATTTTATTATTGTGATTAGGTTTTAAATATTACAAGTGTTATTTATTATTTTTAAGTTATATTGTTATAATTTGAATATTACATTTTGAATTTTATTATTGTGATTAGGTTTTAAATATTACAAGTGTTATTTATTATTTTTAAGTTATATTGTTATAATTTTAATATTACATTTTGAATTTTATTATTGTGATTTGGTTTTAAATATAACAAGTGTTATTTATTATTTTTAAGTTATATTGTAATAATTTTAATATTACATTTTGAATTTTATTATTGTGATTTGGTTTTAAATATTACAAATGTTATTTATTATTTTTTAAACCAAAATCATATTTTATGATGCTAAAATATTACAAGTTATATTAAAATATTTAATATTACAAATCCTAAAATATTACAAGTCATATTAAAATATTTAATATTACAAATGCTAAAATATTACAAGTGATATTAAAATATTTAATATTACAATTGCTAAAATACATTTTTTAGTCTCTTGTCGCTAACCACTTTTTTAAGTCGCAAAACTTTCTCAACAGTAACTGCAATTTGTAATGGATCTCCCAAAACTTGTCCTCGAGTCTCACGATTAACCTTACTTAACGCAATAGCAATCAAATCGACCATCTTCGTCTTCGTACTAAGACTTTGTTTAGGAACAACGGTCTTACTCTTAGTTATAGTTGGGTGTTTGACACTTCGTGTCACCTTGTCGACCATTTTAGAACTAAAGTTGGTTTGGCGGTCTTACTAAAAGTCGTACGTGTAGTACTAACAAGTTTGACGCTTCGCCTCTCCTTATCGGAAATTTTCAAACTAAAATTTTGTTTGAGGGTCTTACTCATATTCATAGGTTCAGTGGCACATTTGATGCGTTGTGTGATCAAATCCCTCTCGGGTGGAGGAGACATCATAAAAGAAGAAAATTCTGAAAAAATCAGTTTTCGGAGTTGCTTGTCCTAACCTGTTGTTGAAGCCACAAAACGGCATTAGAAATTTGAAATAAGAACAAATAATAACTAATACAAACTAATAACAATTTTTTTTCGAAAGAAATCTAATTATTTTTAAAACAGAAGTACGATATGTAAAATAAGAAAGTTAAGTTTAATAAAAAATCTAGAACAAGTTGAGAGATTTAGAGAGTTTATAGTAGATTTAGAGAGTGTGTGAGGTTGGAGTTGGGGTCTCCTCTATTTATAGGGGAGACCCAATATTATTATTATTTTAAATTTCGAAAAAAATGAACTTTCCGGATGGTCCGGACAGTCGGTCCGGACATGCTGCGCATTAAACTAGCCGTTGCGTTTAAAAATATTTTTTGATTAAAAAATTAATTTTTTTTATAAGTTATGCACTTTAAACTATTTAAAAAAAAATCAAAACTCTATATATAGGATTGCGCACTAATATTTAAAAAAAATTTAAAAACAATTATATAAATAGGAAATTCGAACTATTATTTAAAAAAAATATAACTCTATAAATAGATTTTCGAACTATTAGTTTTTTAATAATTTTAGTACTTTTATGAAAAACTATATATTAAATTCTCTAAATTATTGAAAGAAATTTTATATTATTAACCCTTCATTTTTTTCTAGTTTATTGAAAGAAATTTATATTATTAACAAGTTAATTTGGACATTTGTCCGGATGCCCGGAGCGCCGTTATTTTCACATAATGGTACATAATAGATAGTTTATATTGTTGATGATGTTAATCTCCTAAATAAATATATTTAATTAATTATATTTAATTATGCCATCAGAATATAATTCATTTTTAGGAACCAAATTACACGTAGTTAATTGAAACATAGTTGGTATTTTTGAATTTATTTCACAACTAAATTACATGTGTTTACGCAATTGGAACATAATCCAAATTTATACAATTTTAAAAACTTTAAATTTATACTTCAAATATTGAATACTTCAAATATTAAATTTATACTTCAAATGTTGTAATCGAAATACAAGTAGATGTATATATTTTATTTAATATCTACATAATATTAAATAAAATATCTTAAATACATAAATACAAATATATAATCAAACGTATCAAAATCGAATTACAATTAATTTTTTAGAAGGTAATTGATTGATTTTTAGAATGTAATTGATTGATTATAAAATTTAGATTAAATGATAACATATTTAAATTAAAATACATGAAATAGCATAATTAACTCGTGTATATGATACATATCTCAATTATTGAAATTAGATTCAATTAACACTTACAAATTAATTTTAAATAACATTATAAAATATTCTGATAAACAGTTCTTAAATGGTTTGTCTGGTTGTTTGAACTGATAAACGGTTCTTAAATGGTTTGTCTCGTGGTTTGAACTGGTGGTTTAACTGCGAAACTGGCCCATTAGGACTGCAAACCGGCAGGACCGCAAACCGACAGGACCGCATAAGGAGCAAACCGGTAGGACCGCAAACCGGCAGGACCGCAACCCGCCAGGACCGCAAACCGGCAGGACAGCAACCCGCCAGGACCGCAAACCGGCAGGACCGCAACCCGCCAGGACCGCAAACCGTGGTTCTGATTTAAACAGTTCCGATGGTTCGCAGTTCAGACCGTTTGCCACCCCTACTTGTGACAACATATCTCTGTAAATGTTTAAAAAATGCTTCGACAAGTGAGCAACTTGTCACAACATATCTCTAGAAATTTTGATGATTTTTTAATTGATTTGTTTTGTTATTATTATATACAGATCAGAAGAAATATGGAAGTATATATAGATGATATAGTGGTAAAAAACTCAAAGGATGACGTGCATCTTGGTGATTTAAAGGAATTATTTTTGAATTTAAAGGCAATCAGGTTAAAGTTAAATCTTGAAAATACACCTTTAGAGTTCGATCGGGGAAGTTTTTGGGTTTTGTCATCACGGAAAAAGGAATAGAAACTCACCCAGAAAGACTGAAAGCCTTGATAACGATGAATTCGCCTCGGTCTATCAAAGAAGTGCTAATTCTGACAAATGATTTCCTTTCTTTCAAGTGTTACAAGGACCGAACAGGTTTGAATGGACATCAGAATGTGAAGCACTATTCACAAACATAAAAAATTTGTTGTCATCACCAGAGATTTTATCAAAGCCTCGAAATGGGGAGACGCTATTTTTGTACATCGCAAGATCATATTTTGCATTGAGCGCAGTGTTAATTGGTGAGGATTCAGGAGTTCCGAAGCCGGTGTATTACATTAGCAAAAGTTTGGTGGCATCAGAAAATAGATATATAGAATTAGAAAAATTGGCATTTGCACTGGTGATTGCTGTTAGGAAGATGTGTCCATTTTTCAAGCTCATACTATTGAAGTCTGAACTTAATTCCCTTTGAAAAATGTTTTACAACGACCTCATATATTGGGGAGAATGACCAAATGGTTAGTGGAGTTGGGAGACTATGGCATTTTGTTTACACCTCGAACAACAATAAAGGCGCAAGCCCTGGCGATTTTTTTTGTTAAATTCCATTCGAGCCGATCAGATGAGAAAGAAAGTAAAGACGATACTCCAGTGAATTCGAAGTGGGTTGTTCGAACAGATGGAGGATCAAATGTTTCAGGGTGTAGTGCTGGGGTTCAGTTAATAGCTCCAACATGAGAAACAATGGTTCAATCTATTAAATTTGGTTTTCATGCTTCAAACAATGAAGCTGAATATGAAGCTGCTTTGGTAGGGTTAAGATTGGCAAAGATTTATGGAGAAACCTCTGTACGCTTAGAAACAGATTCTCAGTTGTTAGCAAATCAGGTGTTTGGTTTTTCCGAAGCAAGAAATGATCGTTTGATTTTATATCTTCGGGAACTTTGGAATTGAATGCTTCCGTTTGAAAATATTGTTGTGGAATATATTGGGTGAGGGAGTAACATGGTTGCTGACTCTTTGGCAAATGTCTCTTACAAGGAAGAATATCCTTGGATTTTATTACAAGAAAATCCTTCAATTGTTACTCAATCTACCCAATATAATTGTATAAAGGAATTTTTTGTTACGTCTGATGTAATCTGAGGCGATTGGCGATTAGATATTCGTAGTTTTTTAACTCAAATAATACTACCAGATGATTTATAATTGGCTAAAAAATTGAAAAGTAAAGCCTTCAGATATATAGTGTTTGGATGGAAAATTATATAGAAAGGCATTGATCATGCCATTTTTACGATGTTTAATCAAACAAGAATCACAAGCAGTATTATCAAAGTTGCATGATGGTGAAGGGTCAGCTCATTGTGGGTTCGAAGCTCTCTCACGTCCAGTTTTACTTGCAGGGTTTTATTGGCCTACAATCATGAATGATGCTAAGAATTTAGTTCGAAGTTGTGATACTTGTTAGAGATTTTTCAATACTATTCACATACCAACAGTACCGCTTATGTGTATATCCAAGGCAGTACCATTTGATAGATGGGGAATTGATCTGGTGGGACGTTTATTGATGGCTTCTGGAGGAAGACAGATGATAATTTTATCGGTGGATTATTTTACAAAGTGGGCAGAGGCGGAACCGTTATTAGGGACAAAAGCAAAAGACGTGATCAAATTTATTGTTATTAGCATCTGTTTTCATTTTGTAGTTCATCGGAGGATTACAACAGATAATGGCCCTCAATTTAATAACAAGTAGATGGCTTCATTTTGTAATTCTAAAGGAATTCAGAAATTCTTTTCGATGCCTTTTCATCCTCAAGCTAATGGACAAGTGGAGGTAACAAATAGAAAAATTGTAGATGGCTTGAAGAAGAATTTGACGGGGGTAGCAAGAAAATGGCCAAACTATTTGAAAGAGGTGCTTTGGGCTTATCGGATAACTCCTAGAGAGGCTACGAAAAAAACTCCTTTTGCTTTGGCATATCGAATCGATGCAGTCAGCCCCATAGAATCTGCGATGTCATCTTTTAGAATAAGTCAATATTCTAAGAGATCTGATGATGAAGTTCGAAGGGCGAATTTAGATTTGATTGAGGAGAAAAGAGTTCGAGCTCATTTGAATGTACTTCATTATCAAACTCTTGTGAGGAATATATATGATTCGAAGGTGAAAAGAAGAGAGTTTAAAGAAAGTGGTAAGGTGATGAGAAACGTTTTCTTGCACATAAAGGAGAAAAGCCTTGGAAAATGGCTCCAAATTGGGAAGGGCCTTATATGGTTGTTGAGAGGATAAAACCATGTTCTTATCGCCTTTGTGATTTTTAAGGGTGGATGCTTCAACACCCATGGAATATACAACACTTGAAGATTTATTGGGAGTGGATTTGTCTTTGTATTTTGGAATTTTTTCTTTTGAATGGCGCACTATTTCCTATCCCGTTGGCCTAAGAAGGTTTTAACTAGGCGTTGTGTACATATTAAGTATTATCAATAAAGTTCTTTTTTTTCCAATGGTTGTTTACATATACTTGAATAAAACTATCTTGACAACTTATCAAAGACTGATCATCTTCGAGGTTGGTTAAGAGTAGAATGGTCCGAAGTGTTTATAACACTTTTCGAAGAAACAACCATGTTTAATAATCATATTACATTTTTTTTTCAAAGTTAAAGCTTAACAGCACACTGAGAATTTTTCAAAGAGCTACCGTGTTCACCAATTTTGTTAAGGTATTTGAGATGGTATGCTTACAGTTTATAATTATATTTATTTTTAAGATTTAGCATCGAATGATATGTGAAGAGAATAATAAAACAAAGAAATCATTTGTTGATTAGATTAATTCGTTGAAGTACAAACAGAAAATTTTCAACCTAACAAACACAAAAAAAATGTGATAAAGTTAATTAGCTGATTCCTCCTACTCAAATGATTCTTCTTCATCTTCATCTTCGGATGCCGAATCGGGGATTGGATTGAAAGCTTCACTTGGACGCTTATCGATGCAAAAATCGTTCCAGAAACTTGTGAGGTTGATTTTAGGATAAGTAGCGTGAATTTCTTGAAGAAGAAGAATGGATGTTTCTTCTTTTCCATTGTTAATAACGACTATCATATCTTTTGAAAGTTCAGCCTCGGCAGCAGCAACAGCAACAACTTTTTCCACTTCGAAATCTTTCTTCGATTTAGCAATCTCCTCGGTTAGTTTTCGATTTTTTGTCTCATAAAGGTTAAGAGAATTTTGCAGACTTCTGGAGTTGGATATCTCGGTATCCAATTCAGTAGCATGATCAGTCTTGAGCTTATTTATATCCTTCTCATGTGAAGTCGTGAGTAATTCTGTCTCGACTATATGTGTGATTCGCAGATGATTCTTCATGCAGAGAGCACCTTTTATGAGTTCAGACCTTGCTACTTCATACATGTGAAATTAATCAACCACTTTGTTGTGCAAGTCTTCTCTAAAAAAATTCCCAGCTTCGTAAACTTCTTTGTAATAGACCATATCTTCAAATGGTTTTGAGAAGCTTTGACCTGGGAAGCAAGTGCTTTTGCTGCAATATCAAGATCGGTAAATGGTTGAAGTGCAACAACGATTGTAGGATTTGGATGAGGAAGAGTAAATTATGTTTCTGATAAATTAGGACGTTGAATCATATCTAAAGTGGTGATAGGAGCATGAGGACAAATAATTTCTGGAGACGCCTCGTCAGGTGTTGGTCTTCCAAATTTAAGCATGTTATTTTTGGATGACTTGAAGAACGGGATCGTCTTCACCATTAAGTGCTTTAGTGTTCTCAAAATTAATGAAAATATACGGATCAAAGTTTTCAGTAGCCTGATTTTCATTAGTAGCAGTGTCTTCGATTATGATCACAGTGTTGTCCTTTCAATCTAAAGGAATTTCTCCTTCTTTGGGAAGTCGAAGAGTTATATTATATCCCATTCCCATTTCTTTTTTAGAGCCGAGGCTTCGTTATCCTTTTAATAAATATATCAAAAAAAAATCAAAGCAATGATTTACTTATCTTCAAGACCCCTTAAATTCTTGCCAATTGTAGCTCTTTCTTCTTCGGAAACAAAGCAAGTATCTATTTCTTCCTGAGTCTTATGGGTGCTTGTTGAGTTCCTATCATCAGATGCAGCTTCGTGATCGGTTCTAGTAGGCTCAGAATCAGCTTCGTTGGCTTTTGTTGTTTAATCTTGTGGATGTTGGTAAAAGGTTATTTGTTCGAGGAATTTCCTTAGTTACTTCTCTCTGAGGAGGAGGTTTAGTGTCTGTATTCGAAGGGGGATAATTCGGGTTAATTTCTGATTCGTCTTCCGTGACAATGAAAGTTCTTATTTTTCAAATTATTAAAGAATGATTCGAAGAAGGAGTATTTGACTTTTTCTTTAAAGAGGATTCTTCACTAACTAAAGGAGAAATTTTACTTTGAAATGAAGAGGCTCGAGATGTTTTACGACCTAGGTTTTTGGATGAGTCATGTTCTTCGAATGAAGGAGAATGAGAAATAACAAGAGCTTTGGTTGGATCAAAATTTCCATAATAAATTATTTTGGTGGTTGTTCCAACATGAGCGATATTGATTAATCCTGCAGCTCTATATTCTTCCGCTCTTTGAGTAATGCAGAAGTAATCGTACGATCTGAAGACTAAGTTATTATCAGGTTCTGGAGATTTCGATTTCTTGGATATGTTAGCCTTGGATTTTTTAGTTTTTGGGTTTTTTTCTCATAAACAAGATGAAGGTTGATCGGAGAGTTTGGTTTTTTCTGATGAAGGTAGTGAGAAAAATGAGGAACACGATGAAGGTAGCCAAGCGCTTTGAATTTTCTATGAAATGATTTGTGGTATGAGAATGAAAATATGAGACTACTGATTGAATTTATAGAAAGAAAAGGAGATGTGTGAAGTTTAAAGGACTTTGATTGGGATATGATAGAATACAAAGCGGTGAGATGATTAAGGGCTCGACATCTGTTAGGCTAGACATCTAGTTATAGGTCTATAAGTTATAAACTCATGATGGATCCAAATAGTTATATGCAATGGTTACTTTTGTATATTATTTAGATAAAAGTCGATGAGTATATTTTAAAGTTTTACTTCCACAATGATTCGAGGAACTATTTTCATAACGTTTCGAGGAGACTTATTGGCTTTGAATTTTTTTTAGATTTTTATTACTTTTAATTGGTATTTATTTTTTACCTCGCTTCGAATGGTTGCTTATAGTAGTCGCTTCGAATGGTTGCTTCGAATGGTTGCTCCTAGTGGTTTCTTCGAATGATTGCTTCGAACTTATTTTACAACAACTGACATGACATATGATAGAATTTAAAGACAGTTTAGTTCTCATTCATTTACTAACATGAGAACTAGGAGGGCTTCTGATAGGGAAGTAGGATTTTGAGGATTAAGTTGTAAATAATATAAATTTAAGGATTGATTGTAAATAATGTAAGTTTAGTCCTGAAATTACATGTAAAATAAGTTTTAGAGAACATTTGTGATTATGTATAATTATTGAGGACTAAATGGAAATTTATCCTCTTTTGTAACAGATTCCACTTTAAAACTAAATCTCTATTTAAAGGGCAAGACTATTCTAATAGAGAGGTTGAACACATATTTCCAATTGAACTCATTTGTACTTGAACTTTATCTCTCTAAAAACTCTCTAAGTCTTTCTCTCTCTAGATTTCTCTTATAACAATTTACTAAGGTGAAATATTAACTCATCAATTATAAGTTCTAGCAAACGTAGTTTCAGACGAAGCTTAAACTAGGGATTCCGACCAAGTGTGTTTCGACGGTGCAAAATTTTGGTAAATAATAATACGATCAAACAGGCAAAATCCATTTTTATTAGTAGTCTTTAGTCTTTGCGAAAGAATTGAGGAATCAATACCTTAGTGAAGTTCAATAATTTTGAGTAGTTTGCCTTATAAGTGTATGTCAAGGCTCGTTGAGTATCTTCCGCGGTATGGTTTTTGGAGTATGCATGGTGGCTCATACCAAAGTATACAAAGTAATACTACAACTTTTTTTGCACGACTCCAAAGAGTCTTTAAATACTTTGGTAGATTGGTTTCCTACTTTTGGCGAACTAACATTAGAGTTTTATTTATACTAATTCGTGTTGACCGTGTTCTGACCTACATTAAAGTATGTCAAGGCTCGTTGAGTACAATTTTTTACTTTTTCAACAGGGAAAAAAGTACCAAAATAAGTAGTACTATACTCGATTTTATGACGTTCAATCGATCTTTTAATTTGTTTTTTGTTTCAAAACTTGTTTAAGAAATAAAATTTATGCATGTTTCTTATAAGTTCGATGTACTACCCATAATCCTTTCAAAATATGTAAGAATGGCTAACATTGTCGATAAAATAAATTTTTGTGGTTGGTCTTGGCATGTTGAGTAACTATGTAATTCTTTCTGAATGATGATGGAATGACTAGAGAAAGTAAGTTTTTCTTTTTTATATTAGGAATGCTGAGTAACCTATAATCCTTGTTGCAGGATGAAAGAATAAAGGAAAAATATGTGGAACTTATTTTATGCTTGGAAATAGTGTAGTTAAAGGTTATGTTGGGTTGGAATGACTTGACGTTAAGTAAAAAAATTATGTTTTGATTAATTATGAGATTATTCGAAGGGAAATATATTGCAGAGATATGTGTGGTCCAACGATATAATTTTAGGGATTGAAATACAATATCGAAGACACGATGGAAGGGGAAGCATCTGAACACCACATGTGGACGAAAGTGGTAACACATCTGACACGTGGGCTTTGGCCCTTTGGTTGCTTTGATTATGGACTTTGATTGTTGGTTTATTTTATACGTTGGTCATGCAATGATCTAGATCATTGGATTAAAATAACTAAATGGTTAGATTAAAAGTACCTGATCATATACAACAACAAAGATCGTTCACTTCTTCACTTTATGTTTAAACTTGATTGTAGATATTTGAGAGCAAAAACCCAATTTTTTTCTTTTTTTCTTTTTTTCCTTAAAGTAGATAGGTGAATGTGTAAATGGATTTTTAAGAAATCCAATTTAAGGCTGTGAATGAGCATTAATACAAATACATCGAGAAGATGAAACAAGAAAAATATAGATAGATTGGTGCAGGCCCACTAACGTGAAGGTAAGGTTTCCCAGAAATATGAAACAACACTCAATCTATGTGAGAAAAAACTCATCTTCTTCACCTATATCTTGAATCGTAGTAAAACATTTGTTACCAGCGCAATCGATGCCAAATTTATAGAGGTTGCTGATGGATAACATTGTTTTAAGGTGTGATCAATTGAATAAATTTAAATTCAAGAACTTCATGGTGACATATTGGCGAATAAGAAATACAACTCACATATTTTTTTCTTAACATAAACCTTTAGCAGAGTAGTTACTGATATTCATCACTGTAATAAGTCTTGGATAGACAAGTTTATATATGTTTCAGGTTGTTGAGAGACTCCCTTAATTAAAGATGATGAGTCCGGATTCTGTCAGCACTTCGGACAGGGTCAGTTCAGACAATGTCTACTTAACCGGACAGGAGAAGTTCGGACACCATCATCTATTGGACTGTTCGAACAGAACTAAAGTACTTAAAACCTAATCAATTCTTGACTAAGCTGCCTGTTCTCTTACTTAGAACTAATGGGGCCTTAAACTCGACCCGGGTCCATTAAACACGACCCGAAAGCCCATAAGGCCTAAATATAAGGGTATAAATACCCAACCACCAACATTAAATGAGGGTAATGAAAATTAAATATAACCAGGCTCCTCAATTCTCCATCTACACTCTACCCAAACATTAAATACTTACAAACTTCCACAAAACTCTAAACAAAAATTACAAACTTACCCTCAGACAAAAACAAACCACACCAAATTAGCGACCACAGTGGGAGCACGACGGTGCCTGAGTCTAGCATTCAAAACCATCAGAAAAACTAGTCCAAATAAATCCGGACGCACCAGAAGTACCACCAGCTTTGCTTGAAGTGGTGGGTGAAAATGATGAATACACCATCGAGGAGCGTGATAGATTAAAAGGTGAGATAAAAGCTCTGAGGGCAGAGAAGGCAAAGATGGGCTTAAAAGAGAAGTCAATGGCATCAGCTACTCATCATACTGATAACCCTAGAGAGCATGAGCCTTCGAAGACCCATGTGAGTACGAAGAAGACTCATGCTAGCTGCAAAACGTCTCACCGGTCCAAGCCAGTGGAGAGCTCTGATTCAGACTCAAAGTCTTCCAGTAACTCATCGGACGAAGATGGAGTTGAAGAGTCCTTATCCTCAAGTAGTGATGAGGGCCGATCTAAAAAGAAACAAAAGTTGATTAAAAAGTATTCAAGAAAAAGGGATAGACATGGGAAGTTAAAGAGTAATATAGGCAAAGGATCATCTCATAGCCGGAGACACGTAGACCGGATGCCGGTGGATCCTTTTGCCTTCCATGATGAACCAGGTATATTTGCAACTCCCAATGAGGATACCGTTTTCATTCGTGGCCGGAATTGGAGACAATCTCCATTGTCTTCCAAGATCCTGTCCGGAAACCTCCCTAAGAAATTCGATAGTACGAAAATGGAGAAATATGATGGCAGTAAAGATCCGGACAACCACTTGGAACAATTCAAAATCTTCATGATGAATTTCGATGATGATGACAAGTTACTCTACAGAGTATTCTCCCAATCCTTTACGGGGAGCGCTCTGAAGTGGTATAACAGCCTACCACAAGGTTGCATTAGAAATTTCGATACCTTTTGGGTGACCATTCGAAGGCAGTTCGTTGGAAGTAAGGAATTGAAGGGCAATGGGGACACAATTATCCATTGTGCCCAAGAACCGAACGAATCACTGAAAGAATATATAAGTCGTTTTGTAAACACCAAAAACGGGTTGGCTGATTGCTTTGAGAAAGTAGCCATAGCATCATTAAGGCAGGGCTTAAACCATGGAAATTTGACTGATTCAGTGACGAGAAAGAAAGTCATGACTTGGGGAGGTCTGCTGAATCAGGTCGGAAAGCAAATTAACGTTAATGAAACAAAGAAAACTAGGGTGCATAGGCAGGTGAGGTCTGCTCCGGTTGCACCTAACCCCAACCAAAATCAGTCCGGGAACAAGACAAGGGAGACCGGAGGGGGTCATAACAGAGCTAAAGCTCAGTCTCAGCCAGCTGCGCCTGCCCAGAGTCAACAATCTAAAAATAAGAGAGGGCCTTCGGTTCAACCGGAGTGGTTTGCTGAGTTGAAAGAAAGTGTGGCCACCATTTATGACAAAACAAAGGAAGAAGTACAATATAGAAGGCCGACTGCACTACAATCTCCTAGGGAACATCGTAACAATTCCTTCTGTCAGTACCATAATGATACTGGCCATACCACCGAAGATTGTATTGCTTTAGAGCAAGAAGTCCAGAATTTAATTGAGAAAGGAAAGTTGGGGGCATATGTCAAAAGAAGAGGAGGAAATAGGCCTGATAATGCTCATCGGCCTGGTCCAAATAATGCATGCACTTCCGCTCCGGAGGGAGCTATGGTTATAATCGAAAGATTCGATGTAGAGTCTGAATACTTGGATCCTGATCCAACTCGAAACAGAGTGGGTGCCATTGAAGAACGTTGTCAAACAGTCTTCGGCTTATTAACCTTTTTAAGTCACTCACAATTTTCGGAGGGGATACTATGACAGTACCCACTGCTTCTTCAAGAAAGAGGCACGTTCATACTTTAGCTACCCAAGTGGAAGGAGGCATGATCTCTTATCAATCACAGATTCCATTTCCCTTCATTGTTTTTGATGAAGATGACTTGAGGGATATACCTGGCCCCCATGAAGATGTTGTTGTCATAGGAGCATCCATTGGGGGCAATGACATAAGACGAATCTTGGTGGATACTGGGAGTTCAGCTAATATTCTCTTTTTAACCTCTTACAAAATGATGAAAAACCCATCTATAATTCAGCGTTCGGACAGATCAATTGTGGGTTTCACTGGCAGCTCATCATATGTGATCGGGGAGTTCGAAGAGGAAGTTTTGTTGGACAAGGGCCTTTTTAAGAAGATGGTTAAAGGACTTTTTATTGTGGTGGATTGTCCCACTTGTTATAATGCTATTTTAGGGAGGTCTTGGCTCTCTATGATGCATGCAGTGGCCTCAACAGTCCACCAATGTTTGAAATATGTTCTTCAAGGACAAGTGGGAGTTGTTTGGAGCAGTCAAAAGATTGCAAGAGAGTGTTATGCCACAGCACTAGCTCCACAAACACTGGAGGCAGTTCGTATCAATGAAGAATAGCAGTTTGAGGGGCTTTCTAGGGGTGAGAGTGAAATTGATAACCCCAGAGAGACCCCTGGAGTGTTAATACCGGTTGAAGAAATTGAAACACATTGTTTGGAAGAGGGAAAAAATGTTAAGATATGGTCCAAAATGCCATCCGAACTGAAGAGTAAAATGTTGAAATTTTTAAAAGACCATCAGCATGTTTTTGCTTGGTGCAATGCTGATGTTACCGAGGTTCCAGCAGATATTATATCACATCACCTATCCATCCGGCGAGACATAGCGCCTGTGGTATAAAAAAGAAGAGCTTTTTCCAAAGAAAAGGCTGATGTTGATGAGTCCGAATTCAGCATGCTCCCCGGACACGGACAGATCAGTCCAAGGCCTCCGGACCGGACAGATCACATGGACCGGACAGATCACTTTGAACACTATGACCATAGGACTGTTCGAACTATGACAAAAGTACTAAAAAACCTAAACACTTCTTGACTAAGCTACTTGCTCTCCTACTTAGAGCTTATGGGTCTTTGAACATGACCCGGGTCCATTAAACATGACCCGAAAGCCCATAAGGGACCAAACATCAGGGTATAAATACCCAACCACATGCATTAACTATAGGTAATGAAAATTAACTACTACCAAGCTGCTTAATTATCTCTCTACTCTCTACTCTAAACAATTAAACACCCACACACCACCGTAAAACACCAACTGAACTTACCAGCCTACCCTCAGGAAATTATTATCCACACCAAATTGGCGACCACAGTGGGAGAAGAAGGTGCCGGAATCAAGCATTCGAAACCAGCTAAGAAAATCTGTCCGAATGAATCTGGAAAATCCAGAACTACCACCGGCTTTGCTCGAAATGGTGGAAGAGAACGATGAATACACTGTCGAAGAGAGTGATAGGCTAAAGTGTGAAATAGAAGCTCTGAGGGGAGAAAAGGCCAAGATGGGCGTGAAAGAAAAATACAAAGCATCGGTTGCTCATCACACCGATAACCCCAGAGAGCATGAGTCTTCAAAAACTCATGTGAGCACCAAAAAGACTCATGCCAGTTCTAAAAAGTCTCACCGGTCCAAGCCTGTGGAGAGTTCTGAATCGAGCTCATAATCTTCTGATAGCTCTTCGGACAGTGAGGGAGTTGAAAAATCCTTGTCCTCTAGCAGTGATGAGGGTCGAACCAGAAAGAAGCAAAAACAGATTAAAAAATATTCAAGAAAAAGGGATAGACATGGAAGGATGAAGAGGTATATTTGTAAGGGGTCATCTCATAACCAGAGGCATGTGGACAAGATGCTCATGGATCCCTTTGCTTTCCAAGATGAACCATGCATCTTTGCAACTCCCAATGATGATACTGTGTTCAGTCGTGGAAGGAATTGGAGGAAATGTCCATTGTCTTCTAAAATTCTGTCCGGAAACCTCCCCAAGAGGTTTGACAACACCAAAATAGAGAAGTACGATGGCAGTACTTATCCGGACAACCATCTGGAGCAATTTAAAAACTTCATGATGAACTTTGACGACGATGATAAACTAATTTGTAGGGCATTCTCCCAATCATTCACGGGGAGTTCTCTGAAGTGGTACAACAGCCTGCCTTAGGGTTGTATTAAAGATTTCGATACGTTTTGGGTAGCCTTTCGAAGGCATTTCGTAGGGAGTAAAGAGCTGAAAGGCAATGGAGACACAATAATCCATTGTGCCCAGGAACCAAATGAGTCCTTGAAAGAATATATAAGTCGTTTCGTGAACACCAAGAATGGGTTGGCTGATTTCTTCGAACAAGTGGCAATAGCATCCCTAAGGCAAGGTTTGAACCCAGACAATCTAGCTGATTCAGTGACCAGAAAGAAGGCCATGACATGGGGAGGGTTGCTGAATCAGGTTGGCAAACAGATAAATGTTGATGAAACAAAGAAAACCAGGGTACACAGGCAGGTGAGGTCCACCCCAGTGGCACCAAATCCCAATCAAAATCAGTCCGGAGAGACGTAGCACCAATGGTTCAAAAAAGAAGAGCTTTTTCCAAAGAAAAAGCTGATGTCATTATGCAAGAGGTTGACAGACTCACAAAGATGGGGCACATCAAGGAGTCTCAATACCCTTTGTGGACTGCCAATCCTGTCTTGGTGAAAAAAAAGAATGGCAAGTGGCGCATGTGCATTGATTTCACAGATCTCAATAGAGCTTGCCCAAAAGACTTGTATCCGGTCCCCCACATTGATCAGTTAGTAGACTCTACCTCTGGGAACAAGCTGCTTTCCTTTATGGATGCTTTCTCCGGATACAATCAGATTCAAGTAGATCCAAAGGATCAAGAGCATACCACATTTGTCACTGACAGAGGTCTTCATTGCTACAAAGTAATGCCATTTGGTTTGAAAAATGCTGGGGCTACTTATCAGAGATAAGTTAACAAGGCATTTGCTGATCAAATTGGAAGAAATATGGAAGTATACATTGACGATATGATGGTGAAGAGTGTGGACGAGCAGTTGCACTTGTCCGATCTCCAAGAAACTTTTGCCAACTTGGTAAAAGTGAATTTAAAGTTAAACCCTGAAAAGTGTGTGTTCGGAGTGCAGTATGGGATGTTTCTAGGCTATATCATAAGTGAGCATGGAATACAACCCGATCCGGACCAGCTCAATGCTCTATTCCAAATGGAGCCTCCTCGAAACATCAAAGAAGTACAGCGGTTAACGGAGAGATTAACTGCCATAAACAGATTTATCTCAAGGTCTTCGGACAGGTGTGCTCCTTTCTTTCAAACTTTGAAGGGTGCAAAGGGCTTTGATTGGACCCCGCAGTGTGATGAGGCTTTCAATGAGATCAAGAAACACCTGTCCTCCCCCAAAACTTTGTTCAAGCCAGTCGATGGGGAGACTCTCTTTTTATATTTGGCAGTTTCAAGTTGTGCCATCAGTGCTGTGCTGGTAAGAGAGGTCGATAGTCATCCCCATCCAGTGTACTACATTAAGAAAAGCTTGATAGATGCAGAGAAGTGTTACTTGAAACTTGAAAAATTGGCATTAGCCCTGGTGATAGCTGCAAGGAAGATGAGGCCTTATTTCCAGGCTCATCATATCATCGTCCGAACCTCTTTTCCCCTAAAGAATGTCCTTCAAAAAGCAGATATTTTGAGCAGAATGACTAAGTGGTCAGTAGAGTTGGGGGACTTCGACATAGACTTTGCTCCCCGAACAGCAGTCAAAGCCCAAGCTGTGGCTGATTTTCTGGTTGAATTCCACTCCGACAGGGATTCAGAGCAAACTACTGACATAAAAGTTAAAAAGGTATGGGTCGTCCGAACAGATGGTGGATCTAGCACTATGGGATGTGGTGCAGGAGTATGTTTAACTTCCCCATATGGAGATAAGATGTACCAGGCTATTTGTTTTGCTTTCAGGGCATCTAATAACGAGTCCGAATACGAAGCGGCTATAGCTGGGTTAAAGTTAGCCCACATTTGTGGGGCTAAGAGGGTCAAGCTGTTAAGTGACTCCCAACTACTTATCCACCATGCCCAAGGCCAATCTGAAGCTAAGAAGGAGCAACTTGTGAAGTATTTACTCCTCCTAAAAAATGAAGCACTTAAGTTTAAAGGCGTTGTCTATGAGCACATTCCCCGGGCAGAAAATGAGCTAGCAGACTCATTGGTAACCATAGCATATACGGAGTCATATCCATGGATCCATGTGCTCGAAAGCCCCTCTATTCAACTTAGTAAGGGTAAAGAAGAGGAAATTTTTGAAATACAAGTGAAACAACCTCAAGACTGGAGGTTTCCACTCCTTCAATATCTCTCCGATGGTGTCGTGCCTCCAGATAAGTCACTAGCCAGAACATTGAAACATAAGGCTCGTGGTTTCATCATATTGAGAGAGATGTTATACAAAAAGTCCTACAGTAAACCTCTCTTGCGCTATTTGGGGGATGAAGAATCACAAATGGTCCTCTCCGAATTGCACGATGGTGAGGGGTCACCCCATTGTGGGTTTAGAGTTTTGACAAGAAGAGTTTTACTCTCCGGTTATTATTGGCCATCAATCATGAAAGATGCTAAAGAGTTGGTAAGAAGGTGTGACCCATGCCAGAGGTACAGCAATGAAATTCATGTACCAGCCATTCCTTTAGAATCAATTTCTGAGCCCATTCCTTTTGCTCGATGGGGATTGGATTTAGTAGGGCCTCTCCCTGTGGCGTCCGGAGGGCGCAAAACTATAATTGTGGCCATAGACTACTTCTCGAAGTGGATAGAAGCAGCCTCTTCTAGCAGGGACAACATCAAAATCTGTTATAAAATTCATTCTATCCAACATATGTTGCAGATTTGGCGTCCCACATAAAATAACAACAAACAATGGGCCACAGTTCGACAATAGAGAAATGGAGAGCTTCTGTGCCTCAAGGGGTATACAATATTGTTTTTCTTCACCTTTCCGCCCACAAGAAAATAGGCAAGTTGAAGTGGCTAATAGAACTATCCTGTCCGGTTTAAAGAAGAATTTGGAAGGGGTTGCTGGGAAGTGGCCTAGTTATTTACAAGAAGTCTTGTGGGCCTACCGGACAACGCCTGGGGCTGCAACACAAGAGTCACCCTTTGCCTTGGTCTATAGGATGGATGCAGTAGCCCCCATAGAGAAGACCCTCCCCTCTTTTCGTGTTCACAATTTCTCCGAACACGCTAACGAGGTGGCAATCAGAGGTCAACTTGATTTGATAGAAGAAAGACGAGTTAAAGCTCACATTCGAGTTGCACACTATCAAGGCTTGATGAGAAGCAGGTTTGCTTCCAAAGTTAAAAGAAGAGATTTCCAACCAGGGGACAAAGTATTAAGGAAGGTCTTCTTACACAATAAAGACAAGCTCTTCGGAAAGCTGGCCCCAACTTGGGAGGGTCCGTATATGGATGTTGAAAGAATTAAGCCTGGAACTTATTGGTTGGAAGACAAAGATGGAAGAGTTCTAACTCATCCTTGGAATATTGAGAATCTCCGGATGTACTTGGAATAGCACTTGTGTAAATATTTACTTGTTTAAACATCCATGTAAATATTTGGGGGCATACTCTTTCCTCCCTGCTGGCACGGGGAGGTTTTAATGAGGTGTCCGGGCGGTTGAATAAAATTCGATGCCTTCTTAAAAAATTTCTAAGTGTTTTTAAAGTTTTGTCCCTCTTCATACTATCCGGACTGAAATATCTAAGGGCTATTTAAACTCTAGCCGGAGAATTTAAACACTCTCACAATGCAACAACTAAAGGCTACTTAAACTGTGGCTATCAAAATTAAAATGAACAATGAAAGAAGATGATGGTTGTACATAACAAAGATATTCATTGAAATAAATAACTTAAAATTGCCTTGGCCTTCTAAGGACTTTTAAATAGTCAAAATACAACACAAAAAACCTGTACGGTCGAACACCGGACACCATTACAAAAGAGTGCCTTGGCCTTCCAAGGACTTTAGTTTGAATAAAAAATAAACAAAGTAAATCGTAAGTTAAGGTTGAGCCTTTGAAGATGGCTCACCTTCATACACCTTCTTGCCTTTAAAGTCGCTTTTCCCTTCGTCTACCTTCTTGCCTTTGGGATCGTCTTTCTCTTCATCTGGGCTCTCCCCAATATGCTCTTCATCATCGGATGAGGACGCACTGGAGACTCCATACTGATCGCCTTCGGCCATTGTATGATGTGGAAGTTCATCATCGTCAACATAAAGCCACAAGTCCCCTAGGTTCTTCTTCGGAAATTTTTCATGAAAGAGTAGAACCATGTCAGACCTCACCTTCTCAATCAATAGCTCTTCGCTTTTAATCATCTGGTTGGCATAGGTATTGATCTTGGCTTGAATCGTAGCCTCTTGATCTCTTAACAAAGTGGTTCTCTCCTCGGCAGCCTTGGATGCTGCATTCTCAAGAGCAATCTTATCAGTAGTTAAGTTGGTGATGATCTTGTCCTTTGCTTTGGTCTCTTCTTTTGAGGCAATAAGGTCTTTCTTCACACCGGACAGCTTCTCCCGGAGGTCATTAATGGTATCCTCTAGAGTGGCAACTTTTGTGGTGCTTTCCTCCTGATTCCTCTTCAACTCCTCGTTTGCTTCCTTTAGCATGTCAGCATTGGAAGTAGCATTGCGAAGGTCTTCAGACAACTTTTCCTTCTCAAACTTAAGTCTTTAATAATGTCTGCTTGACCCCGAACTTGTCTCTCCAACGTGAGTAACGACTGCACATTGCTTAGCAAAGAGTGGGCTATGGTATCCTTTTCACTAGAGACAATAAAAGTCTTACCATTGAAGTTGACCGTGTTGGAGCTGCTCGGAGGAATGTAAGGCCCTGCGAAGTCGTCTCTAGGGAGGTTGAGGAAGTATTCACCAAGCTCACCGAGACCGGTGATGTCGACTCTATCGATGTTGAGATCTCCTCCTTCAACCTCATCGGTATGAAAGTCCCTTGGTATCTCTTCAGCATGCGTTGGGTCAGAAGGGTCAGCTTGGAAAGAAGGCTCCGGATCCCGGAGAGCAAGCTCATCTCCCTTAGCAGTCTTTTTCTTCTTGGCTACCCGGTCTACCCCTTCACTCCCCTATTTGCGATTCCTCTTGGAAGACCTTGAAGGTTTTGGGAGGTCTGCTTCCTGCCTTTCGGTCTCTTGCTCCACCGCTTGCAAGAGATCAACATCGATTTGGCTCTGGGCCGGCCCCTCCGGGTCTGTTGGAGCATCCTTCTTAGCATCAGCAGGATTAGCATCGCTCGCCACCTTCTTGCCTTTCTTCTTGCCCTTCATTTTGCTTGGGGCTTTGGCCCGGCCTGGCAAGAAGAGTGTCCCATCTGGTTCATGGGTCCTCTTAAGCACAGTGTCCGGAGAAGGCTGGGTGGTGAGCTCCTCCCAAGTAAAGTCTCTCCGACCTGTGGTGTTCCACAAGTGAGACCTTGCCAAGTTTCCACTGGTGAAGTCAGCGTGGAATCGGTTCCCCTATTCCTCGGCAGCCCAGGCATTAATCCTGCCACAAGTAACCTGCCCGGCCTTCAAGTAATCACCGAACTTCTTAGGAAGTTCTATTAAGACAAAAGAAAGACCAATTAATTTAAACCAAAATAAGAAGGAAAGAGTAGACAAAGATTTAAAGTTAGAGACTTACGGTTACTCCTCCACCTGCTTCTGAGGAGGCTTGGGTTCACTCCGGACTTGATCTTCTGTCCGTTTTCCCAAGCGCCACTGACGAACAAAAACTGGCTCCTCCATTTACTCTCAGACTCCAACAGATCATCAACAGCTTTGAAACTGTCCCCCATATTGAAATGGTAGAAGGGGAATTAGTGATGTTTGCAAAGATTGGCCACTATAGCAAACTCTTCCATAGGAAGAGGAATCCTGGACAGCCTTGATGCCATAATGCACGACATAAGGGTATACCAAGCGTTGGGACTCAGCTGGCTCGGACAGAGTTTGATCAGATGAAATATCTGACAATCTCTGGTTCCAATGGGAATCTGAGTCCCCAATTAAATAGCTCCGTGAAGATGACTATTTCATTCAGCTTGCAATCCATAGGAGTTTCAGGATCTATGGGAATCCTTATCTTCACATTTTCTGGGATCCCCGATTTCGTGCGCATTCGACCCAGTTCAGCCGTATGGATGAATGCATACTTGGTCTTCTGTAAGGCCAAGAGGTATTTAAGTTCGACCTTGTGAAAACAAGGCCCCACCTTCCCTTCAAGACACTCCGGCAGCTCCGGATGCCTCAAGCACAGTTTTTCTTTGCCCTTATCTTTTTTGGCAACAGCAGTGTTACTAGTCTGACCGGAGGGCTCAGACTCAAAAGGGACTTCTTCAGCAGAGTCCTCCATTCTTTCTTCCATGATCGTTGGAGGAATATCAGTGGTAGTGGCCCGTGGAGAATTCAAATTTGGCTCAGCCTGGCTTCCGGACTGCTGGTTTTCAGTATTTTCTTGACTTCTAGTCTCAAGCTGGGGCTCTGAGGCAGAAGTCTCTCTTTGAAGTGCTGGGCTGCTAGCCTCCGGACCAGGTAGTCTTTCGCGGGGAGCTCTGATAGGCACTCCATACCCAGAGCTGCTATTTTTTGCCCCCGATTTTGAGGGAGTGTTCTTAGAGGCTTGCCCCTTAACCAGCCGACTCTTTCTTCGATCGACTAACTTCTCCGGGGAGTGCTCTATATCTGATCCCATCGCTATGAAGGGTGAGGGTTTTTTGAAGCTGGTGGCAGTTACTCGTGGTTCGACGATGGATTCTGATTCCTGAACCGAGGAACCAGAGATGATGGGGGAAAGGCTAGGTTGGAATAACTTTCTACGCTTAGTGCCTTTGGAGGAAGAAGATCCTCGATCTGACTCTGCAGCAGAGGCGATTGGTCTGTCAACAGGCGAAGTAGGTAACCCTACTGCGATTCGTCTTTCCTTCTCGACTTTTTGTGCCTTCTCTAACTCAGAGAGGTTGAGCCACCCGCCTTTGATCAATGCAGTCCTTGCTGTAAACATAAACTATCAAGTAAATCTTTGCTTTAGAGAGAGAAAGCTCTAAGAAAATATGGAGAGTAAATATGAAAGAGATAGTAAAACAGTAGAAAGTGAGTTTGAATATATAGTAAATCTGGAAAAGGAAGTTGATTCCTAGGAGAATTCGAAAGTTTGGCAATGATTAAAAGACGACGCTGATGTCACCATTTGTAATTAAAGAGGTTGCTTTTTGAAGAAGGTGGGTTTGAAATTCAAGGTGAAAAAACGGCTAAAGCAACCAATCAGAGTGTGACACGTGTCCCACGAACTCTGGCAAAAACCGTTTTGAATTCGTGAAGCTTTATCTGTCCGGGTAAACCCATAGACCTGTCCGGATTGAAAACTACTTCTGACGTCGGACTGTTTTTCAGGTCTCTGACAAGAATACTTGCTCAAACACCTAAAAAAGGGGCTCCTGATGAGTCCGAATTCAGTATGCTCCCCGGACACGGACAGATCACTTTGAACACTATGACCATAGGACTGTTCGAACTATGACAAAAGTACTAAAAAACCTAAACACTTCTTGACTAAGCTACTTTCTCTCCTACTTAGAGCTCATGGGTCTTTGAACATGACCCGGGTCCATTAAACATGACCCGAAAGCCCATAAGGGCCCAAACATCAGGGTATAAATACCCAACCACCTGCATTAACTATAGGTAATGAAAATTAACTGCTACCAAGCTGCTTAATTATCTCTCTACTCTCTACTCTAAACAATTAAACACCCACGCACCACCGTAAAACACCAACTGAAATTACCAGCCTACCCTCAGGCAATTATTATCCACACCAGATGTCATAGTGGGGCACATAAAGTAGTCTTAGTATCCTTTATGGACAGCCAATCCGGTTTTGGTAAAAAAGAAGAATGGCAAGTGGCGTATGCGCATTGACTTCACAGATCTCAATAGGGCTTGCCCAAAAGATTTATACCCGGTCCCCCGGATTGATCAGCTTGTGGATTCCACTTCTGGGAATAAGCTATTGTTTTTCATGGATGCCTTCTCCGGGTACAATCAGATTCAAGTAGATCCAAAAGATCAGGAGCATACCACATTTGTCACTGATAGAGGTCTTCATTATTATAAGGTGATGCCACTTGGGTTAAAAAATGCTGGGGCTACCTATCAGAGGTTAGTGAACAAAACCTTTGCTGATCAAATTGGAAGGAATATGGAGGTGTACATTGATGACATGATGGTAAAACGTGTGGATGAAGAACTACACTTGGAAGATCTCCAAGAAACTTTTGCTAACTTAGTAAAAGTAAATTTGAAACTAAATCTAGAGAAGTGTGTGTTCGGAGTGTAGTCTGGGAAATTCCTGGGGTATATAATAAGTGAGCAAGGAATACAGCCCGATCTGGACCAACTTAATGCTTTATTTCGAATGGAGCCTCCTCAGAATATTAAAGAAGTACAACGGTTAATTGGGAGGTTGGATGCTTTAAATCGATTTATCTCGAGGTCTTCGGACAGATGTGCCCCGTTTTTTCAAACTTTAAAGGGTGCAAAGAGATTTGATTGGACTTTATAGTGTGATTAGGCCTTCAATGAGATTAAGAAACAGCTGTCCTCCCCCAAGACTTTATTTAAACCTGTTAATGGAGAGACACTCTTCGTATACTTGGCAGTTTCCAGTTGTGCCATCAGTGCAGTATTGGTAAGAGTGGTGGATTATTACCCCCGTCCAGTGTACTACATCAGCAAGATCTTGATAGATGTAGAGAAACGCTATTTAAAGCTCGAAAAAATAGCATTAGCCTTGGTAATTGTTGCAAGGAAGATGAGGCCTTATTTTCAGGCTCATCCTATTATCGTCCAGACATCCTACTCCTTGAAATATGTTCTTCAAAAGGCAGACATTTCAAGTAGAATGACTAAGTGGTCAGTGGAGTTCGGGGACTTCGATATTGATTTTGCTCCTCGAACAGCAATCAAAGCCCAGGCTGTGACTGATTTCTTAGTTGAATTCCACTCAGATAGGGATACAGAGCAAATGACTGAGATGAAAGATAAAAAGGTCTGGATCGTCCGGACGGATGGTGAATCAAGTACTATGGGATGTGGTGCAGGGGTATGCTTGACCAGTCCGTATGGTGACAAAATGTACCAGGCTATATGTTTTGCTTTTAGGGCTTCTAACAATGAGTCTGAATATGAAGCTGCTGTAGCTGGTTTGAAGTTGGATTTCATTTGTGGAGCCAAAAGGGTCAAGTTGATGAGTGATTCCCAACTTCTTATCCATCATGCACAGGGTCAATCCGAAGTTAAAAAGGAGCAACTAGTGAAGTACTTACTTCTTCTTAAAAATGAGGCACTTAAGTTTAAAAGCATTGTTTATGAACACATACCACGAACAGAAAATGAACTAGCAGATTCCTTGGCAACCATAGCATATACTGAGTCATACCCTTGGATCCATGTGCTGGAGTGCCCTTCCATTCAACTCAATATGGGTAAGAAGGAAGAAATTTTTGATGTACAGATGAAACAACCTCAAGATTGGAGGTTTCCTCTCCTGCAATATCTCTCCGGTGGTATTTTGCCTCCGGACAAGTAAATAACAAGAAAAGTAAAGTACAAGGCTCGTGGTTTCATCATACTAAGAGATGTTCTTCATAAGAAGTCTTATAGTAAACCCCTTTTACGATGTTTGGGGGATGATGAATCTCAAATAGTCCTCTCCGAATTACATGATGGTGAGGGATCAGCTCACTGTGGATTCAGGAATCTAACAAGAATAGTGTTATTGGCTGGCTATTACTGGCCATCTATAATGCAAGATGCAAAGGAGCTGATGAAAAGGTGTGACCCATGCCAGAGATATAGGAATGAAATTCATGTCCCAGCCATCCCTTTAGAGTCAATTTCTGAGCCTATACCTTTTGCTCGATGGGGGTTGGATCTGGTGGGACCTCTTCCTGTGGTATCCGGAGGACGCATGACAATAATTGTTGCTATTGATTATTTTTCGAAGTGGATCGAAGCAGCCCCACTAGCAGGAACAACATCAAAAGCTGTCATAAAATTCATTTTATCCAATATCTGTTGCAGATTTGGCATTCCACAGAAGATAACAACAAACAATGGGCCACAGTTCGACAACAAGGAAATGAAGAGTTTCTGTGCCTCTAGGGGTATGCAACATTGTTTCTCTTCATCTTTCCACCCACAAGAAAATAGTCAGGTTGAAGTGGCTAACAGAACTATACTGTCCGATTTAAAGAAAAATTTAGAAGGGACTGCTGGAAAATGGCCTAGTTATTAACAAGAGGTTTTGTGGGCCTACAGGACTACACCTGGGGCTGCGACACAAGAGTCACCTTTTGCCTTGGTCTATGGGATGGATGCTATAGCTCCCATAGAGGCAAATCTCCCTTCATTTCAAGTTCACAATTTCTCCGAACATGCTAATGAAGTGACAATCAGAGGTCAGCTCGACTTGATAGAAGAAAGAAGAGTTAAAGCTCACCTTAGAGCTGCACACTATCAGGGTTTGATGAGAAGTAGGTTTGCTTCCAGAGTTAAAAGAAGAGATTTTCAGTTGGGGGACAAGGTGTTAAGGAAAGTCTTCTTACACACTAAAGAGAAGTTGCTCGGCAAGCTGGCCCCAACTTGGGAAGGACCTTATATGGTCATTGAAAGGCTTAAACCTGGAATATACTTGCTAGAAGACAAGGTTGGAAGGGTTTTGAATCACCCTTGGAACATTGAGCATCTTCGAATGTACTTGGAGTAGAAACTATGTAAATATTTACTTGTTTAAAAATCCATGTAAATATTTGGGGGCATACTCTTTCCTACCCTAGTGGCGCGGGGAGGTTTTAATGAGGTGTCCGAGCTTTTTTATAAAATTTGATGCCTTCTTGAAAATTTAGAGTGTTCTTACTCTGTTTCTTGTCACACCACCCGGATTGAATTAAAGGAATGATGACTACTTAAACATTTATCATCGGAGAATTTAAATACTCTCGGTTTAGAATATTATTGAAATAACTAAGGGATGTTTAAACACTAGCCACCAAAATTGAAACAAACTATGAAAGAATGCAAGAGTTGTGCAAAATAAAGACATCCATTAAAATAACCGAAGTGCCTTGGCCATCCAAGGACTTTAAGTTTTCAAAACAAACAGATCTGTCCGAGCAAACACCGGACACGGTTACAGAAATGCCTTGGCCTTCCAAGGAGTTTAGTTTAATCTAAACAAAAAAAACACACACACAAGAGATAATTGATATTCTAAGACGGAGCCTTTGAAGATGGCTCAGCCTCAACTGTTTTCTTTTTCTTGGGGTCATCATTCCCCTCACTTGGACTCTCCCGGGTGTTCTCTTCTTCATCGGATGAGGACGCACTGGAGAAGGCAAACCTATCACCCTCAGCCATTGTATGAAAGGGAAGTTCTGGATACTCTACAAAACTCCAAAATTCTCCCAGATTTCTCTTCGGGAACTTCTCGTGAAACAACAAAACCATGTCCGACTTCACCTTGGCATAGATCTCCTCTTGACTGTCTATCACATTGTTGGCATAAGCATCAATCTTGGCCTGAATTTTGGCCTCTTGCTCCCTTAGCAGATCAGCTTTGTCCTCTGCAGCCTTGGACACCGAATTCTCAAGCGCAATCTTGTCATTTGTCAAGTTATGGATAACTTGGTCCTTGGCCTTCGCCTCCTCTTTTGAAGAGGTGAGATATTTCTCTAATCCGGACAGATTTTCCCAGAGATCTTTGATAGTATCTTCTAAGGTGGCAACCTTTGTGGTTAACCCCTCCTGACTCTTCTTTAGCTCCCCGTTTTCTCCCTTCAAAATCTCAGCATTTTGGGTGGCAGTGAGGAGGTCGTTGGACAGTTTTTCCTTGTCAGAGTTAAGGGAGGTAATGATTGCTGCCTGACCTCGTACTTGCTTCTCTAGGACCAACACTGGCTGAACGGTGCTCAATATGGAATGAGTTATAGCCTCTCTTTCACTTGAAACAGTGAAAGTTTTACCATTAAAGGTAACAGTGTTCAAGGTGCTTGGAGGGAGATAGGGCCCAGCAAAATCATCTTTGGGGAGATTTTCAAAGTACTCCCCAAGCCCCTCAAGCCCCGTAAGGTCGACACCATCAATACTAAGGTCTCCTCCTCCAACCTCTTCAGTTCGAAAATTGCCAGGGATCTCCTCTGATCTTGTTGGATCGATAGGGTCAACAGGAGGGAGAGGCTCTAGAGGTCGGAGAGAAAGTTCA
The DNA here is from genome assembly GCA_036936605.1 of Limnanthes douglasii subsp. nivea. Classification (NCBI taxonomy): domain Eukaryota; kingdom Viridiplantae; phylum Streptophyta; class Magnoliopsida; order Brassicales; family Limnanthaceae; genus Limnanthes; species Limnanthes douglasii. Next base: position 327,902,915 of record JAUPFV010000001.1, read on the forward strand.
TCACCCATGGAGGTCTTTTTTTTCTTGGCCTCCATCTCCTTGCTTTCTGCTCCTCGTCTCCGGTCTCTTTTTGGAACCCTTAGGGGTTTTGTAGATCTTGGTTCCTCCCTAGCACACTCATGCTCTACCACTTCTAGCAGAGCAACATCGATCTGGCTTGGAGCTGGCCCCTTTGGGTTTGTGGGAGCAGTCTCCTCCACCTCGGCATGATTAGCCTCACTTGCAGCCTTCTTGCCTTTCTCTTTTTTGCCTTTCATCTTACTTGGGGCCTTGGCTCGACCTGGCAAGTATAGTGACCCGTCCGGTGCATGTGTTCTTTTAAGGACAACATCCGGAGGGGGTGGAGTGGTAAATTCTTCCCAAGTCAAGTCTCTCCGGCCAGTAGTGTTCCAGAGATGAGACCTGGCAAGATTGCCTCCGGTAAAGGCGTCATGAAAACGGCTCCCCCACTTTTCAGCAGCCCAAGTGTTGATCTTGGTACAAGTGATCTGCCCGGTCTTTAAATAGTCATTGAAGTCTTTGGGCAGCTCTGTCAAGAAAAAAGACAAGACCAATCAGTTTAAACAAATTCTATAAAAGTAAAAAATGAGAATGTAAGGTAGGATCCTTACGATCACTTCTCCATCTGCTGGTGAGGAGACTCAGATTGACTCCAGCTTTGATCTTCCTTCTATTCTCCCAAGCGCCGCTTACAAACAAGAATTGAGTCCTCCAGTTTCTCTCTGACTCAAGCAGGTCATCCACTGCTTTATAATTATCACCCATGTTGAAGTGATAGAAGGGAATTTGGTGGTTTCTGCAGAGGCTGACCACAGATGTGAATTCCTCCATTGGTAAAGGAATCCCGGAGAGCCTGTAGGCCATGATGCAGGCCATAAGTGTGTACCAGGCATTGGGGCTCAGTTGACTATGGCAAAGCTTGATGAGGTGGAAATACCTAACTATCTCCGGATCTAAGGGGAACCTTAAACCCGAGTTAAAAAGCTCAGTAAGGATAACTATTTCACTAAGTTTGCAGTCCATTGGGGTTTCAGGGTCTATGGGGATTCTAATTTTCACGTTCTCCGGAATCCCCCACTTGGTACGCATCCGGCCCAATTCGGCTTTATGGATGAAAGCATAGTTGATTTTTTTGTAAGGCAAGAAGATATTTAACGTTTACCTTGTGGAAACAAGGTCCCACTTTCTTTCGAGGATTTCTGGTAATTCTGGGTGCCTAAGGCATAGTTTCTCTGTGCCTTTATCTTTCTTTGCAGCAGCAGCATCAGAAGTTTGTTTGGAGGGTTCTGAGTCGAACGGAGACTCTTCGATAGAATCCTCCATTATTTCCTCCATTATCGAGGAGGGGTTTTCAGTTGTCTTTTAGAGGGGGGGGGGGGAATTAGAAGTTGGTTCAGTCTGACCTCCGGACTGTTGAGCTTGAATAATTTCCTGAACTCTGGCCTCCGGCTGGGGCTCAGATGTGGTGGTTTCTCTTCGAAGTCTTGAGCTAGTGGCCTCCGGTCCGGACCTCCTGTCCTGAGGTACTTTTATGGGTGCCTCTAACCCTGTATTGCTGTCCTTGACCCTTGATTTTGAAGGGGTGCCTTTGGAAGCCTTCCCTTTTACCAGGCGACCTTTTCTTCGATCGACTAAATTGTTGGGAGAGATATCTGCATCTGACCCCATGGCTATAAATTGAGAAGGATTTTTGAAGCTGGTAACTGCTAGCCCTAGTTCAACAGTGGGCTCTGATTCTTGAACCGACGAGCCAGAAACAATAGGAGAAAGGATGGTTTGAAACAATCCCCTCGGTTTGACACTTCTGGTTGAGGAGGAGCCCTGGTCAGGCTCTGTGGTTGAGATTACTCGTTTGTCGATGAGGGAAGTAGGTAGGCCTGCAGCAATGCGCCTCTCCCGTTCGACTTTTTGTGCTTTTTCTAGCTCTGATAGATTAAGCCACCCGCCTTTGATTAAAGCGTTCCTAGCCGTGAACATAAACTCACAACCAAAGAGAAGGATTTGTGTTTGAGAGAGAAAGCTCTGAAAATTAGCAAAGTGAATATGAAGATGATGGTAAAACAGTGGAGAAGTGATTAATTTATAGTAAACACCCAAAAAGGTGCTTTGTTTCCTAGGAGAATTCGAAAGGATTTGCAATGATTAAGGAACGACGCTGATGACATCTTCATTTAACGAAAAGGTTACTTTTCAGAGAAGGTGGTAGCGAAATTCAAGGTGAAAAAACGGCTGAAATAACGAACCAGAGAGAGACACGTGTCCCACGAACTCTGGCAAAAAACCGTTTAAATTCAAGGAACCTTTTTCAGTCCGGATAAAACTATGACACACTTCGAAAGACCTGTTCGGACGTAACTATCACTAGTAACTGTAACTTCGAAGGAACTGGCTAGTGAGGCACCCCAATATCTTCCATTTCCCACGGCAACCAGGACACGCCTTAGGTTCCTCCACGTCGTTCCATTTTCTCGTCGTAATACTGCTCTTCACTTACCTCCTCCCTTCACTTTCTATCCTTTGTTCCTTATCCCTCAAACTTATGAAACTAATCACAACCATCCATAACACGTTCCTCCTAGCACTCTCATCCTTTCCACCGGACGAGACTTGAACTACATAATTTGTTATACTCCAAACAGTAAACATCTTTTCACTGTTGGAGATATTATTTTTCTATCATGTTTACTTATTCATAGCAAATTTACACATGTTTTAATCTACTTAATGAAAAATGATCATTATTATAACGCATTTGTTTTATTATTTTTTATAAATTTTTAATTGAAATGATTAGACCATTTTTATGCAATAGACCGTTACAACATTTAGGTCGCCTGATAATTAATTTGACCGTGTAATTTTAACTCATTTTGTTATTCGAATAGTCCGTCCAAATTTCTACAACAAATTTAACAATTGAATTTATACAGTACCGTAACGCGCTTAACCCTAATTATGTTTAGGGATTAAACCCTCCCAAACTTTAAACACTTGACCCAAACCTCTTTCGAAACCTTTAATCTCATCTCTTTCTCAAATTTAATTCCGACATCTCTTCTCTCTTTATCAAATCATCTCTGACCTTTCTTATCTTTTGAAAAAAAATCTCTTCATTCCAAAATGATAATCCCTTCTACTTCATGGCCGATTTTGTGTACCTCCCCTCCGTAAGGTAATTGGTGGTGCTCCTAAACAGATTTTTAAGGTATTAATGTTTTTCTTTATCTTAAGTTTAGTCGGTTCGATTATTGTAAACATGTTGTCGATTTTGCGTAGCTCTCTTTCTGGTCCAACCTATTTCTATTTCAATTTCTCTTTCCCTTTCCCTTTTCGTCTTGTATACTTTCTTAAATTTAGCTCTAACATCTCTTCTCTCTTTCTCAAATCATCTTTGACCTCTCTTATTTTTTGAAAAAAAATTCTCTTCATTCCAAATCGCTAATCCCTTCTATTTCGGGGCCGATTTTGTGTACCTCACCTTCGTAAGGTAACTGGTGGTGCTCCTAAACAAAATTTTAAGGTATTAATACTTTTTTCTATCTTAAGTTTAGTCGGTTCAATTATTGTCAATATGTTCTCGATTTTGCATAGCTTTTTTTTTGCCCAACCCATTTCTATTTCTATTTCTGTCTTGTCTCCTTTCAAAACCATTGTATTATATAAAGTTGTTATTTTTGTTTATTGTATTTTATTCTGTTTGTAAATTTTTTCTCCTCCCTAACCAATCGATTCGATAACTGTAAATGTTTAGGCAGATATCTGTATGTTAATCAATGCATACATATTTGATATTTCTACTAATTCTTAGTGTTTGATGTTTATGTACTCGATGCCATGTTTTTAGTACAATGTTTTCAATTTATTATCGGTTTACAAGTCTGATTAGAAACAGTGTGTAAAAAATACCGTGTGTTTGTTTACTTGTTCGTGTACCTGTATGTCAGTGTTTGTTCATACTGTAAATGTGTTCTGAAGAGCCTAAATTGTTTTTTCTCTTTTGAATTGTATATTATTTCTTAATAGATTGGTGTTATTGTAGCAAGGTGGTAAGAAAGTTGATCACACACAATGTTCTTAAAAATATTTCATAGGAAGTTGATCGCACATAGTATCTCTCTGCTCTCAGAGATGTAAAAGAACAAAAAATACATCAAAAGGGTAAAATTAAACCTATGAGTTGTAATATTTAACGTTATTTATGTGGTAATCGTGAATATATTATGTTATAGTTACTTCAGTTGTTTCAATATTTACTGTTGTGATTCAGTGAGTATTGTGTTAACATTATACGATTTTACTCATGTGTTCAGTACACAGTGTTCTTGAAACTATTTCGTTTGAGTCCGAATTGTACTCATGTGTAAAAGTTCTTGTTTTATATGTTTACTACTTTGAAAATTGTAATTGATGTTGAATATCATATTGTAAATCATATATGGTTTGAAGTCCTTATTATTCTTGTATTTAGGTTGATGTCTGTGTGGTAATCGATGCATTCATATGTTGATTTATGTGTGTTAATTGATGCCTGTATTTTTTTTATTAGGTGGTAAAGTTTAACTATAAGAGTTCAAGTATAAAATAGTAATATTTTATGAGAATGAGTTCATATGCTGAACAATTCTTTATGCTTGTTGGTGTTATTGTTTTGATTTTTTAATTGTGTTTAGTGAATGTTTTCAACTCTTTTTGGTAGGTATGGCCGACAAGAAATGAAACCTCAGAGGAAAAAAAATGGTAGACAAGCTCAATAAGAAGACCCAATTGTTATGGTACCTCAAATGAGCAACCGTCCCCTCATAATCCAAGATCAAGAAAACTCGCCACCGCCAGCGATCAAGATTCTTTCATGAAGGATATTTATGTTGTTCTCCAAACAAGAAGGATACATACCTCAAGCAAATTCCCATCGCAGCTCCTACTCCCACTCCCACTCCAACTCACACTCCCATTCCAACTCCAACTCTCACTCTACCTCTGAATCCAACTGGTGATGGTTCCCCAGCTGGGACCTCTTTAAGCGCTTCACCGAAGATAAAGTATTACGACTCGTCATTAATTCCAACCCGCCAAAACCAATCACATCTCACCATCCTCATATTTTAATTGAAGACAAAAAATCTGAACATAGTTCAAAAGAGGATCAGGAAGATGCTCATGAGAAGGTCGTCGGTCAAGTTGAAAATATTGATGAAGAGGCAAACAATCAAGTGTAAGTGGAGAAAGTGGAGGTTGGCGACGATCAAGAGGAAGTTGACGAAAATAAAGTTGTCAGTGATCAAGAGGGAGTGGTGAAGCATTGCATTATGTGGATATTGTTTACCCAAACGGAAGACCACTATGGACCATAGACAGGTCAGGATCTACAAAAACATGTAAGTTTCGTAATAATGTAAAACTAGATTTATTTCCCTAAATATTGTTTATTTTTTCCAAAACCATATTTTGTTTCATTTTAGACTTTAGCCAGGCGATATCCTTTTCTAGTTCGCCTCCAAAATATGGATTTCAGTTACATGTTTCCAGGAAACTTTTGAGAAGACACCTCCTGGTTTTAGGGTTAAGATGTGGAAGATATTTAAGGTAGTAACCGTGGTAATATATTTCCATGTATTGTATTTTTAGAATTTTAGACTTTATTTTTTTATTTTGTTTGAAGCAATGCTACATTATACGAGACAACCTTCATGATGTTTTATATAGACTGTTTTTAGAAAATTAAATAGTTGTTACATGAATTTTGGGGCTAGGATTAAGGCAAGGGCCTTTAGGATAGCCAACCTACAACGTCCATCATCTGAGCTGATCGGTGTCCGACTATGTTTCTTGAAGAATATGCCAAAATTATAGAAGTCATTGGTTGATTTCTAGTGCATACCAAAGAAGTTGAAGTTGTCGGAAAAACTCTAAAAACCCACAAAGCTTATCATGGTGGGGCGGGAACTCATGCTGGTGGGTTGAGGATTCATTATCGATTAGTTAGTTAAAATGTAAGTGTTTATAATTTATTTTAATTTAAACTACATTTCTCTTTTAAATTTATTTAATCCTTAGTCTCTCGTGATATGTTAGGAAACTAAAGAATTTATGTTGCTAGGAAAATTCTTAAGGTTTATATGCGGTAAGAAGAATGGCATGGGCAACGCTAAGTCTGAATTTTTAAACCTCTCTTCTTTGAAAATCATGGTAATTTGATTGTTAAATATATTTTTTATAGGATTATTTATACATAAAGTATCTCGTATATTTGGTTTAGTTTTTTCATAATGGGATCAGTCTCATGCTAATTGGTCATTTCTATGATAAAAATGGTATCTCAGGGATAATATATATGATTATAGTATCAATGTTTATATATGTTGCATAATATGATCAATTTTTTGTTTGCACTTTCGTAGTATTTCGAACGAAGTTGTCTGTATATGTTGCATACTGAGATCAGTTTTTCTTTTCAAATATTGTTTGGTTTTATATAATTATTTGTGGGTTATTACATTGCTTGTAGTAGGTGATTGTCTTGATAGTTTTAACCAGTTTTTTTTCTAGAATTTGTATGGCGTATAAGCTAATGCATGAATTACGAATTAACTATGAAATGTTATAAGTACCATGTTCTTTATACATTTCAAGGTACTTCATATACTTATGTTCTTTACTAATTTCATCTATAGCTAATAAAGTCCTTGATTTTTGTTCTATAATTACTAGGAAGAATGGGGAGAAGCAGTCAAGTTAAATCACGGTGAAGATGTTGACCCATAATATGTCGATGATCTAGACCTATTATTGTCTCTTCTAACGGTGAAGTAGAAAAAGAGTAAATGGGGTATAATTGGAACTGACTAGCCAAACATTCATATAATATTATAGAGAGAGTTCATCACAAAGATCAAGATCCTATGTTTTAGGTTGCGAGGAATAAAATTCTTTAGTGGAGAAATATGAGAAGATGTCTAAGAGGGTGGTGATGCTTGAGAAAGATATCAAAATTCTTGATGTACATTCTAAGTGTGATATTGTGGATAAGATTATCTCTGGTGAAGTGAATTGGTTTGGTGACGGGCATAAAAATGACAGAAGTGATGATACTGCTGATGGTAATGGTGATTGTAGTGGTGATAAGGATGGTGATGGTACTAGGGGCTCTTCTCCAACTTAGTTTGTTATTTTTATGTACGATGGAATATGTGGTACTAAAATATTTTATTTATTTTTATGATGTACTGGTGATTTCAGAGTATTTTGGAAACCAGATTTGGATATTTTATATTGTAACCTAGTCTTTATTTTGTTTGTATGATCATGTTGGTTGTTGTACATATGACTTAAGTTATTATATCTTGAAGACTCAAAATGTTTATTGTTTAGTAGTGTTTAGAGAGTCCCCTACTTTCATATCTCTATTTTCTTATCATAATTTAATATCTAGAGATGGCCCAAATGACTTTAATTTGTGTTAATATAATTTAATGATGCATCATAACTATATATATACTACATACCAAAATAAAATTTGAATAAATGGTCATATATGGCTTCCATTTTTTAATAGTTTAGTGGTGTATCATAAGTAAATATCTACCAAAAAAACAAATAATTATTGATTAAATGGTCAATATGACTTAACTTTGTTATTGTTTTTTCTCTTATATACATACGATTAAAGGAAAAGTGTAACATAATTAAAGCTACATAATTTAAGTAATTTGATTTTAATATTTGCATTGGCTCTACATTTTCATAACTCACAATTAGTTTTCTGAAACTGACATCTTATATATATAACTAATATAATATAATCAATAATATTATATTTAAATACACTATCCCTGAGCATCAAAGAGCCCAAAACGTAAATTATAACCCTCTTCAAATAGCCCGCCAGACTCGCAAACTTAACATAGCAGCCTCTAACCTATCTAAGATTTCCAAGTTCTTAAATCGATAAGCACACAAGAATGGAAAACCTTTAACCTATCAGTATTTTGGCATACATAAATCTTATATAATCAGATTGAGTGTTTCAATCATTTCACGAGTCACTATACTTCCAAGGTTTTGAATCGACTATTTGTATCCTCTAATTTCTGATTGTTCTTTTAATTATATATGTTTTCAAAGTTAAAATCACTTGGCTAAATATATTATATTAGGTTAGTTGTTATTGTTTTTTTGTATTTGAATCAACTATGAGTAGGTTAATATCTTATATTTTACTACGAAACATAGGATCTGGTATATGCCAACTGATGATGAGTGGATGTATTGTTGTTTAGATGTTACTAGGACACGTATTTCAGATGAATTCTTTAATGGTATTCATAATTTCATTTTACGATCTAAGATGTACACGAGTTTAGTAGGGGAGAGTAGTTTGATATTGTGTCCATGTTTAAAATATAGAAATATTTATCCAAATGCATCAACATATAGTGAGACATGGAGCACATCAATGAGGGTCAGGGTCCAAATAAAATTGCTGATACAAACTATAAAATGTTGCGTGATGCTAATGAACCTGTTTATGAAGGTTGTACTACAATGTCTAAGTTGGAATTGATGTCTAAACTTATCAACTTGAAATTTGAGTCAAGGATTTCTAAACGGGACTACGAGCGTTATGTGTCTATTATGAAATGCCTTAACGATACAAAGATAAAACAATTCTTCTACATATTTTCAAGCCAAGAAGTTGTTGATGCCGCTCTATGTCCCTTACCAAAAGATAGACGCATGTGTTCAAAATTGTATGCTGCTTTATAGAGATGCAACCAACCTAGAAGGTTATTCACAATATGGTAAGTCACCTTAAAAAATCTAATACATTGAAAGGTGTGGCTCAAAGGTGCTAAATTACTTTCCCATATGACCTCGAGTGTGAAGGTTTATATGTCGGGAAAAAAGGCTAAACATATGACATGACAACATCATTATCCATCTACTGATGGTTTCTTGACACACCGAAGCCATTGTGGTACGTGTTAGCATTTTGATAATTATCATCCAGAGTTTGCAGCAGATCATTGTAATGGGAGAGTCATATTATGTACAGATGAATTCAATGGATTTTATAAATTTGTAAGAAATTACTCTTGTTGGCCGGTGATGGTGTGCGTTTACAATTTACCACCTGATTTATGGATTAAAGATCCATACATATTTATTACACTTATAACACCTAGTTCTTAGAATCATGGAAGAGATCTTGATGTGTTCATATGACCATTAGTAGTATCACGAGTACTTCCTCATAGGTTAATTACTACCATTGTCATGAACTAGAGCACGTTGCTTTACAGTGTCCGAATTGCAACAACAACCACAAAAATTGAGGGGTTTGTTCATCGGAGGTGCTGATTTCTATATCCAAATTAGGAACCTTTATCAATCGTATCGACGCACGCTTTTTGAGTAATAGTAGTTCCTGAAATATGATATAATATATGATTTAGTAAATGCTCATCTCTATGTATCAATAAACTAATCTCATATGACTATTTTAGACAATAAGGAGTACCAATTTTATAAAGTATCTGTTTCTTGTAATAATGTTTGCTTCTCTAGACTTACGATTAATGCAAAAAAGGTAGAAGGTGAAGTTTACGGTGGATGGACGACGCGGAAGAGGAAAAAAAATCTTGCAGATTTTAAAAATATTTTCTTTGTTTTTAAAATAGAAAAACAATATTGTAAAAATTTATAAGTTTAAATTCGATATAATTAAGTTTGTATTAATATGTAAAATATATATTTATTAAATCAATTACAAATAAATATCTAAACCAAACTTAAATACCATTAAAAATAGAAAATATTATTGATTTTATCTTTCTAAAAGCAACAAAACCAGATTAGTGGAAGATAAATTTTTCATATTTTTTGGATTTTTTTTCATACTAAATAAGTCTTACTTCATATATTTTGGATCTAATTATTAAAAAATTATGAACTGCAAATAAAATGTTAAATTTAACATAAAAAAAATATTTTTATAAATATGAATTGCGAATCGGATGCAAATGTGAATTATAAGATTAAAAAAATATAAGTTTAGAATTAAAAATAAAATAAAGATTAATTGTAAAATGCGAGTAAAATTCAAAACCCGGAACACGAAGCAATAGCTAAAAATGTGAGTACGAAAATTAAAAATATTTTCTTATCTAAACAAAAATTTATAAAAATGAAAACACGTACAAATGGCAAACTAAAAAAAATTAAATCTTTATAAAATACGTAAAAAAGTAATTTTAACTTACCGAATTCTTTTTTAAAAGAGATATTGCACCTATAATACCCATTCAACTATTTAATTGTCATCTAGTACCCAAAGTTTGATCAATTGTCACTTAATACCCAACTCAACTACCTAATTGTCACTTAATAACTAATATTATTTTAATACCCTAACTATCCTTAACCCACTATATAAGCAGAATTTTTTGTTTTCTTTCTATTTTTCTTGATTTTGAAGATTTGAATTTGTTAGCTGCTCTAACCACCTAACCCTACGAACCACCACGGAGCACGACTGAAACAATTCCGGTGATTGGAGCGTTCAAAAGGTTTGTTTATTTTTGTAGGTTGTGGTGTAAAACCTATCTAACGACTGTTTTCTAACGTACATGAACTAATCGTGCTTGTTGGAATCTGTTGTTTTTTAGTAATTGTTTTGCTGCTTTCAGGTAATTGTAATTACCTACCGATTTTGAAGTTATTTGTTGGTTTTCTGAGTTAGAATAGGTTATATTCAACTGTTTTTAGACGCCATAGCGTGATTTCGAGCTTTATTCTAATTTTTTGTTTTTGTTCTAGTGATCTGTGCTTATTTTGTTAATATTTGTCGTTATATACTCATGTCCTTGTGTATGATGTTATATACTAATTTTGTAGTGTATTCGATTTTGATTTCGGACGTGAAACATGTGTAGACTATGAGTTTTAGTAATCCAGGCGTTCGACATAAAATGAGAATTGTGTGATGTATTCAATGAGGAAGATGTTAATTGTGTTACCAATTCGCATGGTTTCATGCGAATTGCATGAAACAATTTCAAAAGTTTTTCGAACAACTATTAGTATATGTTGCGAATCGTATGGAACTCCAATGTAATGCAGGTTCAAACATATATCAGGACTCTTAATTGCTTACAAAACTAAGAATGGGTTGTGAACTGTGTGGAACTATAAAGTATTGCATTTTCAAACAAATATCAGGACTTTTTAGTTACTGTACGGATCATATGATATGCTGGGAATCGTGTGGAACTTTTAAGTATTGCATTTCCAAACAAATATTAGGACTTTTTTAATTGCTTTACGAATCGCATGAGATGCTGCGAATTGTGTGATATATCATGCCTTATCATCTTTCAGACAAATCTCAGGGAATTAATAGTTGAGAGCAAATCTTAGGTAGAATTGCGAATTGTTTACATTTTTGGTTAGTGTGAGTGTAACAGTTGATTTACAAACAACTCTCAGGCCAGGATGCGAATGGTCAATTATATACTTAAATTATACACATTTCGCAGCTTATAGATATACATAAATCGCAAGATAGGATGCGAGTTTCTTGATGCAGTAATAAATAACTTGCACTTTATTTTTGGGATTAATAACTAATAGCTTGTTCGGTGCAGGGTAAGGTATGTCTAAATCACGAGTTTGTATTTTTAAACATGGTCACCAAACTGCAACTGTTCCTTTCACGCAGTTTGAAAGCTTTCAAAGTATCCAAGCTTATGTGGAGAACATATGAGAGGAGCTTGTCACAAGTGACTACCTAATTACTTACTCCTGCGGGGATCACAATAATTGTTTCTTTAATAACCAAAATGATTTTGTTGGGTTAGTGTTATATCTTGATTTGAAGCGTTTAAAACGGTTTAGTTTTCTCATAGAACAACACGTCTTCGATAAGGGTTCTGGTGATAAGTGTTCTGGTGAAAAACGTTGTGGGGATAAGAGCTCTGGTGGTAAGGATTATGGTGAAAAGCGTAAAGAGCGTAACATGAGTTTGGGATAACCATCTCTTAATCAACTAGTTAGCGAGGAGAGTAGTAACGGTTTAGTTAATTCTGATCAGAGAAAAAAACAACTTGCTACTGCTGGTTGGGTTGATGTTATTATAGGAGTGAGTCAAGCTTTTAAAGAAGGTGCTGCAGGTCTCAGGTTATCTTTGTGCAAGTTTGCTTTAGAGCATGGTTTTTCTTTCAAATACTTGCACAACACAACAACCAAGATCACTGCATATTGTGAAAATAAGTTCACAAACGGATGCAAATGGAGGATTTATGCATCTATTGATTCCAGCACCGGCTTGATGACGATCAAGAAGTATGTTCCGCACCATACTTGTAGTCCTGTTTTCTCCCAGAAGCATACGTGACAGAGGAATTTGAAATCAGATTTGATTGCGGAGGAAATTCAAGATTCTCTCCGGACCTGCCATTCGTTGACAGCCAAAACCATACAATTGACTGTCAAACAAAATTATGGTCTTGACATCTCTTACCGTTTGTCATGGAATGCTTTAGAGAAGGCAAGGAGGGGAGTTTTCACAGATATTTCAAGTTCTTTTAGTATACTAAGCGGGTACTTCAAGCGATTGAAGAGCCGCAATATTACTTCATACTGCCAGTTGGAGTTATCAGTTGGAAACCGCTTCAAGCGTTGTTTTGTAGCATTCTGTTCGTCCCTTCAGGGTTTTCATTCATGTCGTCCAATGTTATATGGCAAGTATAAGGGTACCTTGCTTACTGTCGTAGCAAAGGACGACAACAACAGTTAGTTTCATTTAAGTATTTAATTTGAATGTTTATAATGTTTTGTTTGAAATTTTATGCAACATTTCGCATCCTATAGTTGCACACTATTGTCATGGAATCCTGATATTTGCGAACGAATCGCATGAGAGGCTGCGAATTAAGCAATGTTTTTTATTTGATGACACTTTGCAAGAGAGGATGCGAATTAGTCGATGTAACCATAAAATTATGAACAATTCGCAGCCTATGATTGTACACAATTCACAACGTATATTTGAGAACAACTCTCAAGACAACATGTGAGTTATTTAAATTTTTGACACGTTTGAGTGCTGTTGTATTGTTCATTTGAGCTGCATTTTTGCAGGACTATTCCATGTTGCTCTTCGTATAGTTAGCATTGAAGATTGGGAGAATTGGATGTGGTTTTTTGATAGCTAAGCAACTCCCGATAGACTGTCGAAGTTTGAACAATATTGATCAGGACCAGTCGTAATTGTTTATTTTGCTGAGGAATTCAACAAAATAAAGCGTACTCCAACCCAGGATATCTCCAGATACGGAGTAGAATAGGGTTGAGCACAAAAACAGTATCAACAGCCTTGCAACGTCTTCCAACTCATGCTCCCCCCCTTCGCTTACGGCTGTTTTTATACCTGTCTGTAAAACTCAGGACAACATGATATGTTAGTAAAGTACAGCATCCTGCTTTATAAGATGATGTCGATTTTACAGGTACCTTTAAAATAACGTTCGTTATTTTTTTAGTATATGTGGGTCCTATCTTCCTGGTCGTTTTACCCATGAAGTATTTCTTCATAATCCTCGATTCGTCCTCCTTTCCGACGCGTATTTGTTGTGAAATGCTCCGGTTTTCATTAACGGCATTTCCTCTGTGCCATGCTTCATCCCGAATATGACCTTCACATCAACACAGTTAGTTTTACTGACTTTGAGCCAATATGGAGGGCGTCTTCATCAACAGAGAACCTCTCGACAACATACTGGATGAGCGAGTAGAATTTCTTCTTTGGCAGCTCTGCCTCATTACGGATGTCGAAAGCCATTTTCAAAAGCGTGAGGAGGGTGTGTTTCTTGCAGCTTCAATGTGGGCACGGGTAATACGGTTCTCTTTCAGCAACTTGAGAAGGCTCGCCAACCTTGACCTGTAATAACTTGATTTTGTTGTCATACTTCCTGCACAAACACAAATCAGTTGGAGTGTCACACACCTCGCACGACAAGCTGCGAACTGAATATCTATCAGTTGAAGTGTCACATGACTCACATGACAACCTGCAAACTGTCTACATGTCAATGGAGTATTTACAAACAATTCGCAGGTTGGCCTACGAATTGTTTGTAAATATAAGCTGCGAAATGTATGTCATACACATTCAATCAAGCTGGAAATTGGTATGAAATATAAACAGATATGAAGTTGCGAATTGTTTGCATCCTAGGTGATGAAGATGCGAACTATACTACAGTGCATACGTACAGGCTGCGAACTATTCTATTTTTTACATGCACGTTGCAGGGATCTGGGAAATATGGAAACAACACCAAAATCAATAATCAACTACGTAATGCATATCTAACATACATCACAATTCTTAGGAAAGTATTAACATTACATGCAACCTAACTTCTACCCTGGGTTCGACGATAAACCCAGAAAGAAACTGACTGACCAACAATCGTCACTAAATACTTCATTCCCGTATAATAAGCAACGTCGATCGTGAAATAACATAAACAAGTGGTTCGAAGTCATCAAAAATGCAAAAAAAAAAAAACATTTTCCACGAGAATGCTTACTTGGTTACTGCTAAACACTGTAGTTTCACCGGCCGGAGACGACTTAACGGCAACTTGTCGAACAGAAGGTCGTTAGTCGTTGGACGGACTAAAAGACGGTGACCGGTCCAATTCCGTTGCAGGTGCGAATGACGACTGATTTCAAAGAGAAGTTGGAAGGGTTTCGGGTTGGAGAGAGAGAGTATCACGAAGTCGAACGGTTTCTGGTCGTTTCTGAAATTAGACGTGCTTGGGTTGGTTTAGGGTGATGGAAAGGGGGAAAAACGGATTTGAAGTTAAAAATAGGTATATATAGTCGGGTGTAATTTTGTCTAATTTTTAACTCGAAGTACTAAGTAACACTATCCAAAATTTGGATACTACCGGATAATTAGATACTTGAACGGTTATTTACTCATATGTTTCTTTTTTAAAAACTATTACGATTTTTTTTTTTTTTTTAAATTCTCCCATCAAATAACTGAGATCTGTAGCACTTCCTTCTAGAATTAGACTTTTATATTAGACAATACAGTAATTCTTATTATGACAGGTCCAATAAGTACCCTTTAATATTGTTTTTGAAACACTGATCTAAAAATGTCAGTTGAGATAATATTGTGATAAGTCTATACATTAACGTTAGCGGAAGACGCAACAAATTTCGATCGAAACCCATAACAGAAACGTGCAAATATTTATGATACAAAGATACCAATCTTTTGTGTCATTATCACATATATACGAAAGATTGGATACAAATATAAATAAAGATATATTTTTGGGCACCGACTAGTGAGCACTAAATATTTCTACTATTGGCGGTTTAATCTACTTTTCAAATAGATGATAAATTATTATGAAATTTAATGAATTTTAGTTGGACAAAAACAATTTTATATTTGTAAAGCAGATAAAAAAGAATAGATAGAAATTCTCTATTATTAAGTTTAGAGATTACCTTGGATATATTGTTTTTATATGTAGGCAAGGATATGAGTCGATAAAGTAAATATCATCTTTAGTATGTTTTGGGTTTGTATCGAACTGATTATTTTATGTATTTTTATTTATTATTAAATGTTTTATAATTTGAATAATTAATCTCCGCACACATGTAGATATTAAAAAGCTAACACGTAATAGTCTAAATATCAACTTTTGTCTTATTATAAATTTCCTAAAATCGAAAACTTTAATTCGAAAAACACATAGTTTTCATCGTAAAAGTTTAATTCCAGAACCACATTCTTTAAAAAATTTGGGGACCAATAGTAAGATAAAATATTGATATTTGGACTGCCACATGTTAGCTTCTCAATACTCACATCTGCACGAGACTAATAATGCAAATTTCTAAAACATAAAGAATCACTGGGTGAAAAAAGTGAACATAGAAGACTAGTTTGATGTAAACACAAAATATGAGGGACTAATGGTGATTTCTAGCCAAGATAATGGGTATGGGTCTACTATCTCTAACACCCTCTCTCAAACTCACAATTCAACAATAATAAGTATTGAGAGTTTTTTACAAAGAAAGCCAAAGCACGTTGTTGACTGATGAGCCTTCGTGAAAATATCAACAACCTACAAAGCCAATGGAGCATATGCAAGCGAGATGGTGCCGATCTGAAGATGATGCCGGGCGAAGTGACAATCTATTTTGATGTACTTCGTCTCTCATGAAAAAAAAAACTTTATTATCTGCATGGTGTTTTTGTTAACAAAATTTAATCTCCAAATTTATAAGTGAATTGATATATTTTTTATAAAAATTATAAAATAGACATAAAAAAAAAACCTTCTAAGTTGATAATAAAACATAACTAGACTTTTGTTGAGTGATATTCAATATTTAACATGTGAATTAACTTTACTTTAGTTTTTGTTAGTTAACATAAGATTTAAGATGGGATAAGGATATCAATTATTAGGTTGATATTAAGGCTGTTCAAAGAGAATTGTAAATTTAAGAGAGGAAATAATATTTTTTATAAATGTAAAAGATCATAACGCAATTTACATATTTGATGTAACGGTTCTATGTTTAAATCTCCTTGCATACCTATAAATAGGCCAAGAGACGTTTAATAAAAGTTGAATTTTAATATATCAAATCAATGATACTATTTTACTTATATATCTAGAATTTCTATATTGTCATTCTTCTTTAAAACAATCATTTCTTATTCTTTAAACAGATATTCGATTTAATGAAGTAAATAAAATATTTAAACACAGCAAATTGGCGATGAGAGTGGGAGGATTTTGGTACCTAGATAACAAATCTAAAATCTGAAAAGAGAAAGTTCATAGTTGACACTATTGCTTATTATGAAACCAGAGGAGACAAGAGTTGGTTCGACGGTTCGTGAAGCAATCAAAACTATTAGGTCAGACTTACACAGGGAAGTAAGTGCCACGGAAGAAGGTCGAGGAAATTCTCAAATTCTTTAGCAATGTAATTCATCTGAAATTGAAAGTCGAATGAATCAATTTTTAGAAGAAGAAAAAAATTACTATTTTAAATGACAAATATGCACGAAGAGAACAACAAATCAGATCTGGTAGGTTGAAATCCGAGGTACGTCTAGTTGAGGAAAACGATGAGGTGGAAAATCGATCAGGTGAATCTTATGTACCTCATCAGATTCGAAAAGATCACAAGAAAGCATGCTTTCCATCAAACAAAGAACACCGTTCTTTGCGGAAAGACAAAAAGGATAAACAACGATATATATCATCTAATGAGAGGCAATTTTCCACTTCGAACTTTGATGAACGTTTGTTTAGACAAGAAAGACATCACAATTTTTTGAAGGGGGGAGAGAATCGATATTGTAAGTTGCGTAAATAATATAAATCAAAGAAAGAAAGTAAACCTCGACATGTGAGGGATGATTTGCTTTATTAAAGAAATGTGACCAATCAGTATGTTAATACAACATATCAAAATTTGTATGCAATAATGGGAACTAACGGAGTTGATCAATATATGCAAAGTATGGATTAGAGGAATTCTCATTTGTCTATGAATATCATGTACATACCGCTTCTGAAGCGTATTGATATTTCAAGGTTGAAAAGTTTGATGGAACACAAGATCTTGAGGACCACATTAAGAAATTCAGGAATTATATGATGAATTTCGATGATGATAATAGGCTGGTTTGCAGAGATTTTTCCCTGACTTGTAAGGGTACTTCTTTGAAATGGTATATTAGGATTCTGAGAGAATCTATTACCCATTTTAGAACTTTTCATACTTTTTGTAAGATAATTTGTAGGAAGTAAGTAAATAAGAGCTGATGGTGACACAAATATACAATGCAAACAAGTTGTGGGGGGAGGGGGGGGGGAATTTAAAATATTACACGATGCGGTTTGTATTAACAATAACAGAATTAGAGGATTGTGAAAAACGTGTCGCTATGTCGGATTTTAGACAAGGTTTACTTTCGAGGGATTTGGAAAATGAGACAACTAGAAGAAGGGCTTTGACATTTGAAGCTCTGATGGCTCAAGTCGATGAGCGAATTAAAGTTGAAGAATCTACCAGGGCTCGAGGTAGTTCAAGTTCTACTTAGAAGACTTCATGAAATGCATTTACTGGTCAAGGGAACCAAGTGTACAATTCGAATTCTCAGAAACAACCTCATCCAAGGGGTAATACTATTCTACCTCCTCGAACAGAAGGGGCTCCAACTCATAGGTATAATCATCAACCATACTGGCCCAGACGAAATAAGTGAATAAAAACATATAATATTTCGCAGAGCTTTCTGAGAATATAGTAGCTGTCTTTGAGAAATCTAAAGGTCAATTACACTTTAGAAAGCCAACTCTCATAAATAGGCTTAGGGAAGAATACAACAATAAGGATTGCAAGTATCATAATGATATTGGGCATGATACTACAGATTGCATAGCGTTAAAAAAGAAAATACAGATTTTGATAGAAAATGGAAAGTTAACATCTTTTATCAAGGGCCAAAGGAGTGGGTTAAAAAATCCGAGCAGGACAACACAACAAATTTCTACTCCAATTTCAAAGTAGGAAAGTTGGGGATCATATGAAGTATGTTGTAGTTTCCACAGATCATCAATGTATGAAGTATGTTAGTGGGGTGGTTCGAAGTGATCAACTGGTAGCCAGAGAATGCTACGCAAGAGTTATGCATTCCAGAGTATTTAACTCTAATGACCAGATGGCAGAATAGGAATCAGGGAGGTTCACCTCAGATGATGGTGACGTGGATGATCCGAGGGAAACCCCGGGTTCCTTGGTAGTAAGTGAGGATATCAAAGACTATACGTTTATAAATGGAAATACTATGCGAATAAGGAATTTATTGTGACCTACTTTACATTTTTAACTGTTGTAGTTTCTGTTTAATAGTTTTGATGTTTTCACTTAGAAAACAGAGGACGTCGTAGGAATTCCACCAAAAATAATACGTTATAACTTAGCTTTAAATCCAAAGATCAGGTATATTATTCAGAAGAGGTTAGCTTTTTTGTTGAGAAATACGAAGCTATTATGGCATAAATTGATCGACTAACTACGGTTGGACATATTCGGGAGCCGCAATACCCACTTTGGAGTGCTAACCTAGTATTGATTAAGAAGAATAATGAGAAATGGATAGTGTGTATTAACGTTACATATTTGAATCGTGCATGTCCTAAAGACCATTTTCATGTTCCTCGAATAGATTAATTGATTGATTCCACTTCAGGGAACAAAATTCTTTCTTGTATGGATGCATTTGTAGGGTATAATCAGACTGAAATGAATCCAAAAGATCAAAGAGTACTACACTTATATCTAATTGAGGGTTACATTGTTATAAAGTTATACTGTTTGGTCTAAAAAATGCAAGGAGACAAATCAAATATTGGCAAATAAGGCTTTTGCTTTTATGATCAGGAGAAATATTGAAGTTTACATTGACGACATGCTTGTTAAAAGTCCAAAGTATTGTGAACACTTGAAAATTTTAGAGGAGACTATTCCAAATTTAATTGTCTATTCGACTGAAGCTAAATTCTAAATAATCTACTTTTGGCGTTATGTCCAAAATATTTTTAAGATATATCATTAGTGAGGAAGTGATATATGTTGATCGTGAACAGTTAAAGTCTTTGATGTCAATGGAATCACCTGTAACTATCATTAGCTGCTTTTAATCGATTTATTTATAGATTTTTGACAAGTGTTCTTATTTTTTACGAGTTTTACGAAGGCCAAAAGAATTTATGTGGATACGAGAGTGTGAAGTGGATTTTTTTGAAGATTATAGAACTTTTGTTATGACCTGAAATCTTGTGTAAGCCTTGAATTGGGGAACATTTGTTTTTGTATATAGTAGTGTCTGATTTTTCTATTAGTGCTATTTTAATACGAGAAGAAAATATAGTTTCAAAGCTAGTTTATTATGTTAGCAAGAGTTTGCTCGTATCAGAGAAAGATACATGAGGCTTGAAAATTTTGTTTTGGCTTTAGTGGTGGCTGCTAGAAACATGCGCCCTTATTTTCAAGCTCACACCATTGTTGTTCGAATTTCTTTTCTACTAAAGAACGTGTTACAAGGACCAAACATTTTTTGTCGAATGACCAAGTAGTCAATAGAGTTGGACGAATTTGGTATCAATTTTGTTCATCGAACAACAATTAAATCTCAAGCTTTAGCATATTTTCTAGTCGAATTTCATTCAAGTCGATGATATAAAGAAACAGCTGAAGAGCCAATTCCAGAAATTTCAACATGGATGGTTCGAATTGATGGTGGTTCTAGCATATTAGGATCAACTGCAGGGGTTCAATTGATTTCTCCTTTTGAAGAAGCTATGTACCAGACTATTCGATTTAGTTTTCATGCATCGAATAACTAGTTTGAATACGAGTATCCTTTAGCTAGTTTGATCCGTGCAAGTATTTGTGGTGCGGAAACATTCTGTTTGGAGACATATTGCAAATTATATAACATGCATATCACAGCCTAAAAAAATCAGTTAATTTTGTATTTATGTGAGCTTCAAAGGTTAGATTGTTGAGCGTATTAATTGAGGATATAAAACAGTTGGAAATAGTTAATAATAATATCTAACTCTAGCCTTACTTATATTTTATATACCCCGTCAAATCCCTTGCATTGCTTCCCATCAAGCTTCTTTCGATGGACCTCAAATACTGGCTAGTGAGGCACCCCAAAATCTTCAATTTCTCATGGCAACCAGGACAAACCTTCGGTTCCTCCACGTTGTTCCCTTTTCACGCCGTGATATTGTATCTCCTCTTCACTTACCTCCTCCCTCGTGTTTCTATCCTTCCTTCCTTATCTCCCAAACTTACGAAAGTAATCACAACCATCCATAATATGTTCCTCATATCACTCTCTTCCACAATAGCCGTTGGATGCACCCTCTCCATGCTCTCCACCGGACCGGACTTAAACTACATAATTTGTTACCCTCCAAACACTAAACCTAACGGTCCTTTGTTCTTCTGGAGCTACATCTTCTATCTATCTAAAGTCGTGGAGTTCCTCGACACATTGTTAATTATTGTAGGAAAATCGTTTAAGCGCCTGAGTTTCCTCCATGTGTTCCATCACTCTGCCGTGTTGCCTATGTGTTGGATAGCGATAGATACTTCACAGTCTTCGTTTACGATCATAGTGTTTGTGAACTCTTGGGTTCATGTTATTATGTACACTTACTATCTTTTGTGTTCAATCGGTATCCGGCCTAAGTGGAAGAGAAATCTCACAGATTGTCAGATAACGCAGTTTGTTTCGGGGTTTATAATGATTATTGTTCTGGTGTACTATCATGTAACAGGTTCAGGGTGTTCTGGTCTATGGAGTTGGTGCTGGAATGCTCTTATGATGGGTTCTCTTTATTTTTTGTTTCAGAATTTTCGAACCAAGGCTTATTCTAGTGGAAAGAGCAAGGCTAGTTAAGAATAAGATATGGTATGTACTTAATAAAGTTTAGCGAGTTTGGTTAAGTTTAGAAGTTTGTGTAAGTTTAGAACTTGCTTCTTTTCTTTTATATATTATGGACAATGGTAATGGGTGTTAAAGTGTATGGGGTAATGGGTATTAAAATCGAATGTTAGGGAGGTTCTTTTTATAAATTTATTAATAATTCATCAAATCTTCAAAGTATTGTATCATTTTATCTTGATAAATCGATTACAACCGATACAACAACAAAAATCTGAGCTCACATAATTCATCAAATCTTCAAACTATTGTATCATTTTATCATTTTGAATTTGAGCTCACATAAATTTTAGAGGGAAACCGATATTTTAGTGATAAATAACAACAACAAAAAAAAATACTCGACTAATATATATTCTTAACAAACAAACTTCAAATTTATCATTACACTATTTATGAAAATGTCACAATCAGTGAAGAAGAAAATTCAGCACCATAAAAAATCCACTGGACTGCTATAATCAAGTCACTGAAGTCTTGTTTCCAATTTTAGTCTTCATCTCAAGCTTTTAATTACGCTGTCCAAGTTCACCATCACTTCATTCAATCTATTTTTTATTCTTGAAAACAGCCAAATATATATCAGTCGTATGTAATCCAAATCTGCCTTCATCACAAGATTTGGGTTCAAAAGTATCAAGTAGCAGAAAAACATAGATAGGAGCTGAGTAGAACGTGCGGTTCTTCTTCATTTTCTCTAAAAAAAATTATCATCTATAGAAACGGAATCAATAATATTCATATATAAATTTTCTATTAAAGTGTAGACAGAAACGCAAGAGAATAACACAAACAACTTTGAGACTTTTAAATGGAAAATCAAAATCTTCAAGTTCCCATCTACATATTAGAACTTTGAAGATTGATTTGATATCTGAAGAAACTAAAAATCTTAATCACTGTGAAATATTTTCCTAACATATATCAATTTTAGAATAGACCGAAGATTCCTTTGAGTCAGTCTCATTAATCCACATTTTTAACTCGATTGGTTTTTTTTTTGCATAATGGAATGAAAACTATCTTCCTCTAGTTATTATCATTAAATATCTTTCAGCACTTTCCACACTACCATGTAAGTTATAATAATCAAGGGTGTATTGTTTGATATTAATTTCTTAGCAATAGAAGAGTAATGTTAATTCTCTAGCCTTAAAAAACCTAGATCTAAACTTTCTAAATAAGTAATAGCTTTAAGCTGATTTAGACACAATTTTTTTATCAAAATCTAATCTCTATTTTAGGGATTCATATGTCATCCAATCCGCTACTTTATTTTTGTCACTAAATACATGTTTGATTGACATACTACTTGTCAGATTATTTTTTACTGCAATCTATCAAATAGATCATGAACGAGGGAGGTTTTCCTATAATAATAATATAAAATAGAATCATAGAGTCTATTTCAATGTCTAACTAAATAAATCTTAATCGTCTATATATTAGCAAATCATCTAAAAGAGCTCTAAATCTTAATAAGAGTGCTAATTGTTTGCCATCGATTCTTCCATAAGCTAAGATAATACCTCACTGTTATCTCTCAATAATTCACCTCTACTAGATTCCTTAGAAACATAACTAGCACTATCAATGTTTATCTTCAATATACTTTCCAATAAGAGATGTTATTTAACAAAGTTAGGTATTCTTGCCTTGATAATATGGTGATAGTAGCCCAACTCTGAGGCATAATTACCATCTCCTTTCCATTAGGATTTTTTCAGTAAAAATTAGCTCTGTCAAGTATTGACAATATGTTATAAACATGCTCCTAAACCAATCTTGAAGAAATAATTACGTCTTGATGCTTAAAAATATGTCTAGCATTTCATATCACCCAAAAAATAATGTGAGGGATAATAGTTCTAATGTGTATTTCCTTTTGAGTATACCAAAACCAAGTTCTAATAATATAGCTTAAAGTCACATGTCTAAATAAATAGACACCAAATAGCCCACTAACGTATTTCCAAATGTCCCAAGCTATTTTATAGTCCACAGAAAGATGATTAACAGGTTTATTTAATTACATAACTCACATTTAAAACCATAGACAAATACTATTTATCTAGTACATAATCAATTGAAATCCAATCTTTCAAAATTCTGAAAAGTAGAGAGGAGCATTTCTTGAGATATGTATTGTTTCACAATCTCTTAAATATGTAATATTTTTCTCTCTTTTCACTAATTTCCTTCCAAATTGTTTTACAATTTAATTCACCATTAGAGGCAAGAGTCTAATTGGTATTATATTCTTAATTTAGATTAATATTTAATATTCTTATCTTAAATACATATGGTTGCAAGATAAATGATCTTAGTTTATGGATATCCCAATCTCCAGGATTGTAGAACCCATTTATCTTTTCTTCGAGGACCAAATAATAACTATCAACGAACGATTGTTTATCAAACTTTTTTTCCAGTCACGATTCAATTTTACCTCTACCAATTTTTGAAAAGGTAAAACACTTATCTTTACCTTTAATTATAATCGACATATTCTATATTTTGGAGCTTAAATGAGTTAAAAGTACTTGTAAAGGGTGATCATATTTATAGTATAAACAATACATATATTTCGACCATAAAGAATACGTTTATCTAAACGTAAACTATATTTTATAAGAGAAAGTTGTTTGCATATCTTACAACCTTCTTATGTTAATATGTGCCTCTACATAGGTTTTACATAGGTTATGCCAACTGGTCCAGCTTACTATATTTTTAGCATTTATAGATCCGTAAACAAAATGATTGTACATCTTCTCAATCCTAGTAATTAGAGTCTTAGGCAGTTGACTACTTTACAAATGGTATAAAAGTATAATCATTAATAGAGATTTGATTACCATATGAGGTTGTCGTTTAATTACAAGAACAAAACAAATAATATAAATAATTGTTAACCAATAATCACTATCAAAACAAGAACAAAGGAATGCACTTGGATTTTTTGAAGATCAATCTTACTTAGATTGATTTCTCATGGCTATGAATTTCTTGTATAGGGAAGAAGGAGAAATCTCTTGAGTTTCTCAAAGGTCTACAAAGTCAATTCCAAAAAATGCTACTTTCGAAAAGAATTTCCTATGCTCTCAGGAAATCAAAAACAAAGTAGAAAAGGTGATTATTCAAGACGATTACTAGATCAGACTACGAGAATTATATCCAACCCTACCTTTGAAAAGTCAGTATATAGTAAAGGTTATAGAACAATGAGTAGTTATCTTGATGCAACAAAGTCTTTTGCTGATGCTCTAAAGCCAAAAAGCTAAGAAATTTCTCATCAAAATTTTATGGTTACTTAAGATCAGGAACAAATGACAATCAAATTTGAGAAAGAAGACAAGAAGCGCCATCAACAGATGCCTAAACATACTATTATAGGAAAGTTTGCCTATGGTAAACCAAAATATGAAGTAATCAAAGATTTCTTTGCCAAATTTAACTTCTCCAGTCCGTTTAATGTAACTCAATGGGACTACAAACATGTGTTTATTGAATTCAAAAATGTTGCAAACCTGAAAATACTGTGGCATCGAAATGTATGGAAAGTTAGTGATAAGATTATGCGACTTCTTAAGTGGAGTCCCCAGTTTGATCCTAATAAAGAGAGCCATATAACTCATGTCTGAGTAACAATAGTTAACTTTCCCGAGTTCATGTATAATGAAGGTACAATTCTTGAAATCGCAAAGTCTATGGGAACTTCATTGAAGGTCTGGATTCCACCGATCAATAGAGCCAAATTTAACTATATCAAATTTTGGGTGGAACTGGACATATCAAAGCCATTAGTCAATAAAATCAAGATCAAGTTTAGAGATGATGAAGAGTTCAATTTGGATTTTGTCTATGGTTCTCACCCCAGTTACCGCAAGGTTTGCAAACACATTGGGCACAATGAGAGTGTTTGTAAGACGAAATAAGACTATCAGAAATAGCAAGAGTTCTTTAAACAAATAAAAGACTTGGGTCCCAAAGAAATTGGCAAAACACCTCAACTCAAATCAATCATAATGATAAATAAAATTCTATAGAAGAAGTAGACCATAATTATCAATAATTTGATATTGAAACATCTGCGCTTGACATGAATGAAATACAAAAAATTAGTGCATAAGACAAGGAATCCTCAAAAGAATTTACAGATAGCAATGAAATTGTCAAGTTTCCTGAAATGATAGAAGCAATGCACACTCTTGAAAGGAGATCCTTGTTTGACATTGAGAAGACTCATGGTGAACATGAAACTACTTCTCCAACTAAGGAAACAACGGGCAGTCTCCCATGCTCTCATACACAAGAACAGAAAGATAATGAATTCAATAAGATGCAACATAAGAAAGTAAAAAAGGCAGGAACTGGAATAGTAAAATCCCATCCCCAACCAAACTATTGCAACTGATAAAGGTTGCAAAACAGAAATCTATCAAATGACTATTAAGTTGTTAAACTGGAATGTCAGACGGCTGGACAACAAACACATAATAAGGAGACTAAGGTCATTAAAGAGGTATGAGAAACCTGCTTTCATGGTTATTCAAGAGCCCATAGTTCATGAGTTCAAGCTGGTTGTTGTGGCTAAAAAGATTGGTTATGGTCACTACTTAAGCAATATAAACAATAAAATCTGGCTTTTGTGGGCTGATGAGAAAAATGTTGAAGTTCTTTGTAATAAAGAGCAGTATGTTACCATCAATATAATTTATCCTAACCTCAATAAAAAGTTTAAAATAACTGATGTGTATCCTAAGTGTAGCAAAACACAGAGACTCGACCTATGGGATATTTAAGAAGCGTTAATGAAGATGATGCTACTTAATGGATTCTTGTTGGTGATTTCAACAATACTCTTAATGTTGAAGAACAACTTTCCTATACCAGAGTTTGTTTGAATAGTATGGATGACTTTAGTAACCTAATTCTCGACTGTAACTTAACTGATGGTGGTTTCTCTGGATCCAAATACACGTGGACTAATGGTAGGAAGTGGAAGAGACTAGACAAGGTACTCTACAACAACTCCCGGATCAAATATTTTTACAATACAAAGGTGGTTCACCTGGCTAAGATATGTTTAGACCATCCACCTATTTGTGTCTCCATATCATCCAATCTAGATATCATCAAGACTTTTTTTAAATTTTTAAACATGTGGACTAGACACCCTAGATTCTTTCAAATTGTTGAGAAAAGCTGGTCTAAAAGTGCTCATGGGAACCATTTACAAAAGTTTTGGTGGAAATTGAAAAGGTTGAAAGAACACCTGAAGCTATGGAACAAAAATGACTTCGGCAATATTTTTGATGCTATAATAACAAATTGAATAGGAGATTTCTTTTATTGAATCCAAATACCAGAGTACAAATGAAAGTTATGATAAATCTCTGATGGACAAGATAAAAGAAGACCACTTGGAGTTGTTGGCTAGGGAGGAAGTTTTTGGAAACAAAAGACTCACACCACTTGGCTGAAAGATAGTGACAAGAACACCATATTCTTTCACAATCTTGCTAAAAAAAGGGCAAAAAAGAATAAAATCTATAGATACCCGGAATGGGAGCACTTGGCTGGACGATGAAAAGAATATCACCAATTCAACCATCTCATATTTTCGGAAACTTTTAGATGTTACTAATAACAATGTTAACTATATTGATGTTATCAATGTCATCCCTAAGCTAGTCACTGAAGAGGACAATACTATGCTTACTGCAATTCTTAATGATGATAAAATCTATAGAACTGTATGTGAGCTTAATACTAATAAGGTTGTTGGACCTCATGGATTCAAAGGGATGTTTTATAAGAAGTGTTGGATTATAATAGCTGAAGATTTATGCGCAACAGTCAAGGATGTCTTTAAAGGAAGCAAGATCCCACTGGTGTTTTGGCTTCTGTGATATGCCTGATTGCTTAGGTTTCCTTCCCAAAGACTTGGAAAGAATTTCGTCCCATAAGCTTAACTACTCTATTATACAAAATCTACTCAAAAATTCTGAACAAAAGGTTGGCCATGATTCTTCCTAGGTTAATCTCTAAAGCGAAAGGGGCTTTTGTCATGGATAGAAGAATTCATTAAAACATACTCATCACACAAGAGTTATGATGTGACTTGAACCTTAAAACAAAAGGCTGCAGCAACATTACTAAAAATCGATATGGAGAAAGACTTTTACAGGCTTTCTCACATGTTTTTTTGTGAAATTCTTAAGGCTTTTGGGTTTAATTCCTGCTTTATTGACCTCATAAAAATAACACAATGAAAAATCATTTCTCCTTAATAATCAATGGTGCTATCAAAGGATTTTTCAAGACAAAGCAAGGGCTGAGACAAGAGGAACCTCTGTCCCTCAGTTTGTTTATTCTGGCTGAGAAGTATTTGATTCAGGGTCTTAAAAATATTAATAAAGATCATGCTAAATTAAGATATAAAGCAAGAGGAAATCAAACCATACTTTGCTTGGCATTCGCAAACGACTTTACTATCTTCTTCAACTGCTCTGTTGCCTGAGATTCAAAACTCTCTCACTTCGTGTCACACTATCAAGACATTTATGGTCAGATCATTAACAAAGACAAGTCAAAACTAATAGTGACAGAGAACATGACACATCAAATGATCAATGTTGCTGAAAGGAACTTAGGGATGAAACATAGCTTTATGCCTTTTAAGTATCTTGGGGTGATGATCAACAAAAAAAGTAGGGTTAGCCACTTTGACAATTTAGTTTCAAGGATCATAGAGAAGATCACTGAATGGGATAGCTGCACACTATCCTTTGGTTGAAGGCTAGTTTTAATTCAGTCTGTCCTATCTAATATCCCTTTATTCCATGTCCAGAATTCGATTCTTCCTAAAGCAATAATAAGAAGGATTGAAAACTTATTCAACAATATGTTTTTTGTCACAATTTTATCAAACTTCCCCCTTTTTTATTAGTATGAATATGAATACTAAAATATTTGTAATATAAACTTCCATGTGGAAAGCTAGTTAGATTTTCAGTGATTTTAACTCTTATTTTATCTAATTTTAAAGAACTACCAAAGATAAATGTTTTTGTTAACCATTTGGCCAAAAGAGTCTTCATAATGTTTAAGAAACCCATTTATTTTCTTAAAGTTAGAAGATGAACCATTGGAAAAATAATAAAATCATTAGTGAATGCTAGATATGGAATAAAATTTTGACTACAAGTTTTGAATATCATCCCACAGTTTTTTCATAAAGATTTTCTAAACCCCTAATTATATACTCTTTAGTTAATATAAATAAGCTAAAAAATAGGGGATATTTGTATCTCACGCCTTCAATAGATTTAAAATAATCTTTTAACTCTCCATTTAAAATTAAAGAGAACCAATATGAACTTATACAATGCATAATACATTCAATCCATCTTTGATCAAATCCAAAAGCCTTCAAAACATTCAGAATAAAGGTGAAAGATATGTTATCAAAAGCTTTAGTTATATCGATCTTTAGTATGAAGTTACCTCTTCGAATTTTATTATTAAGATTATTGGTTAATTCTTAAGTCAATAATATATTCTCATCTATATTTCTACCTTAAAAAAAACCATTTGCTGCTCCGAACTAATATTCGTTCGAATTGTTTGGAGTCTTTTATTATATATTTTAGACATAACTCTATTCAATACCGTATATAAGCTAACTTGCATTTGCAAATATCTCATGGGGATCATGATGATCTAGGATGAAAACTCTAAGAGTTGTACGAAGATATTGAGATTTGATAGGCTAACGAAATTGGAAAAAGTTAAGACTGTAGCTATCAAGTCTCACCGCACCATTCGAGCTAGATGATTTACTTTTTTAGTTTCAAAAGTTTCCAGCCAAACTGAGTTATATAGTACTATTTCCATTCTTTTGTACTTTTGATTATTTTTCCAAGTAAACCTAGACCGAAAAAACCTGTATATTGCAAATGACAATCTTGAATGACATTATTAAAATTATTCATTCTTCTTGAACATATTGTAGAACAATCTAATTGTTCGAGGACATTGGATATTGTATTAAACTCACCCATAACAATCCATCCTTTAAATTGATCACATACCTATCTTAAACCATCCCAAAGAAAAACCCTTTGTTCCCTCATATTTTTAGCATTAATAACTGTAACCAAGAACTCCAATTCTAGAGTAGAGTGACATACTTTTAGATGTAGAAAATATTCATGGTTTATAGTTATATCCACTTCAAATATTCTTAAAACAATAAATATTTTTACTTATATTGTCTTACTTTGATGAAAACCTAACTTTCTAATGATTTTTCTATCTTAACCACCAATATCATTGGTACTTGAATAATTATAAAGTTTACTTTTTTTGCCCGTTTTATTAATTTGAGTCAGTTTAACATGCCTTATTTTTTACTCCCCTTACATTCTAATCAAGGATTATGAGTGTCATTTAAATGTAATCTAAGTTTTTTTTATTAACTTAGCTTTAGCCTTGTTTTTAATCTTATTAATAATCTCCTTAAATTCTTTATTTTGGTTATTTTTTCTCAAGATAAGAGAATGTGTTAAAATCCCAATATAGTCTTTAAGAGGAGAAACAAGTTCTGATTATGATTTATCAAGAGCACCACATAGAAAATATAGCTCTTACATCTAGAAAATCCAAAGCACCAATAATTTCATTGCCTATTTTAAGTGATTTTATTTTATCTAATTACTTATTACAATTTTTTTCCTTAGTCAAAATAGTTATAGGTTCCAGATTTCTTATAGAAGAAACATTGAATACTTTCTTTTTTATATATTACTTCTGGATTAGAGAAAATAATCACTTTTTCATCTTTATTTTCTTTAGTCTTGATGTTTACTGATTTGTTTTTACCTTGAGGTAAAATCTTTGAATTTACTTCATTAATGATGATAGATTTTACTTTAGGATCCGAGACTATTGTATTATTATGAGTTTTTTAATTTTTATTAGCCGAAAACTTATACTATCTCTGGTGGTTATCTTTAACTTTATCTTGATTGGTTGAAATTAATTTTTTGCATCCTAAATAATTGTATCCTGAATTATGATATTCATTACAGTATAAAGATAAGTCATAGTAGTAGGATGGCACCTATACTTTGTCTGACCTGGTGGCATTTTCAGGCGTACTATGGTATTCCATATTTTTTTAACCATTATAAAAAGGAGATTGAAAGACTATGCGCGTGAAAATTAGAGGAAAATTTAAAAAGGTTGTTGGAGGATATGAGGAGGTCTTAAGCCTAATTTTGACTAGTTTCGGTTCGAAGCAAACCTAAATATAGTTTCGTTCGAGGATATGTAGTATCCCATACTCATTTTAAAACATGAATGAGTGACTAGAATTGTTGATGAAATAAAATTTTGTCTTCGGTCTTGGCATGTTGACTAACCTCTCATCCTTTCTTAAGGATGAGGGAATGACTATTGAATATAAGTCTTCATTTAAATATATATAAATAACACGAAGTAAACTCATAGTCCTTGTTGCAGGGTCGAAGAAGGACTGAAAAATAGTAGGATGTTATGGCGTGCTTGGAAATAGTGCAGCTAACGACTATGCTAGGTTAGAATGTCTTGATGTTCATAAAATAATTCTCTTTTGATAAATTATGGTCTTCTTCAAAGGAAAATAAATAAATGGTATGTTTGGTCCATTAACAAAATAATAGGGATTTAAATGCAATATTTAATGCGTGATGGAATGGGAAGCATCTGATTGCAACACCTAGAAGAAATTGGTAACGAAATCTGACACATGGATTTTTGCGGTTTGGCTGCTTTGATTATGAGCTTTGATTACTGATTCATTTTATCTGTTGGTCCTCCAATGATCTAGATTGTTGTGTTAAAATAAATATATGGTTATAGTAGAAGTACATGGGTCTATACAATGGAAAAGAAAAAAGAAGGATCATTTCTTCACTTCACATTCAATAATAATTGTAAATACGTTAGAGCAAAACCCTCATTTTCTTATTCTTCTCTTTTTTATTTAAAGTTTCCAGATTTTGCTTTTGTCCTTCGCTGAAAACTTATTGTGGTTTGATTTTTTCTAAAATCAGAATAAAGTAAAAGAAAATCAAGCATTATGTTTCTTTAATCTGATTTTCACTATTCAAGGGATGATTAAATTATGATTTCCCTTTAAAGGACTTTCAAATGAGGACTTTGATCGTCCCAACATATGATGTTATACTTTTGAGGGTCATTTTGGTTCTAACACAGCGCTACGGACAAAAGAGACAGTGGTATCCATTAAAACTAATATGCAGGGTAAATGAGTGAAGGTGTGCATGAATATTGAGGAAATCCATTTTAGGGTTGTGAATGAGCATCAATACAACTACGTTGAGGAGGCGAAACCAGCCAAAATATTGATAAAGTGTTGTTTTCCTACTGCGTGAACGTATGCTTAACTAAAAAGGTGAAACGCCATTAGATGTGAGGGCGAAATAGGTCATCTTCTTAACTTATGTGTTGAATCATGGGCTTTCACTCCCTCTTACGTTGTAGTGTTTGAATTTTTTTGAGGTAAATTTTTTTTATCCAATGCAAGAGGTGCCTAATGCCCGGAGGTCGTTGATGGATAACATAGTTTTTTAGCGTGAGAAAATAACATAGTTTTTAAGCGTGACAAATTTATACTCAGGGACTTCTTGGTCGACAAAAAATTGCAAGTGTACGATTTTTGTTGTAGTTTTGAGTATTTTTAAGACTCGTGTATCGAACTCAAAAAAATAAAAAAATGAATGGAAAAGTTTAATACAAAAAATTAATTATTTACTAAAAGAAAATAAATTAAAACTAAAATTTAACTTGTAGTTGTAAACTATGAGAAATTAGTCCGAGAGTCTTTTGAACATGCATATTTTATAAATTTAGAATTTTAACAATTAAATAAATTTAATCTAAATATAATTTTTTTAAAGTCAAGTTCTCTTT
This sequence comes from Limnanthes douglasii subsp. nivea, assembly GCA_036936605.1. Classification (NCBI taxonomy): domain Eukaryota; kingdom Viridiplantae; phylum Streptophyta; class Magnoliopsida; order Brassicales; family Limnanthaceae; genus Limnanthes; species Limnanthes douglasii. Next base: position 327,935,481 of record JAUPFV010000001.1, read on the forward strand.
CAAAGTGTTGTGATAATCTCTCGACCTCGCACAACTAACCATTTTGTATGGTTGGTTATATCACTAGTCTCATACCTCTTACAATTAGGTCATATAATCTAAAAAACTAGTTCAGACTTCATTGGGTAATGACCATAGTGTACTACTCATTCAACCCAATGGTATTAATATAGATCCGAAAATAGATTTTACTTGTCGGTCTCAACCTAAATCTAATATCATTCAATTAATCTCATAGGAAACTAAAAGCATTATGCATACTACTATACTAAAATGAAATTATTTAAGCAAAAATCAAAATTAAAAAGTTTCAATGATAAATAAAAATATAGTAGAGGTTCCAGGACCCAGAACATGGAAGTTTGGCTCACATTTAGCATAATTCTAAGATAAAAATAAAAACAAAAGTAAAAGAAATAGAAGAAAAATACCGTGTTTGATTTTGGGCTGCCTATGGCCGTTTGGCCTCCTCTTGTATGATGTTTTAGGGTTTTATTTATAGGAAGAGTTATAAGAATTTATTGAACCTTAATCTCCTAAGAATAAAATCCATGTAGAAGAGAAAATATTTTCTTATTCTTTTTTCTAAATAATAAAATCATAATCTTTATCAAATAAAATTAAAATAATTATTTATTCATTTTAAATTAAATAATAAAGATATTATAATTTTTTCAGAGGTTAAAATATTCACATATTAATCTTGAATTAATTTATTATCTTTTCTCGTTTCCTTTATTATTTCTTTCATTATCTTCAAATCCTTAGCTTTTATCATCTCATTTAATTATAGCTTATATTTGCAATTTTAACTCTTTTTTATTCCTTCTTGCTCCTTCTTCTCCATATCAGTAATAAATAAAAAATAACCAAATGAGAGTATTTTTATTTGTAATTACTTGAAACTAACAATTAAATTAGTATAAAAGTAATATAAAATCTCTTTTGGTTAGATAACTCTTAATTTTTTATTCTTCACAAAAACCTTTGGAAGAGTAGTTACCGATCTCCTTAACTGCAACAAGTATTGGAAGGAAAAAATTATATATTTCGGTTTGTTTGTCGAGAGGCTCTCAAAATTAAGTTTATAATGGCATGGTCTTGAAAGTGGAATTCAAAAGGCATATAATATTTTGAGTTTGACTTTTTTTTTATTTTTTATTATTGGGTATATGTTGTCATTTGTTTGGTTGATGTTTACACTTACAACCCCAGAGATTGATTTTATAAAATTTCGACAACCAACATAGGTGACTTATGCGCTTCTAATGAAGATGGTCGATGATTTTGACGAGAGTTTTAGAAAAATGTTAGTGCCAAGTATGTTATCTTTGGCAGGGGTGTGGCTGCACGCAAGGTTGTGCATGAAATTTTCCATAGAACGAGGAAGAGGAGGTGAATTTATCTTCTTGAGATGAAATAAAAAGAACAACGAATTCTATCGTAATTTGTGAGTACAAAAATAAATACAGTTGTAGATAGATTTTATTGGTAGATTCTTTTTCTTTATATATGAAATATTGTAGCACAATATATTTATTACATTATATTTATCGTTCATTTAATTAAATATTTATTTCTCATTTTTATCTTGTGGTATTTATTCGTACTGCACTTGTTTTAGTTTAGAGGCCATAACCCGTGATAATGCTTGATATAGGACGATGATATTGTTTTGATTCAAGGTTTTCTCGAGCATGATTTACTATAAGTTGAGAGTTTGTGAGAAGTGTTACGTGTCGTGCCCAAAACATTTAGAAAAGTCGGAGCTCTGCCAATCCTGATTTATGCTCTGTCTAATTATTCAAGATGGAGAATCATAATCGGATGGATTGGTGGAGCGAGTCTTTGTAGGAAAAATGAATTAAATTAATACCATCATAGTCTTAACTATTTGAGCTCACATATGTACGGACTGCCTATAGTGGTCTTGTATTAGATTCTAGTGGGGTTACGCATTCAGTTTAAAACAGAGTGAGAAAATTTGCTAGAGCTTGGACTTTAATAGTTGTTTGGTGCTCAAATTTGATATCAAATCTTCAAATTCTAGAAACCACCCAGTTAGTGTGCATGAGACATTTTAATTTTTAAGAACAATGCTCAAAAGAAAACATCTTCGAACCACAATGGTGTGACGTTGGAAATACTATCTCATTTTATAGATTTCACTACTAAAGTTATGGGTTAGATTGTACAATTAAATATATTAACTTTTGGCATAGATGAGATATTTACTAACACAATAGATAGTTTGGCGGATGATAACTTCATCTTTCATAAAACAAATCACTTATATAATTTACAAATACATTTAAATGTAAGTAAATAGCATCATTTGGTTTTGGTTACGTGATGAATTCAAAAGGAGCAATATGATCATTAACATTACAAATTGTATTTAGATGTGCAGTTGAAAAGACAAACACATTTGAATATTTAAGAATGAAGCGTAGTTTGCCAGAGGATCAGGAGATGAACCAGTTGATAGATTGATATTGTCTTATTGCCGTTAGATTTTCTAGCTTAATTGGTTATTTTTCAATCTCTTTTTTTGTGTAACAAAGTAGCCAAAAAACCCATAGCAAACTCAGAAGCTAAATTTATTTGGATTGAGTTTGAGGTTGACTTCTTAGAGGCTTCCCAAGGTCTCTTCTAGATATGCAAGGTGGATCTGTTCTTCTCCACTTTTGACTATCATATTATGCGTATATGCTATAATGTTCCCCATATCTGATTGAAAAGGTCTTTAAATACCTCATGCTTGTATGTTGCATATGTAGTGTTTAGGCCGAATGACATTACCTTATAGTAGTGGATACCTCACTGGCTCGTAAAGTTCGTATGCTCCTTGTAGCTAAGATGAGTATTTTTTAATTGTAGCCTAAATAAAAATTAATTATGGTCAAGATCGAGAATGGATTCTTCATACATGTTTGGTTGAGGTCGATAAAATTCTTGCACATCATCCATTTATCGTTTTTTATTTTTTAAAAGATTAATTTGATTTCTAAATAAGGTATAATGCTTTCCTGAAGTTGTTGTCTTACCTCGTTGAGCTCTAGAGTCTCAACTCTCTTTAATTCCGTAATGATCATTTGAGAGGGTTATAGATGTATTATATCTCAGATTTGGTCGTAAATCTCTGCATACATAATTTTTTTGAGTTTTGTGTATCAAACTATTTGCATATTTTTATTAGTGAGGACTATAACATATTTGTATTGCTCTACAATCCCGTTCTGGGCTCGACTAATAAATGAGCATAGTTACATTAATGATATGCATGAGATTTGCTTCTATGGTGAGCCCGGTAGTGCTCAAGATGATGATGCTTGTAATTATCAATTGACCCTTCTTTGGATCTTACCTTGAAATGTCGTCTTGGATATCTTTCTCCCATGATTGATAGTCTTGTTTGTAGGGTGACAATCAATTATAGTGGTAGTGATTGGTCCATAGTCTATTGGTAGCACTTGATCAAAATGGATGAAGAATCATATCCTCATTCCAAATGATCTTGGTTGTCAAGATGGTAAAATTCAAATTAGGGTCTTTGTCGATCTATGATTCCAGCAATGGATCCTTCATTGGTTGGCATTTTTCCGGTGGTAATCAACTATTTGATTTCCAAAAACCTGTCCACATAATTTTGATTCATGTCGTTGACATATTGTTTGATCATAATGACAGAATATGCTCTAGTCATAGCGGTATCTGACGTTTAATTTATTGGTGTAGCTTGAGCGGTGAGAACAACATTATATGTTACGTTTCCAAGTCCAGAAACATGAATTTGCATGATGAATCCGGTTAGGGTTTGCGATGTGTCAGATATAATTAAAGATTTTGCAGCGGTGACAGATATGGTTTACGGTGTGGTGGTGGTAACATGATTTCATATAGTGGCAACAACTAGAATTTGTGTTAAGATGATGATGATAATAGGATTTTACAAAACAATGACAACTAACGGCTGCATTACAGTTCTAAAGATAATATTTAGTGTTGCAACACCCAATTATGGTCTGAAAAAGCTTTATTAATTGGTTTTGATAGAAATTCTTATGGGCACCTTTCGCTTTCCATAGATATAATTAATGATGTGTCTGGATTCAGTTTGGACTAATGGAATTTATTTTAAATAAGGATTCATAGGATTTTAATATAGTTCTTGAAGATAAGAATAGACATCAATGAAAAGTGAGATATATGACTTAAGCTCGTTTGAAAAAGTTTTTTTGGATTTTCAATTTTATAATTTAGTTTATTAGATACTTGAAATGTTAATTACTTCTTGTCATACTTAATAGTATTTAATTAATAAACTTATTATTAATTTGTTAAATATTTGGTGTCAACCATATTATTGTGTAAAGAACGAGTCATTTGACTATTCGTCAAAAGATATGAATATTAAAAAGTGTATGATATAGGAAAACATATCAAATTCATTCTATAATAACTTACATATACCACGTCTTTCAAATACAAAAAAATAGTTACTTGAAAATAAGAACTTAAAATCATAAATTGTTGAAGCTCAGCACGAACTACACTCTAATGTATAAATATATATATATTTCACCATGTGATTGTGATTTTACAAAACCATCACGTGCTTATTAAAAATGAAACTAAATTTATTTTTGAGCAGACTAGAGTTGTGAGATTACTTTTAGCTTTCATTTATGTTTGCTAATTTTTACATTACCCGACCGCTTGCAAAAGATCATCGACCTCCAAGATATGTTTTATTAGATTTAAGCACTTATGGACCAGACGCTTTATCAACTACTCAATCATATTTCTCATTTTTTTTCAATGGTTAGAAATCAATATATGCACCTCATAATGTTCTTGTTTAAGCATTTTTTCCATATGAGTAGCATAAAATATTGGTTGGATAAATGTGCACTTCTCATGCTAGGAGTTATAAGTGGTTTTGAAAGCCCTTAAGCTAAGACGGAAATAAAAACACTAACAACAATGTCTTAAGAAGGTCAACCTTTGGTGCTTTTAATTTTGGGGCCATTATTAAATTCCCAAGAATATGTTACTTTATTTTCCTTCTGCCATTAAAACTCATGGTTGAAAGTTGACTCAGTAACATCGTAATCTCCACCTTATCGCTCTTAGTTAAATATTTCTCAACTTATTTTTGGTCTCTATTGGGACATAATGGTAAATATATTCATTGTTTCATGATTGTTAAACGAAATCGATTTGACTTTTCCCATACATTTAATTATTTCTTCTCGTCAAGAGAAATATCTTAAAATATAGATGTGGGCTTATTAGTCCTTAATGTCTGTTCAAGATCAGAACATGTCATCTTGGATTGGAAAAAAATCATACTCATCTAAAATGATAAGTTTAAATCATATTGGGTTAGATATATAAGGCTTCACTACAACAATATACACATTAAATAACACATTACAACACATTTATTTACTTATAGACTTATAACAAGGTTTAAATATATATTCAACATGTGAACCATATTATTACATCACTAATTAGAGATATTCGGGAAACATAATAACATATATTTGTATGAGTTTTGAAGAAAACCATTGTTGATCCAATATTATATTGAATTAATTTGAGAAAACTCTCCTTAGGGCTGGTTTCCTTATTTTGATAGAAAGAGCTTAATAAAAAATTCACAAATGATATTATCAAGTTGACGATTAATTATGAAACATATTAACCTTCTTTAGGGACGGTAATTTACATAATATCATTAATCATGATCCCATCGAAACATTAAGTAAATCAATTCACCAACATTTATCACTTTGACAATATATTTGTTTCTTGAACTACTTATCAAAGTTAATACATATTCAATCATGAAATCCACATAAAAGATTAACATCGATCAACATAAACAATACACTGAAACTTTAACTAATATGTGGTTTAGGTATAAAAGAGTGACCCATATATTAGTTCAACAATTATCAGGCTCGGCACCCCTAAGGGGTCGTATGTTTCATATCGTAGTTGATTAGAGTCTCATCCAACTGTTACCTTTTCATAAATAGAAAATCCACATAACATCCGTACGAAAACTTCAGACTACTTTGGATAACCTCGAACTTCTTCCCAACGTTATAACACAAATATTAATGTATTATTTAAGCAATAATACGCATTGTATCTAGTTATGATCTTCCAAGAATCGAATTATATGCAAAAGAATATTATACAACCATAAATAAGGCTCCTATAAAGTTTTTGCAATGATCTATTCTCAACACTATCTCGACCTCAAACTCACCATACAACAGGTATATTCACTAATAAATCTAGCGAGTGTTTTTAAATTTAAAATGGTTGGGGTTCCCCATCTAATTAAAAATTTATTTGACCAATATATATCTCAAGCTTCTTGTGTCCTAAATGATTGTTTTAAATTATACCCATA